>BNST01000354.1:0-44999 GCA_019650275.1 Xylocarpus granatum | reverse complement strand
GTGGAGGTGATAGGCATCTTTGATTTAAGATAACTTGGCCTTAAGATAAGGTAATATTTTGATTCTTGATATTCGTTGAAATTTCTTTTTCTTCTTCTTAAACTTTTCTTAAGCTATCACTATCACATTCCCACTTTAAATTCGTACATAACCCTTCAGCTTCCTTAAAACACCTCTACAAACCCAATAACTTACTTCAATTACGACTTTTCATCCACCCAACAATTATACCATATTCCAACGCCTCTTTCTATCCCTAAAACCCTAAAAAAATACACTCATTAGATCTTGATTCACCATTGAAGATCCTTTAAGGCATATCATTTACAGGGAGAACTTCTCAACTCTCTAGAAAAAGGAATTCATAATCTCCAAATTACTATGCTCTAGTGAGCTAATGAGCACCATCATAATTTAGTATCTACCTTCAACTTTTTACTTATTTTTTTATTTTGGCAACCATTTTCATGAGCTCAAACATCTTTAATAGAATGGGCAAAGGAGTTGCAAAATGACTTCACTCTTTGCACTAGAGTTGCGGCCACCTAAACTTTTGGTTAGGCTTATTTTTTATGGTGCTCGGTCAGGCATCATAACTTCTGATTTTAACACATATAATCATGTACTTTTCTATGCATAATTTATACTTAAAACAAAAAATCAACAAAGACTTTTCTAGTGAACCATAGAAACTTGAAAGTTGAAAGGAAAATGAGTTATCTGTTAAAGAAAGACTAAATAAATCACCCATGAAAAGAATTATTCCAGCTACTAATGAAGTTAACCGATAACAATAAGATAGAAGATAGTTAGCTGGGCCCTGGATTTTGATGATCAGATTTGGCACGGACCAAAGAAGAGAATCTATAGGCCCTAGAATATTTTCATTTACTATGAGTGGATTTTTTTTCAAGGAAAGACTCTTCCTTTTCAATGTTCTAAATTATTCTTCCAATTCATTATGACTGTACTATTATGCAAAGTGATTACATAACCCTAATTACTCTACAATATTACAACAAAATTCTTGAACTCAACGAATTATCAAGTTTGTCAACCTTTACAATAGATACTACAATGCCTAAATCAAACTCGCACTGCAATTGTTGAATTTGATAGCATAAATCTACATACATGTACTAAATTTTTACACTTAATTTTTCAGCTGAAATGTTTCATTATCATTAATTAATTAAACAAAAGTTTCTTCAATTTTCTCAAATGCCATAATAATTCAATCAAACGTAAAAATGCTAAAAATGAGCTCCATGATTAAGGTTTAAGATTTGCGGTAAATACATTATAAAATCTTTCATTATTTATAATATAAATAAATAAAAATCTCTAAAATTAGTCTTGAATTCAATTTGCATACTTACCACTCTAAATAATTTATTTTATAAAAAGTAAATGTGAAGGGTGAGCCTTCAATTCTATAAGTAATGTCATTTATAAGGTATATATGTGTTTTCTTATTTTTGAATACATAGAAGGATTGGCAATCACTTTTATTCAAATATCATACATAGAAAGAATTGTGCACAGGAGGTGCATATGCACTTCCAAATGATAGCAACACTAAGGACACAAGTGTTTTAGGATATGACTTGGTATGTCTGAATGCCAAGACAAAGATGCAGATGTTTTGTGATGAGTCAAATAATGCATTTGCCAAATGCTTTGATTCATTTATTCATGTTCACGTTGCTACTTCTATATCTCTACCATATCAGTTGTAGAACAATGACTTAAGAGCTCTATAGTTTCCATTAGACTGCCGTCTACAACTTCATTAGCACTGACCAGGATAGAGAGACAGCAAATTAAATTGGATGCAGGATCAAATAGGTCTTTGAATGGATTGCAAGACCATTCCAATGCTTCTACAAATTATCCACCAGAAAATACTCCAACAAGGACTGTGCAGAACCAATCTGCCTTGTTGGCTAAACCTAGATTAAAAGACAAAATTCCTAATTATATTCCTGTCCAGATTGAAGGACTTGCTGATCTTTCATGGGCAAATTCACAAGCTGCAATAAATTAGACCTCTAGACAATTCAATACGCAAACTATAGCAGAAAATATGCTTAGCATGCGGCAAGCTTTACAAGGCACAAATGTGGATCACATGCCATCATCTGTATCTATTTTAGATTTTCAATTTCCCTTGACAGAATGATGATTGTCCATGTTACAGCTTGAACACTGAAGATCTAGACATTCCATGCAACGTTAAGGATTTCTCTAGTGCTCAAAAAATTAGCAAAGGGGATCTGGTAGTGATGTAGGAAGATCAAGAAAGTCACATGGACAGCAAGGAGGAAGTAGAGGCAGTACACTCCCTAGATCATGCGGAAGAAGGTGAAATTAACTTGCATGCAGTAGGGGCAATCACAAGGCCTACTACAATGATGTTATTCGCAACCATAAACAGCAAGAATGTTTTGTTGTTGAATTGATAGTGGAGCCACCCATAACTTCATCAAGACAAAATTGGTCAAGACAATCCAACTATGTTCAAAAAAGATTGCACCCTTTTGTGAAAAAATATTGATGAAGAAACAAAGAAGTGTGAAAGAAAGTATTGATGAAAGAATAGAGAAGCTTGTTTTTCACTTTACACATCTTGGGTATATATGTATATATAACATCCTAACGAATAGGTATAAGCTGATTTTACTTTTCTAATAGCTAGGTACAACACATAACAGCATATCTTTCAATTTGAAGAACTAGCCGTTATTTCGTCCCTCTAGTGGTTAGCTTGAAATGGGCTTTAGGCTTGACAAGAGTGTCTATAGATCAATCAAAGAGTTATTTGGGCTTTTATCTTGACCCTCAATCTTTTCATCTTTAACACTCCCCCTCAAGTTGGCCTTGAACAAATTGATCAAGTTCAACTTACATACGAACTTTTGGAGTTGTTGAATACTTGGAGGTTTGGTGAATATGTCCGCCAATTGATCATCACTCTTGACATAAGGCATTGAGATTGTCTTGTTCAAATATTTTTCTCTTATAAAGTGATAATCTACCTCTATATGCTTGGTCCTCTCATGAAACACTAGATTGTTTGCAATATGTATCACCGATTTGTTATTACAATGTAGCTTCATAGGTGCCTCGACATTAAAACCCAAATCTTTAACCAATGCCTTCAACTATATCAATTCACTGGTGGTTGAAGCTATTGCTCTATATTCAGCTTTGGCACTTGATTTGGCCACCACGGTTTGCTTTTTGATCTTCCAAGTCACTAAATTCCCACCAACAAAAGTAGAATATCCAATTGTAGACTTGTGATCTTCAATGCTTCCTACCCAATCAGCGTCCGTGTAGGGCAAAAATTTGGTGATGTCCATGTTTCTTCATCAATATTCCTTGTCCTAGAGTTCCTTTGAGATATTTGAGTATTTGGTCCACCATTTCCATGTGATTGGTCATTGGACAAGTCATGAATTGGCTTACTTGATTCACATCAAAAGAAATGTCAGGTTTTGTAATAGTTAAATAGATTAACTTACCCACAATTCTTTAATATTGCTTGATGTCTTCAATTGGTTTGCCCTCCTTCTTTTTGGCTTGTCCTTCAATTGGAGTTGATGCTATCTTCCCACCAAGCTTACCTGTCTCTTTCAAAAGATCAAGTGTGTATTTCCTTTGGGATAAAAATAGCCCTTTATTAGAATGGGCTAATTCTATACCTAAAAAATACCGTAAGTGTCCAAGGTCTTTAATATCAAAAATAGACTTTAAATAACTTTTAGTGTTGTTTATTCCCAAAGTATCACTCCCTGTTATAATGATATCGTCCACATTATTATCACAATAGTAATACCATTATTTGAGTGTTTTATGAATAAAGAGTGATCAGCATACTAACCTTAAAGTGTTGAGAAGTTAAAGCACCTAGCAACTTAGAGTACTAGGCCCTACGAGATTGTTTTAAGCCATAAATGGCTTTTCTAAACTTACACACATGTGGTTTTGGTACTTTAATGTTGTATCCTTGTGGGATATCCATGTAAACCTCTTCTTCTAATTCCCCCTAGAGAAAAGCATTTTGAACATCTATTTGATACATTTCCCATTCATAATTAGTGGCTAAGGACAAAATAACTCTAATGGTGTTCATTTTGGCTACTGAGGCAAATGTCTCAGTGTAATCTAAACCATAGGTTTGAGTGAATCCTTTAGCAACCAATCTAGCTTTATGTTTCTGAATGGAACCATTGTTGATAAATAGAATTTGAATGTGTTTAGCTCACAATTTCAAAGATTCAACATAAACCAAGTAAAAATGCAAGTAGAGAGAAAATACATGAAAAGAGAAAAATGAATAGCTTTTTTGTTCCATCTCAAAATATTTACATATCTTGGATTTATATATACAACATCCTAACAGCTAGGTACAAGCTTACTGTACTTTTCTAATAGCTAGGTACAACACATAATAGCATATCTTTCAATTTTAAAAACTAGCCGTTATTTTGTCCTTTAGTAGTTAGCTTGAAATGGGCTTTTAGCTTGATATGGGTGTCCATAGATCAATCAAAGAGTTATTTGGGCTTTTCAGATTCACCCTCAATCTTTTCATCTTCAACACTCCCCCTTAAGTTGGACTTGCACAAATTGAATAAGTTCAACTTGGAACTCACCTTAAGAAGTTGTTGATGAGTACATGGTCTTCTTCCTTGGACCATCCTGCCTTCTTCCTTGCTGTCCACCAAACTGCCTCTCTCAGCCTTGGTATAATTCCCATTCAAAATCTTTCTCTGTAGGTACTCTTTATTAACCTTGTTTGCAACATCGTCATAATAAGGCAAAGGCTCAATTCTAAGAATGTGATTCCAAAGATGTTCGTAGTCGAACCCAAACCCATCAAATACGATATCACAAGATCTTCATTGGCTCTTTTTTCCACCTCTTCCATATTGATAGTATTCGGCCTTAACGATTGAAGTTCATCCCATGCCTCCTTAATTTTGGTGTTATATTCTATCGGATCACCTCCACCAGGGTTGATATTGTTGATGACCTGCTTCAACTCATATATTCTCATCAAGTTTCCTTGATGACCAAATTGTCTCTTGATAGACTCCCAAAGTGCTTTAGAAGTTTCAGCCATTGAGAATGCTCTTACCAAGGATGGTTCCATGGAATTTAAAATCCATGTGTACACCAAGTTGTCATTATAGCACCAATTTCATACTCTTCACTTGATATGTTTGTGGGCTTTGTGATTCTTTCATTCATGAAACCCAATGCTCGTTTTCCACATAATGCTCTTTCAGTAGGATTAATCCAAATTGAGTAATTTTTTCCATTCAAGGGAAATGTGGTAAGTTTCAAGGTGGTGTTACCATCATTATCAACTCCCTTGAAGGAACTTCTTCTCTTGGTGTTGTATGACGAACCCTCCCTTTCCATTCTTTAATTTGGCTATGAAGGGGAATGTCTTGATACACTAAGAACCAACAAAGCAACAAAAGGTAAAAGCTAGATTCAAGATGAAACCTGCTCTAATACCATGCGAAAAAATATTAACGAAGAAACAAAGAAGTGTGAAAGAAAGTATTGATGAAAGAATAAAGAAGCTTGTTTTTCACTTTACACATCTTGGGTATACTATATACAACATCCGAATGGCTAGGTACAAGCTGATTTTACTTTTCTAATAGCTAGGTACAACACATAACAACATATCTTTCAATTTCAAGAACTAGCCATTACTTCGTCCTTCAGTGGTTAGCTTAAAATGGGCTTTAGGCTTGACAAGAGTGTCCATAGACCAATCGAAGAGTTATTTGGGATTTTTACCTTGACCCTCAATCTCTTCATCTTCAATAGCATCTTGCAGTGCCCACACTTCCAGCATTTGTCTTTGAGGTTGTGCATCCGTCCACATTTATCACACTTAGCCTTAACTTTTGCTCCTTGGACCATCCTGCCTTCTTCCTTGCTGTCCACCAAACTACCTCTCTCAGCCTTGCTTGAATTCCCATTCAAAATCTTTCTTTGCAGGTACTCTTTATTAACCTTGTTTGCAACATCGTCATAATAAGACAAAGGCTCAATTCTAAGAATGTGATTCCGAAGATGTTCGTAGTCCAAACCCAATCCCATCAAATACGATATCACAAGATCTTCATTGGCCCTTTTTTCCACCTCTTCAATATTGAGTAGTATTTGGCCTTAAGGATTGAAGTCCATCCCATGCCTCCTTAATTTTTGTGTTATATTCTATCGGATCACCTCCACCAAGGCTGATATTGTTGATGAACTGCTTCAACTCGTATATTCTAATCAAGTTTCCTTGATGACCAAATTGTCTCTTGATAGACTCCCAAAGTGCTTTAGAAGTTTCAGCCTTTGAGAATGCTCCTACCAAGGATGGTTCCATGGAATTTAAAATCCATGTGTACACCAAGTTGTCATTATAGCACCAATCTTCATATTCTTCACTTGATGTGTCTGTGGGCTTTGTGATTCTTTCATTCATGAAACCCAATGCTTGTTTTCCACATAATGCTCTTTCAACGGGATTGATCCAAATTGAGTAATTTTTTCCATTCAAGGGAAATGTGGTAAGTTTCAAGGTGGTGTTACCATCATTATCAAGTCCCTTGAAGGAACTTCTCTCTTGGTGTTTTATGACGAGCCCTCCCTTTCCATTCTTTAATTTGGCTATGAAGGGGAATGTCTTGATACACCAAGAACCAACAAAGCAACAAAAGGTAAAAGCTAGATTCAAGATGAAACCTGCTCTGATACCATGTGAAAAAATAGTGATGAAGAAACAAAGAAGTGTGAAAGAAAGTATTGATGAAAGAATAAAGAAGCTTATTTTTCACTTTACACATCTTGGGTATATATATAAAACATCCTAATGGTTAGGTACAAGTTGATTTTACTTTTCTAATAGCCAGGTACAACACATAACAACATATCTTTCAATTTCAAAAACTAGCCATTATTTCGTCCTCTAGTGGTTAGCTTGAAATGGGCTTTAGGCTTGACAGGAGTGTCCATAGACCAATCAAAGAGTTATTTGGGCTTTTTATCTTGACCTTCAATCTGTTCATCTTTAACATCTTTGAGGTAATAGTAGCAAGTGAACAAAAGCTCAAGTGTGCGCAAGTTATCCAATCAGTAACAAAGCAGATTCAAGGAGTCAAGATAGAGGCAGAATTGCATGTGTTAGCCTTGGCAGGCCTTGATGCGGTTTTAGGCAATGCTTGGCTTAAAACCATAAGCAAGATAATGTTCGACTATGAATCCATGGCCATGCACTTCCAATGGAAAGGGAAGGGACTGCACGTAAAAAGCATCCACTACCAATATAGCACATCATTGTGAGGTAAGTACCCTTGAACAACTATACAGAAAAAGGGCACAATGTTTTGAGGTTCTCTTGGCCATAAAGGAGGAAAACACTATCGAACATCATGAAGGGCAGAACACGCACGAAGACGTACCATTGGCAGTAAGGAACCAGCTAGAGCAGTTCAGAGATGTCCTAGGAGAGCCACAAGGGCTACCACCCTTAAGACATTACGACCATGCGATCCCATTAATCAACGAGACCAAGGCGACTAATGTAGCACCTTACTAGTATGCACACTTCCAAAAAAACAAGATGAAAGACAAGTGGAAGAGATGTTACAACAAGGTATTATCCAACCTAACACCTTTTTTCTTTTCCTGTTCTACTTGTTAGAAAGAAAGGCGGAACTTGGAGGTTTTGCACCCATTATTGAGCACTTAACCAAGCAACTGTCAGGGATTGTTTTCCAATCCTAACAATTGATGATATGCTGGACAAGTTACATGGGGCAAAGTTGTTTACCAAGCTGGATCTCAAGATCGGATATCATCAAATATACATGAAAGAAGAGGATGTGCAAATGACAACATTTCAGACTCATAGTGGACATTATGACTCATGCCTTTTGGATTATGTAAGGCACCCTCCACCTTTCAAGCAACCATGAAAGACATCTTCAAACCTTATTTGTGCAGGTTTTTTTTAGTTTTCTTTGATTACATTTTGGTCTATTCCAAGAACCATGATGATCACATAGAACACTTAGCAAAAGTGTGGAGGTGATAAGAATAAATCAGTTTGTTATCAAGCCATCCAAGTGCATTGAATACTTTGGTCGCATCATATCCTAGAGATGGAGTGAAGGTAGACCAATGCAAGATAGGAGCCATGCAATCATGGCTTATTCCAGAGAATGTCATAGAACTTAGAGGATTTCTAGGCTTAATAGGCTACTACTGCCAATTTGTTGGCAAATACGGTGCCATGGCAAGACCATTAACGAATTTGTTGAAGAAGGACGGATTCCTATGGACAGAGATGAGTGAAGACGTATTTCAATTGTTGAAGCAAGCCATGTGTGAGACTTCGGTGTTAGCACTGCCTAACTTCAACCAAACATTTGAGCTTCACACCGATGCATGTCAAGATGGAATAGATGTTGTCCTAAGTCAAGCCGGAAGACCTATTGCATACGTGAGCAGAGTGTTAGGGCCCATGAAGAAGGAATGGTCAATATATGCCAAGGAGATGTTAACCATCATCCATGCAGTCAAGGTATGGCGACCTTACCTTATTGAGAGGAAATTCTTGATCATTACGGATCAACAACCCTTAAGAAGCCTCATGGAGCAGAAAATTACCACACCAGAGTAGCAAAAGTTCCTTATCAAATTGCTGGCATACGAGTATGAAATAATCTACAAACCAGGCAAGGAGAACAAGTGGCAGACGCATAGTCTAGAAGCAATAGAGGTCGTGTTGTGGACAGCATATGAGCTTAATGACACATACCTCACTGACATTAGCAGAGTAGAGTGAAATGTATAGACAGAAATCAAGGAGGCAATAGAGATTGATCCCCAAAGCCAAGAGCTCATCAAGAAGATCAAGAATTTCGACCCTAAGTTAGTAAATTCACTCTTAAGTATGGATATATTTGGCACAACCAGTAGGTGTATGTACCAAACATACCAGGACTAATGGGGAAGGATCTTAAATCACTTCCACAACTTATAGGAAGGAGGACATTCAGGATGGTTCCTTACTTACATATGGATCAAGCTATTCTTTTGGTCGGAAGGATTCAAGGTAGAAGTCAAGAAGAAAGACAATAATTGTGACATTTGCCCATGGATAAAACTAGAAGATGGCAAGACCAATGGATTGCTACAACCTTTGCCATTACCCGTACAAGTTTGGGAAAAACTATAATTACATCCAGCAGCAGTTTTCCAACTTTCACCTTGAGGACAAGGTGAGTCTTTAAGAAAAGGGGATTGTTGAGAACCAAGTATGCAGGAAAGGCAATGGGCAGAAAATGGGGCAGCAAAGGAGAGCATGGGCCAGAAAATGTGCACAACAAGCATGGCAACAGCAAGTGTTCAGCGCAGCAGTGAGGCCTGGGATTTCCTAATCAATGAAGACTTAACCATTCAGGATAAACCCATAATACCAGACCCTAGAACTAAAACAGAATATGCAAAGCATATAGAAGAACTATTAAGAGGGAAATTAATAAGACATTCTAATAGCAGGCATAGAACAGCAGCTTTTATAGTACAAAAACATAGTGAATTAGACAATAG
Source organism: Xylocarpus granatum (assembly GCA_019650275.1). NCBI lineage: Eukaryota > Viridiplantae > Streptophyta > Magnoliopsida > Sapindales > Meliaceae > Xylocarpus > Xylocarpus granatum. Next base: position 35,363 of record BNST01000354.1, on the reverse strand, counting down.
GAGTTCCAGCAGAAGAAGGATATTCACATCAAAAAGAACTCTAGTAGTAGTAAGACATTTATGTTAAGGAGAGTTCTAACAATAGCAAGACATCCAAGCCAAGAAGGACTCCAGCATCAGTAGGATACACATAGTGCAATTGAAGTAGGAGAAGGAAGTGTACAGCATGAAGAACTCCAGCAGCAACAAGACGCCATGAAGGGTTTAGCTTCAACAAATTGTCCATATCAAGGAGAAGTCTTGGTACAGAAGGACACTCCATAAAGAAGTCCTAATCTCAAAAGGAAACAACAAGATGAAAGTCAGTAGCTGTAGGAGATGAGATAAGATAAGGACAGAGATGTTTAGTCAAAATAGGATTATTCAATCAAGAAAGACCAAGAATCCTAGTAGAATTAGGAAACATTTGGATAAGGTCTATCTTGATAAGGTTTTAGTTGTCTTAGAAAACCTTGTTGACTTAGGAAAATATTTCTAAGTGGATAAGGAACCTAATTATTAGTTGAATTAGGATAAGGCTGTCCAATACTATAAATGCAGCCCATTATTTGTGACCAGGGATATATGCTCGAAATTTGTATATTGTCATTCATTAATCAAGAATCAAAGTTATCATTCTTGCTTCTATTTTTGTTTATATAACGGTTATTTTTTAAGAGTTGTCTTAAGATAACTTGGGCTTAAGATAAGGTGAAAAGTTGTCTTTCTTTCTTAAGAGCTTAGGTTGAAAGTCAAGAGTTGTCTTCTTCAACTAAGGCAAGTTGTGATAGGTTTAAGAGTTGTCTTGCCTATCTGATATATCCTTTTATCATTAGTTGATCTTGAAGAACAGCTTAGGATGAACTTTCAGGAGTGACAGGAACATCCCCACAGGCTCGGTAAAGTTGTTGGACACGTTTTGTAGTGCTTAGGACGAATTCTAGGAGCAACCAGAACATCCCCACAGGCACGTTCGACAGTGTGTAAGATGAATTTCAGGGAGCGACCAGAACATCCCTATAGACATGGCAGTAGCATGGGGGGTGTTTGCCAGTGTACGGGTAGAACTTTCGAGAGCGACCGAAAAATCCTCGCTTCCTTAGCAAAGGTGTCGGACGAGTTCGGCAGTGTTGAGGACAAACTTTCAGGAGCGACCGGAACAAACTCATGGGCGTAGCAATGACATCGAACATGTTCAGTAGTGTACAGGACAAACTAGTAGGAGTGACTGAAAGATCATTGCGGGCATGGCAAAGGCATCGTGCGTGTTTGAAAGTGCGTGTGACTAATTTGTAGAAGCGACAGGAACATCCTTGTAGGCACGGCATAGGTGTCGGGTGCGTTAGCCAGTTCTCTGGATGAACTTTCGGCAATGATTGAACTACCAAGAGAGGTTGGAAAATCCTTGCAGGCATGGAAGAGGTGTCGGGCATGTTCGACAGTGCGCAGGGGAAACTTACGAGAGCGACTGCAACATCTTTGCAGGCATGGCAGCGGCGTCGGGCGCTTTCAACTATGCTCAAGACAAACTTTCGGGAAGCAATCATAAAATCCCTGCAGGCTTGGTAGAGGCATCGAACGCATTTGTCAATGCTTGGAATGAATTTTCGGGAGCGACCAGAACATCTGTGCAGGAGTAACAGCAGCATCGGGCACGTATAGTAGTCAATGAGATGAACTTCCAAGAATGAATAGAACATCCCTACAGGAACAGCAAAGGCTACAGGCGCATTGGGCAGTGCGCGGGAGCAGAGGCATCTGCTGCATTTGGCAGTGCGCTGGACAAACTTCCAATAGTGACCGAAACTTCCGCATGGGCACGACAAAGGCTTCAAGTAGGCTGGCTAGTGCGCGGGACGAACTTCCAGGACTTTTGAAACATCCCCACGGGTGCAGCAAAGGCATTGGATGCATTTGACAGTAAATGAAATGAACTTCTAGGAGCAATCGGAACATCCCCAAGGGCGCAGCAGCAACATCAGGTGCATTCTGCAGTGCGCTAAACATACCTTCGGGAGTGACCAAAACATCCCCGTGGGTGTGGATGAAGCATCGGGCACCTACAACAGTGCATGGGACAAACTTTTGGGAGTGACTGGAGCATCCCCTTGAGTGCGGTATGTGCTTTCGGGTGCATTTGGCAGTGCACAGCATGAACTTCTACGAGTGACCGGAGCTTCCCTCGTGCACGGCAGAGGTGTCGAGTGTGCTCAGCAATGTGCTGGGAAAACTTTTGGGAGCAATGGGAACATCCCTGTGAGTGCAGCAGAGGATTCAGGCATATTCGATAGTGCACAGGATGAACTTCCAAGAGCGATCGGCATATCCCCACAGGTACGGCAGAAGTGTTGGGTGTGTTCAGCAGTGCACGGGACAAACTTTTGGGAACGACTAGAACATCACCACAGGCACTATAGAGGCTTCAGACGAGTTCAATAGTGTGCGGGGTGAGCTTCTGGATGCTACCGGAGCATCGCCACAGGCATGGCAGAGGCTTCAAGCGCATTGTGCAGTGTGCAAGATGATCTTTTAGGAGCAACTGGAACATCCCTATGGGCGTGGCCACGACATCCAACATGTTCGGCAGTGTACAGGATGAGCTTTCGGGACCAACCAAAACATCCCTGCAGGTGCAGTAATCTTTGGCTACTTTGGACAGGGTGCAGGATGAACTACCTAGAGCGACTGGAACATCCCCGCAGACGTGGCGGAGGCATTAGGTGCATTCGGCAGTGCGTGAGACAAACTTTCGGGAGTTAGGGGTACATCGTTGCGGGTGCGGTAGAGGCTTTAAGTGTGTTGGATAGTGCTTACTTTCTCATTCAATAATCAAGAATCAAGGTTAGCATTCTTGCTTACTTTCTTGTTTATATTTTCAGTTATCTTTTAAGAGTTGTCTTGAGATAACTTGGGCTTAAGACAAGGTTAAGAGTTGTCTTCCTTGCTTAAGAGCTAAGGTTGAAGTTAAGAGTTGTCTTCTTCAACCAAGGCAAGTTGTGATAAGTTTAAGAGTTGTCTTGCCTATCCAACATATCCTTATATATATTAGTTAACCCAAATGACAACTTAGGGGACATAAATATAAGAAAAGAACTCAAGAATCAAATGGGACAGCAAGTTAGAAAGGATTTCAATAGGTGTGTTGACCCCTAAGGTGTAGAAAAGTTGGGGAAAGAAATTCGGGACCCCAACAATTCGGTAATGTGCGGGATAACTTCTAGGTGAGACTAGAACATCCCTATGGGTGTGGTAGAGGCTCAGGCATGTTCGGCATTGTGTGGGACAAACTTATGGGAGCGACCAAAACATCCCTTTGGCCATTGCAAAGGCATCAGGCGCATTTGGCAGCTCGTGGGATGAACTCCTAGGGGGGAGCAGAACATCCTCGTGGGCGTGGCAGAGTTGTCAGGCATATTCGATAGTGAGCTGGATGAACTGTCAGGTGCTATGGGAACATCCTTCCAAGCATAGCAGAGGCTTTCAATGCGTTGAGCAGTGAGTGGGATGAACTTTCAAGAGTGACCTGAAAATTTCTACGGGCACAGCAGAGTCATCAAGTGCATTTGGTAGCATGCAAAAGGAACATCTGAGAGTGACTGAAATATCACCGTAAATGTGGCAAAGTTGTCGAGGGTGTTCGGCAGTGCGCGGGAAGTACTTCTGGAGCGGCAAGACATCCCACGTGGCTGAGGAGCTACATTGAAGCATTCAGTCAGTGCACTGGATGAACTTTCGAAAGTAACCGGAACATCCCCACAGGCACAGCAGAGGCTTTGTGCCCACTCGGCAGTGTGAGGGATGAACTTCTAAGAGCAACCAGAAAATCCCTGTAGGTGTGGCAAAGGCTTGGGGCGAGTTGGGCAGTGCATAGCACAAATTTCTAGGAGCAATCATAACATCCCTACGGGAACAACAGTGGTGTTGTACGAGTTTGACAGTGCCTGGGAAAAACTTCCAAGAGAAAAATTCGCATGGGCACGAGAGAGACATTGAGCGCATTCAGCAGTGTATGGGATGAACTTTCAGAAGCAACCAAAAATTCCTGTGGCGCGATAGAGGCTTTGAGAATGTTAGGTAGTGCGCAGGTCAAACTTTGAAGAGCGATTAGAACAACCCCATGCAGCAGTAGAGGATTCGGGTGCATTGGGCAGTGCACAGGAAAAACTTTGGGCAGTGAGCAAAACATCCACACGGGCGCGGCAAAGGCATTGAGTGCAATTGACAGTATGTAGGACAAACTTCATGAAGCAACAGGAACATCGCGCAAGCACAATTGCGCCATCGGCCACGTTCAGCAGTGCATAGGAAGAACTTCCAAGAGCAAGCGGGCGTGGCTAAGGCGTCAGATGCATCCGGCAGTGTGCTGAACAAACTTCCTGTGCGTGTGGCAGCGGCTTTGGAAACATTCGACAGTGCACAGAACAAACTTCTCGGAGAGACTAGAACATCCCCGTGGGTGCAGCACTGGCATCAGATGCGTTTGTGTTAGGGTCCCAATTTTTTTCCCAACTTTTCTACACCTTAGGGGTCAGCACACCTACTAAAAACTTCGTAACTTACTGTCTCGTTTGATTCTTAAGCTCTTTTCTTGGATTTTTGTACCCTAAGCTATCCTTCAGGATTAACTAATGTATAAAGGATATGTTGGATAGGCGACAAGATAACTTTTAAACCTATCACAACTTGCCTTGGTTGAAGAAGACAACTCTTAACTTTAACCTAAGCTCTTAAGGAAGAAAAACAACTTTTCACCTTGTCTTTAAGCGCAAGTTATCTCAAGACAACTCTTAAAAGATAACGAAATATAAACAAGAATGGAAGCAAGAATGCTAACCTTGATTCTTGATTAATGAATGCAAAATATACAAACATCAGAGCACATCTTTTTGCTCAAATAATGGGCTGTATTTATAGTATTAGACAGCCTTATCCTAATTCAACTAGTACTTAGGCTCCTTATCCACTTAGGATATGTTTTTCTAAGTCAACAAGGTTTTCTAACACAACTAAACATTATCAAGATAGATCTTATCCCAATATTTCCTAATCCTACTAGGATTCTTGATCTTTCTTGAATTTCTATTTAAACTAGAATTCCTACTTTAACTAAATCTTTCTGTTCTTGTCTTATCTCCTCTCTTACAACTGCTGACCTTCATCTTGTTGTTTCCTTCTAGGATTAGGACTTCCCTATGGCATGTCCTTTCCATTCCAAGACTCTCTTTGACATGATCATCTTGTTGAAGGCAAACCTGCCATAATGTACTGCTGCTGCTGGAGTTCTTCATGCCGTGTATGTTCTTCTCCTGCTCGGATTGCATTCATGTGTGTCCTGCCAATGCTGGTGTTCTTCTTGACTTGGATTTCTCGCGGTCAATTAGGACAGAGTCAGAACCTGGCCATGCTTCACTGCATGCTGTATGCATGCTTGTTGCATGCACATTTTGGCTATTGCTGGCTCTCTTGTTGCTTGGGACCTCACGTGCATTTGCTCACACTCCCTTTGCCTCCTAAAGTCCTCAACAATCCCCCTTTCTTGGAGACTCACCTTGTCCTCAAGGTGAAAATTAGGGAAACATTGTTGGATATCGTCACAGTCTTTCCCATGTTGCTTCATACTTGGGTGAATGACTCCACCATATGAGTACTTTCCATACTGGTCTCCTACTGCACCCATAACTTACTATGCAAAATCCTAATGCTTCCTTTGGTTGCTGCCCAAGGTGATCTTCCCTGAAAATGTCAAGCAGTCCCTCATTCACTTGTCTCACATCTCCTATCTCTTTTCTCAACAATGAAATGTGAAACACTAGATGTAATTTGGAGTTTAATGGTAGTATTAGGTGATAAGCTACTGCTTCAATGCGCTCAACTACCTCATATGGTCCAAAATACTTCCTAGCCAGCTTTGCTGTAGTTGGCTTTCCAGCCTTTATTTTCCTCCTAGGATGGATTTTAAGATAGACATAGTCACCTACCTTAAATTCCACTTCCTTCCTCCCTTTATCCACTTGTCTCTTCATTCAGTCCCTTGCTTTCTCAAGCTCATGCTTGAGTTGCTTCAAGACCTCATCTCTTGACTGAAGTGCGACATCCACTTCATGTATGTTGCTGTTCCCCATGGTATAACTTGACATTCCCAGGGGTATTCTTCCATATACGGCTTGGTATGGTGTCATCTTGATTGCCGCATGATTGGTAGTATTATACCACAGTTCTGCCCATGGTATGTACTCCTCCCAATCGTTTTGATGATCATGGCAAAAACACCTTAAGTACTACTCTAGGGTTCGATTGGTTACCTCACTTTGTCCATCTGTTTGTGGATGAAAGGCGGATGAGGCAACCAAGTTGCTGCCGAGCTGTCGTAAAAAGCTCCTTTCATAACTTGCTCATGAAAACAATATCTCTATCGGACAGCATTGTCCATGGTATGCCATGAAGTTTTACTATGTTTTTTGATGAACTCTTGGGTTACAATTGATGAACTCTTATGCCATGAAGGAAGAGTGGTAAGAATCGATAAATAATTCAGCACTAAACAAAGAATTTTTTTAGATAAGAATTTGGATGCAACTCAACAAAATTCTGCTCATTCATCAAAACTCTCCAATTACAAGCAATAATGTTGTATTTATAGTGATGACAGCCTTTCCATGTTTAACTTATACTAAAATGCCTAATTCATCTATGACAAGGATTCTTAAGTAAATAAGGACTACTAAGTCATCTAGAATTCTATGAGGATAAACCTAATATATTGGTTTCCTAATCTACTTAAAATCTTACTGTAGAACCCTACTTGATCTCAAACTCCTTGCCTTGTGACATTTCTTGCTGCTGCTGGAATTCTCCTTGGCATGAATGTCCTCTGTCAATGAGGGTTAATCCTTCTTGGTTGGCAGCAACTTCATTTCCATGATGGAGCACATCATCTTCCCCTTGTTGAATTGGATTTGCCCTCAAATCCTTTTCCTCAGTGTCTTTGAAATCATCTTCTAAGTAAGGAGAAAAGTCACACTTCAGTTTGTCCATCAGTTTGAGGATGGCATGTTGTGCTAAAGAGTAGTTTTGTTCCAAGTCTTTTCCATAAAGTCTTCAAAAGTAACTCAAGAATTTGACATCACGGTCTGAAACAATACTTTTTGGAATCCCATGCAATCAAACAATCTCCTTGAAAAATAAATCAGCAACATGTTGAGCATCATTCGTCTTGTGGCACGGAATAAAATGAGACATCTTGGAAAACCTGTCAACAACTACCATAACTAAATCCTTTCCCCTTCTGCGTTCTAGGCAAACCAAGCACAAAATCCATGCTTAGATCTTCCCACGGTTGGTTTGGTATAGGCAATGGCATGTATAACCCTTGTGACATCTCCTTGCTCTTGGCTTTCTTGCATATCACACATCTTTCTATGACTCTTTTAACATCTTTGATCATGGCTGGCCAATAAAAGTGTTCCTTGAGTGCCTCTAATGTCTTCTTTTCTCCAAAATGACCAGCTAAACCTCCACCATGAGTTTCCCTCACTAAGTGCTCACGGATTGAACAATTTGGGATGCACAGTCTACCTTGCTTGAATAGATAGTCATCATGTCGATAGAATCCTTGCATGGCTCCTTTCTTGCACTCCTCATATATTGATGCAAACTTTGGGTCATCTTTATACTGATCTATAAGCATCTTAAAACCCATTAGTTTAACATTTAACATGGAAATTAAAGAGTACCTCCGAGATAGTGCATCAGCCACAATGTTAACATTTCCTTTCTTGTACTTGATCACGTAAGGAAAAGACTCAAGAATTCCACCCATTTGGCATGCCTTCTGTTCAGCTTGCTTTGCCCCTTTAAATGCTTCAAGGACTCATGATCAGTGTGAATAACAAACTCCTTGGGCAGTAAATAATGTTGCCAAGTCTCTAAAGCTCTAATTAAAGCAAAAAACTCTTTGTCATAGGTTGAGTAGTTTAATTGTGCACCACTCAACTTTTGACTAAAGTATGCTAATGGACATCCCTCTTGCATAAGAACAGCCCCAATTCCCACACTAGATGCATCACACTCCAATTCAAAAGTTTTGGTGAAATTAGGTAATGCTAAAATTGGTGCAATTGTTAACTTCTCCTTAATCAACTCAAAACTCCTTTGTGCTTCATTATTCCATTCAAAAGCCCTTTCTTTCTTAATAATTTTAGTAATAGGAGCAAGTAAAGTACTGAAATTCTTCACAAACCTTCGATAAAAAGAAGCCAACCCATGGAAACTTCTCACTTCAGCAACACTACTTGGAATAGGCCAATCTTTAATAGCCTTTACCTTTTCTTCATCAACTCCAACACCATGCTTTGACACCACATAACCAAGAAAAACTACACGGTCTTGGCAAAAATGGCATTTCTTCAGATTGCCATACAATTTCTCTTCTCTCAGCACTTTAAACACTTTTCTCAAATGAATTATATGTGTTTCTAAACTTCTACTGTAGATCAGAATATCATCAAAATAAACAACAACAAAATCACCAATAAAGTTCCTAAGTACGTAATTCATCAATCTCATAAAGGTGCTTGGTGCATTAGATAAACCAAATGGCATAACCATCCATTCATATAATCCAAATTTAGTTTTAAAAGCAGTTTTCCATTCATCCCCTTCTTTCATCCTAATATGATGATAACCACTTTTGAGATCTATTTTAGAAAATATAGCAGCACCATTTAACTCGTCAAGCATATCATCAAGTCTAGGGATAGGATAGCGATATTTTACCGTAATCTTGTTGATTGCCCTACTATCCACACACATCTGCATGGTTCCATCCTTCTTCAGCACCAACAAAGCTGGTACGAAACAAGGACTCATGGATTCCCTAACATATCCCTTATCAATCAGCTCAGAAACTTGTTTTTGCAACTCTTTAGTCTCTTTTTGGATTGCTTTTATAAGCTGGTTGATTTGGCAAAGTTGCCCCTAGTATGAGATCTATTTGGTGCTCAATTCCTCTATTTGGTGGTAACCCTTTTGGTATGTCTTCTGGAAATACATCAGCAAACTCCTTTAAAATTGCTTTCACTTGAGTTGACAGAGTAACATCTCTATTTTGAGTTGCTTCTTTGACCACCAGAATAAAGATTGACTCTTTATCAAACAAAGCTTGCTTTACTACTCTTTTGTTGACAAACAAACTCTCTTTCTTTTTCTTTTCAAACTCAATTTTATCCTTCTTAATTTGTTGTGGATTAAGAGGCGTTAACACAATCTTTCTGCCATCCTTAACAAAGGAATATGTATTCTTATAACCATCATGAAAAGCTCTTCTATCATACTGCCAAGGTCTTCCCAGTAAGAGATGACTTGCATCCATAGGGACGACATCACACAACACTTCATCTTTGTATCTACCAATTGAAAAAGGCACCAAAACTTGCTGAGTAACCTTCACATCACCATTGTCATTTAGCCACTATAATCTATAAGGTTGGGGATGTTTTAGAGTAGCTAAATTTAATTTTTCTACCAAAGTAGTGGAAGCCACATTTGTACAACTACCTCCATCAATTATAACTCCACACACCTTATTCTGAATTGCACACCTTGTATGAAAGATATTCTCACGCTGCTCATCTTCTGTTTTTGCTTGTGTAGTCATGGTGCGGCGAACTACAAGCATTTCTCCAATTTTAGCATGTTCTACCTCTTCTTCCTCGCCATCTTCCACTCCTTTTCTTCTGCAGCCTCGTCTTCACTCTCCAATTCTCCTTGTGAGTCCTTAAGCACCATTACCCTCCTATTTGGACATTCAGAAGCGATATGCCCATGTTCAAGGCATTTAAAGCATTTGATGTCTCGGCTCCATTTTGGAGGAATTGTTTCTGCCACTTTCTCTTTTCCTTTATCAATATCTACTGCTAACTTGGTAGGACCACTTTTCTCTACTGATTTTGCTATCTTCTTTGAAATGGAAGTCGAATAAATAGATGATGAATTGATTTTTTTGTAGAATTTGATTTGTACACTCCCCTCATTAGTTGTCTCTCCACCTTGATAGCAAGTTTAATCACATCTTGCAAAGAAACATATGGTTGCAATTCTGCCCTACTTGCAATTTCATATACTCTTTGACATAGTCTTCCACACACATGCCCCCTTGCCTTAAACTTTGAAGCTTAAAGTACAGTTCTTGTTTGTAATATTCTGACAAAAATCTTCTCTCCATTAATCTCTTCATGACTCTCCAACTTGTCACCTCATCTAAATCTTCCCTTCTTCGCCTAGTTTTCTCATTTTCCCACCATAAATTGGCATAATCATTGAATTCAAGAGCTGCCAAGTTGCACTTCCTTGGTTTAGAATAATCATAGTACTCAAATACTTTCTCTACTTTTTGCCCTCATTCTAAGTACTCCTCGGTGAACTTGTTCCTCAAAATGCCAGAATCTTCAGCTTAACATCAATTCCATTATCCCTAGTATTTCTTCTCTGCCATTGTCTCTCCCCAGCTTCATCATCTATTTCTGGCTCATCAAACTCATCTCTTCATAATAATCAGGCTTTCTAGTTGCTTGCTGCCCTCATCATTCATGTCTTCTGGGTTGTTGCTGAATGGTATTCCTTTCCACAGTTTGAATTAAACAGTTAATTTGCTCTCTCATCTCTGCTTGCTAGTGTTCAAGTGCTAGGATCTTAGCTTGATCCAAACTCAATCCTTTTGGAACATGGGGAGTTTCTTCTTCTCCAGACATAATTCTTCCTGAAATTTTCAAGTGAATGAGTTTTTTGATTCAAAGAGGCTTCGATACCAACTAATATGCCTCAAGGATCTTCAATGGTGAATCAAGATCTAATGGGTATATTTTCTTTTAGGGTTTTGTGGATGACAAGAGGTGCTGGGATATGGTATAGTTGTTGAGTAGATAAAAATTCGTAATTGGAGTAAGTTATTGGATCTGTAGAGGTGTTTTAAGGAAGCTGAAGGGTTATGTACGAATTTGAAGTGAGAATGTGATAAGGATAGCTTATGAAAAGTTTAGGAAGAGGATATAAAGTTTCAATCAATATCAAGAATCAACATAAAGAAATTAAAAACTAATTAATCAAGTTTGATAAGATCAAATCACCACAAATAAGATTATTAGGTTCATTCACCACACTCTAAGATAGAAAGAAGGAAGACTGATAAGAATCGATAAATAATTCACCATTAAACAAAGAATTTTTTTAGATAAGAATTTGGGTGCAACTCAACAAAATTTGCTCATTCATCAAAACTCTCCAGTTACAAGCAATAATGTTGTATTTATAGTGATGACAGCCTTTCTATGTCTAACTTATACTAAAATGTCTAATTCATCTATGACAAGGATTCTTAAGTAAATAAGGACTACTAAGCCATCTCGAATTCTATGAGGATACACCTAATATATTGGTTTCCTAATCCTACTTAAAATCTGCTTGTAGAACCCTACTTAATCTCAAACTCCTTGCCTTGTGACATTTCTTGCTGCTACTGGAATTCTACTTGGCATGAATGTCCTTTGTCAATGAGGATTAATCTTTCTTGGATGGCGGTAACTTCATTTCTTTTAGGGTTTTGTGGATGGAAAGAGGTGCTGGGATATAGTATAGTTGTTGAGTGGATGAAAATTCGTAATTGGAGTAAGTTATTGGATATGTAGAGGTGTTTTAAGGAAGCTGAAGGGTTATGTACGAATTTGAAGTGGGAATGTGATAGGGATAGCTTATGGAAGGTTTAGGAAGAGGAAATAGAGTCTTAATCAATATCAAGAATCAAAATAAAGAAATTAAAAACTAGTTAATGAAGTTTGATAGGATCCGATCGCCATAAACAAGATTACTAGGTTGATTCGCCACACTTTTAAATAGAAAGAAGGAAGAGTGATAAGAATCGATTGATAAGTCACCACTAAACAAACAATTTATTTAGATAAGAATTTGGATGCAACTCTGCAACATTCTGCTTATTCATAAAACTCCCCAATTACAAGCAATAATGTTGTATTTATAATGATGACAGCCTTTCCATGTTTAACTTATACAAAAACGCCTAATTCATCTATCACAAGGATTCTTCAGTAAATAGAATTCGAATGTGTTTAGCTCACAATTTCAAAGATTCAACATAAACAAATAAAAATGCAAGTAGAGAGAAAATACATGAAGAGAGAAAATTGAAGAGCTTTTGTATTCTATCTCAAAATATTTACACATCTTGGGTTTATATATACAACATCCTAACGGCTAGGTACAAGCTTACTTTACTTTTCTAACAGCTAGGTACAACACATAACAACATATCTTTCAATTTAAAAAACTAGCCGTTATTTCGTCCTTTAGTAGTTAGCTTGAATTGGGCTTTGGGCTTGATATGGGTATCCATAGATCAATCCAAGAGTTATTTGGGCTTTTCATCTTCACCCTCAATCTCTTCATCTTTAACACTCCCCCTCAAGTTGGACTTGTACAAATTGAATAAGTTCAACTTGGAACTCACCTTAAGAAGTTGTTGATGAGTACATGGTTTGGTGAATATATCTGCAAGTTGATCTTCACTCTTCACATAAGGCATGTTGATCACTTTGCTCAAGTACTTTTCTCTTGTGAAAGTGACAATCAACTTCGATGTGCTTGGTCCTCTCATGGAACACTGGATTAGATGCAATGTGTGTTGCTGCCTTGTTATCACAGTACATGTCCATAGGTGTTTCAACTAAAAATCCTAAGTCTTCCACTAATGATTTTATCCAAACCAATTCACTCGTAGTAGATGCCATAGCTCTATATTTAGCTTCTGCACTCGATCTTGCAACTACACTTTGCTTCTTGCTTTTCCAAGTCACCAAATTACCTCCCACGAATGTGCAATAACCAGTGGTTGATCTTCTGTCCTCGAAGTTACCAGCCCAATCCGCATCTGTGTAAGCACATATCTTGTGGTGGCCATTTCTTCTCATCAAGATTCCTTGCCCCGGTGCTTGTTTTATGTACCTTAAAATTCTATTCACCATTTCTATGTGTATATTCTTTGGGCATGACATGTGTTGACTTACCTGTTGCACAGAAAAAACAATATCAGGTCGTGTAATAGTTAAATATATAAGCTTACCTACAAGTCTTTGATAAAGCTTGATGTCCTTGTATGGCTCCTCCTAGTCATGTTTGTTTTCATACTTGTTATCCTCTTTCTTCCTTTCTTAGTGCCTCTATAGGTGTCACAGTTGGCTTTGCTCCAAGTTTTCCTGCCTTATGTTTGAGTGAAGCCTTTGGCCACTAACCTAGCCTTATGTTTGTCCAAGGTTCCATCACTATTTAACTTAGTCTTATACACCCATTTGCATCCTACAACCTTCTTTCCCAAAGGTAAAGGTACTAATTCCCATGTATTATTTTTAACTAAAGCATCCAATTCCTCTTGCATGGCTTGTCTCCAAACTGATAATTCCCTAGCTTCCTTAAAGTTATTAGGATCTTTAATGGTGTCTACTTTAGTTAAAAAGGCTCTAAAACTCTCTTTTACATTTCCTAAGGTGTAGTAGTGGTCAAGAGGGTGTGCAATTACTTTGTTACCATGGAAAAACACTCTTTTCTTCATCCAATCCGATGAAGATTGTCGAATTCTTTGAGATCTCCTAAGTGGGGGATTTTGGCCTTGCATAGGTGCAATATGCTCCCCCTCACTTCGTATACTAATAGATGGTCCATCTTGGTTACTAGATAGCGATTCTATTTGAACATTCGAATATTCATCCCTATGTATTTCATTTTGCTCTCCCTCGTCTCTAAGTCTACTAGATGATAATGGTAAATCTTCACTTCACTAGGTGAATGTGCATCTAGACTTTCATTGCTGGTTTCACCCTCATTAGACTCTTGATCTTGTGATTCTATGTTATCACTACTCAAGTGTAGGTCATGGTTGCCTAGTACGTCACTAGATGGTGGTATATACTTGTGTATTATGGCTAAAGGAAGTGGATCATCAACTTCACCTTTTCCATTACCGATGCTATGAAAATATGAGTCATTTCCTACAAAAGTAACATTTCTAGAGATATACTTGTTCTTAGTTAAGGGATTATAGCACCTATAACCCTTAGTATCTACACAATAACCTAAAAAGATGCATTTAATGCTTCTTTCACTTAATTTATCTCTTGAATGACTTGGCATATGTTCATAACATACACATCTGAAAATTCTAAGATAGGGACAAGTTCGGTTGGGTACTATAAGCAATCTCAATTGGTGTCTTTCCTTTCAGTACCATGGATGGTGTTCGGTTAATAAGATGTGTCGCTGTGAGAATAGCTTCCCCCCAAAACTCTCTAGGTACATTGTGATAGAACATCATAGTTCTTGCCACCTCTAAAATATGCCTATTCTTACGTTCAGCCACTCCATTTTGTTCTGGAGTGTAAGGACAAGTAGTTTGGTGAACAATTCCTTTACTAACTAAAAACTCTTTAAACAAGTTGTTCACATACTCTCCTCCATTATCAGTTCTCAAAACCTTAACTTTCTTATCAAATTGGTTTTCAATCAATATTACAAACTCTCTGAAACAACAAAAAACCTCAGATTTCCTTTTAATAAGATAAATCCATGTATACCTAGATTTATGATCTATAAAAGTTACAAAATATTTGAAGCCCTTATGAGATAGAGTGGGAGAAGTCCACAAATCAGAAATGTACCAAAGCAAATAAATCATTATATTCATGATGAGATTGTACAAAAGGTATCTTAGTTTGTTTTCCTAAAATACAAGAACTACAATCTTTGATCTTATCAAATTTCAAGTTAGGAACTAATTTTTGCAAAATATGACTAGGAGGATGCCCTAATCTAGCATGCCAAAGTTCTTGGATTTTGCTGCTATCTACTTTAAAGGCTTTGCTTGAATCTTCCAAAACATACAGCCCATTTTTCTCTCTTCCCTCACCAATCAATTGTCCGGTCTTGATGTCCTGAAATGTTACTTTATTAGGTTCAAATATAACATAACAATCTAAATCTTTAGTAATTCTACTTACGGACAACAAATTTGAAGAAAAACATGGCATATAAAGACCTTTAGTATGCTTAGACAAAATATTCAAGTGTCCTAAACCACTAATTGGTATATCTTTTCCATTAGCTATACTCACCCTTTTATCCTTTCCTATAGACTCAATTTTAGAAGCTAAATTTTTACTTCTAAACATGTGATTTGTAGCACCCGAGTCTATAACCCAAGGATCAATATTTAAAGATAAATTAGAGATCAAACCTTGAGAGGTGTTTGGCCTTTGACATTGAAGGAACTTTGCAAATTGCTCAATGAGGTTTGTGGACAAGTTTGCCTCTGATGTGTGGTTTAATTCTTCTGAAATTTTGGCTTTATTCTCCTTCTTCAAGTGAGGATGAAGCTCAAAACATTTATCCTTGTTATGCCCAAACTTTCCACAATGATCACAAAACCTACAATTTCTTTTGATGTGTCCTAGTCTTCCACATCTTTCACATTTGATGGTTTTGCTTTCTTTCAACCCTTGTGTTACCATTGCTACTTCTTTTGCCTCCACAAATGCACCTTTCTCAATTTTAGGCTCATCTCTATCAAACGCTTCTCTAGCCATCAATTCCCTATCCACAATATTCACCACATCATCATATGGTGGCATCTCCTTATTCCTTAGAATTTGATTCCTAAGGTGCCCCAAAACTAGGCCCCAATCCTGCCAAGAGGAAACAAACAAGATCTTCATTGGCCCTTTTCTCCAATTCTTCCTCATTGGTAGTAATCGGCCTCAAACACTCCAATTCATCCCATGCTTCCTTGATTTTGTTGGAGTAGGAAAGGAAATCACTCCCATTCATCTTGGCATTTGTGATGATTTCCCTCAACTCATAGACTTTTAAGAGATTTCCTTGATTTCTGAACCTTCTAGCAAGTGCATTCCAAAGGTCTTTGGCAGTTTTGGCTTTTGTTGAAGGCACCAACCAAGGATTGATCAATGGAGTTGATAATCCAAGTAATGACAAGATTATCAACATATCTCCATTCAGCATATTCTTTATCTCCCACCTTAGGTTGATTAATTTCTCCATCAACAAATCCCAGAACCCTCATGCCCAGTAAGGCCCTTGTCGCATTCGTCACCCATGTAGAGTAATTCCTTCCATTTAGAGGAAAGGTAGTAAGCTTAGTGGTGATTTTGTAGTCGGAATCAACATTGAAAAAATTCTCTCTCTTGGCAGAACTACTTCCCACTTGTGCTGCCATTTTAATGTTAGCAACTTGGCCTTGCACAATGGAGATTGATCACACAACCAAGAGAGAGTAAAAAATAAAGGAGAGATGATGAAATGAGCTCCCTAGATGCAACCTTGCTCTGATACCATGTTGATAAATAGAATTTGAATGTGTTTAGCTCACAATTTCAAAGATTCAACATAAACCAATAAAAATGCAAGTAGAGAGAAAATATGAAGAGAGAAAATTGAAGAGCTTTTGTATTCTTCTCAAAATATTTACACATCTTGGGTTTTATATATACAACATCCTAACGGCTAGGTACAAGCTTACTTTACTTTTTAACATAGGTACAACATATCTTTCAATTTAAAAAACTAGCCGTTATTTCGTCCTTTAGTAGTTAGCTTGAATTGGGCTTTGGGCTTGATATGGGTATCCATAGATCAATCCAAGAGTTATTTGGGCTTTTCATCTTCACCCTCAATCTCTTCATCTTTAACACTATCTACCGAGGTTGTGTTATTCCAAGAGCAGTTTGCCAAATTTTTGATATACTAGAAGCGCAGAATGCTGACTATAGTATGAAAGTGTCATTGTTGGAGTTGTACAATGAAAAAATAAGTGATTTGCTAGCTCAGGAGAACTATTCAAAATCCATTAAAAGATAAGCAGAAGAAACCCATTTATTGATGGTAATTCTTACTATATATGCATCACAAATCAGCTCTTCCTTATGAAACTGAGTACTATTTTCATGCCTAAGCCAAAAATTAAAAAAAAAGTTGTGCTTCTGATAAATTTGCTAATGCAGGGTTGTGAAAGTAAGAAGGAAATTGACTATATAACCATGATGTGCTTGGATCGGTTAGTACGGATATAAGAAAAACATGGTGAAAATATAGCAACCATCAGAAACCAAGCAAAATCATGCTTTACAAAAGATTACATGGTAAGTCTAGCTTGATTTAGTAAGCAGATGCATAGCTTGATATTAAAGCTCATCCACCTAAAAGCTTCGTAACTAGAAATCTTAGCAAATTCTCATGATTACTTTAATGAAGACCTTGCATTCTTATATGCACAAGTTGACCAGCT
Organism: Xylocarpus granatum; assembly: GCA_019650275.1. NCBI lineage: Eukaryota > Viridiplantae > Streptophyta > Magnoliopsida > Sapindales > Meliaceae > Xylocarpus > Xylocarpus granatum. The sequence continues at coordinate 18,028 of BNST01000354.1, read as the reverse complement.
TAGTAACACAACACCCAAGAAACGAGCTATGACAGTACCCAGCTTGTCATCAATAGTGGATATGAGAATGGTTTGCAGTTATTTGCAATTTGTATCGATAATGGCTTTCAATTATTAGCTTTGTGAGATGAGTTACAGTCTTAATGGTCAGAAGGCCCTAGTGCCCTACATTATGGTTTTGTATTTGAAATTTTGGTCTCTTCATTTATGTACTTATTGTTGGCAAGGTTATAATCAAACTTTGCACTCTTATAAGCACTAATTAGTTTTCAAGTTTTGAATTAAATATGTGTCATTGCAAGTCTAGTCCTGAAAATATGAACCTTCATTAATTTCCCATATGTAAGATTTTCTATAAGGAAATGCATATATAACATCTTTAACTTCACTGCTTAGAAGATATCGGATCCGTCACTGTTGTTTGTTTATCATCACACAAATTCTCCTTGTTATGGATGTGTGCATTGTCATGAATTTTGTTTGATACAAGCTGTAGAAATTGTCGTAATCATTTCTCCTAAACATTTGAAGATGCCTGTTTGGGAGCGTGGGGCAAGTTAGTTATTATTTTCAAACTTGAATTGGTGGTTCATTATACTTCAACATGGAGTGGATCAGTTGTATTTGGTTATGCTAAAACCTTCACAACTTTTGAACTACAGGAGCAAAACTGGCATGCAGGACTGGTGCTTGTGCAGTGGTGGTTGCTGCAGTTCTGAAGGGTTAGCAGTCTTTCCTTGTAATGTATTGTGCACCAGTCTATATATCTGAACGTGTGTATCTTGTAATTCTTTTGTTTCTTTGTGTTTGTGACAAAATGGTTCAGCAAAGATGAAGATTAAAGTTCAAAATGCTCTTGGTGCTGCCAATGACAAACATTGTGCTTTTCTGACTGATTGGCTGATATGGTTCAGCACTTCAATCGGATACACATCTTGAAAATAAGACCTAAATTACTTTGCTGAAACATAAGGTTCATTTTTTTTTCAAGGGAAAGATTCAAAATGCGTTAAATTATATATTTGATCATGAATCTAAGCAAAATTTTTTAACTTTTTACAGACCAAAAAGATAAGAGGAAAGCAGAAGTTTAGATTATTGTTCTATCATTTGGTTCTCAGCTTGGCCAAGGATTAAAAGACTTGCACAAGACCATTTCGGGATCAATTTCTCAACAACAACAACAACTAAGATGCATGGAAGAACATACTCACTCGATCCTTGCTAGTAAATCTGATGTAAGTAAAGAAGGTTGTTGTCTCATCTTTTTTATGTTTTTTGATTCACAGATTGTATAAATGATAGTTATCAATCAAGGCAATGCATATCCTAGAATCAAGGATTAAGAAAATGACGGAGACTTTTTAATTCAGGCATCAAGCTTTTGAAGGAACATGGTAATTCAATTCTAAACAAAAGGCATCATCTGATCTGACGCAATAAGCTCTAAATTTAATCTTAAGGGACGTCCATTGAGCCAGCATAAAATCAGACGAGAAGTTTAATTGTTTTTTTGTTTTATAGAAACTGCTAATGGATTTGCTGAAAAATACATTTTTATTTACAGTTTCTTGTCACCATGGTATTGGAGGCCAAGGAGGTGATAGAGGATATCAATAATTCTCTCAGCGAGCAAAAACAACAATTGGCATTCTCTGCAAGACAACAAGAAGAGGTATGGTAATGGTACTATTTTTGTTTCCATTTTCCTACAATACATTATTCTAGTTTGTACATTATTATTAATTTTCTTTCATCTCTACTGGAAATGGCAGTGCTTGCAGCAAATGAAATAGAAGAGGCTTATGAGTATTGGTGTTTTTAACATTTAAATCTTAATCATTAGGTGTCACAGGCATCAAGTAACATCCAGGGACTTGAATTAAAGCATAATAAGATATTGCAGAAAAAGATTTTTGGCATGTAGGAGATCTCAACTGATGCCTTGGAGGAGTTGAGCAAATATGTACAAAAAGTGGAAAGTGATTTCATGGAAGACACATTCTCAGTGGCTGAGTCTACAGGTATCATGGAAAATACCATCCAAGAGTGGTAGGTATTTTTTTTTAAAAAAAATTCTAGCAACCATAAATCTAGATAAAATTTTGCTCTAGGCAAGGAAAATACCTCATAAGTTAACAATTCTAGTAGTTTCTAATAAATGCCGAATTATTGAGGCCTTCAGCAGATTGTGCTACTCACTCAGATTTTTCTGCACACACACCTTCGAGTGGTGTGTGTAGCCTAGTTGCTTTATTTCATTCAAATGCCAATACTTGACTGCAAACACTCATATTTTTGCATGCTACAAGATTCTTATAGAAAGCAGTGGGAATGCGCTCAGGCATACATAAGTGATCATAATACAACCAACATTGCAGAGATAGAATCTGCTGCGAAGTAATTGATATCTCATTGTTTGGATCTTTCTTCTTCTTCTTTTTTTTCTTCCCTATTGGATTACCGTTGTAAAGGTAGCTTATTTTTTGTTTTACTTCAACAGGGAGAAGAATATTAGCACGAATGAAACTGCACATCAAGAATTTCTCTCTGCTTGTTCTTCAATGGATGCAGAATTTTGTGGGAGAGCCAGTGATATCTTTGCATCTCTTGATGGTAATTCTTACTTTATATGCATCACAAATCAGCTCTTCCTTATGAAACTGAGTACTATTTTCATGCCTAAGCCAAAAAAAAAGAAAAAAGTTGTGCTCCTGACAGAACTGCTAATGTAGGGTTGTGAAAGTAAGAAGGAAATTGACTATATAACCATGATGTGCTTGGATCAGTTAGTATTGATATAAGAAAAACATGGTGAAAGTATAGCAACCATCAGACACCAAGCAAAATCGTGTTTTATAAAAGATTACATGGTAAGTCTGGCTTGATTTAATAAGCAGATGCATAGCTTGATATTAAAGCTCAACCACCTAAAAGCTTCGTAAATAGAAATCTTAGCAAATTTTCATGTTTACTTTAATGAAGACCTTGCATTCTTATATGAACAAGTTGACCAGCTTGGTAACACAACACCTAGGAAACGAGCTATGACAGTACCCAGCTTGTCATCAATAGAGGATATGAGAATGGTTTGCAGTTATTTGCAACTGGTATCGATAATGGCTTTCAATTATTAGCATTGTGAGATGAGTTACAGTCTTGATGGTCAGAAGGCCCTAGTGCCCTATATTAAGGTTTTGTGTTTGAAATTTTGGTCTCTTCATTTATGTACTTATTGTTGGTAAGGTTATAATCAAGCTTGCACTCTTATAAGCATTAATTAGTTTTCAAGTTTTGAATTAAACACATGTTGTTGCTAGTCCAGTCCTTAAAATATGAACCTTCATAAAATTCCCATACGTAAGCTTTTCTATAATGAAATGCATATACAACAGCTTTAACTTCACTTCACAGAACATATTGGATCCTTCCCTATCGTATTTTTATCATCACACACAAATTCTTCTTATCATGGATGTATGCATTGTCATGAAATTTGTTTGATATAAGCTGCAGAATTTGTCGAAAATCATTTCTCCTAAACATCTGAAGATGCATGTCTGGGCGCGCGGGGCAGGTGAGTTGTTATTTTCAAACTTGAATTGGTAGTTCACTATGTTTAAACGGGAATGGAGCAGTTGTATTTGGTTATGCTAAAACCTTCACGACTTTTGACCTGTAGGAGCAACAATGGCATGCGGGACTGATGCTTGTGCAGTGGTGGTTGCTACAGTTCTGAAGGGTTGTGTTGTGAGAGTAAGTTTAAGATGTGATAATGTGTTGATAAATTTACTTAGAAAAGCGATATGCACTACAATACTTAGTTATCGAACCTGAGTTTGTCCATGTTTTAGCTTGCCATTGATTGTTTGTTTCCCTCCTACTCATCTCTATTATTGTAAAATAGAGTGCACAGTTGATCTAACTTGAGGGCCATTGGATATTGAGTACAGGGAGGAAGACAGCCATGTGTGCATGACAAGCCCGGCCGAAGCAGTGTTTTATGGATCAGTGCCCTTGTGATGTCTCCGCCTGTCATTATGTAAGATTTCCTGAATTTTATAGACGTTTAAGATATAAAAAAGTTATATGAGCATGAATATAACATTCTTGTGTTTTCCACTTCCATTAATTTTGACTATGATGTTTCCTTTTGTCCAAGGATGAATCTTTCCTCGTTTTCTACTTGGTTTCTCTTTTCAACTGCATAGCAGGGTAGCCATGGGATGTGTTATAATGAAACTTGTGAGCTGAAGATCATAGCTACCAAAGGTTGTGTAAGTTTTGCATGCCGGAGAATAATAAGTAGTGATAATACAAAAAATAAAATTGTAATAAAATAAAAAATTAAAAGAGAGGAATTTGTGAGATTACAACAAGTGTTACCTTCCATTTTCAATTTTCGGTAACGTTTTCAACCAGAAAACGCAATTATTTTACCCAACCAATTTTTGCTGTTGCTTGTGTGCTAAATTTACTTATATCATATAAAATATTTGATAGTTTTTGGGCCTAAATCACAACAAAGATCAATCTATGACCAAGCCCTTGCTCCCATTGTGAATGAAGTTCTTGATTGTTTCAATTGCACAGTCTTCGCATATGGGCAACAGGTACAGGTAAAACATATACGGTGGAGGGTGGGATGAGAAATAAGGTACATAACAATCTAATAGCCAAAGGTAACTTTAGTAGTCTATATTTTTATCTGGTTTGAAAGTATATATTTCACATTTTATGAAATGTGCAGGGTGGGGATCTATCTGCCGAGGGGTGTGTTATTCCAAGAGCAGTTCGGCAAATTTTTGATATACTAGAGGCTCAGAATGCTGACTGTAGCATGAAAGTGTCATTTTTGGAGCTATACAATGAAGAAATAAGTGATTTTCTAGTTCAGGGGGACCATTCAAAATCCACAGAAGATAAGCAAAAGAAACCCATTTCCTTGATGGAGGATGGAAAGGGTTTTGTTATGGTAAGAGGGCTTGAAGAAGAAACTGTGTATAGTGCAAATGAAATTTATAAAATCTTGGAACAAGAAGCTGCAAAAATGCATACAGCAAATACCTTGTTAAACAAGCGCAGCAAGTTGAGTTCTTTTTCATTTTTTTTTCAACTGGAATTGAATGTTGTATGAAATTTGCTAAATTCACCTCATCCCTTTTGCAGCCGCTCCCATTCTATCTTTTCCATTATTGTCCATATCAAAAGCAGCAGCTGTGGGAGATAAGGGGCTTATTAAATGTGGAAAGCCTAATCTTGTTGATTTGGCAGGATCAGAGAATATATCTCATTCTGGTGGGGGAGAGGTGATGTTTTTTACGTAGTTAGTATTGAAATTTATGTTTTGTTGATCATTTTCCAACTTTATATTGAATTCAGCCATTGGAAACCACTGTTATCAAGTATCTAATGGACCTAGTGGTTTTCTGTATATGCACAAAGATTCCTCCATCCATCCCATGCCTTTTATTCCTCCACTCATCTCCAATCCTTGATTAAACTAAACTACTGAAATCGTAGATGATTAAAACTTCAACCAGCTTTAAAAGAGCTAGACTTTGTAAAGAACAGGCTTCAGAATGAGTTTTGCGACCATTCCTTTTCATCTTACATTTCATATTTGGGATAGCTATCAGATTTAATAAAATATGTAACTAAACTACAGGGCTGTGCAAGGGAAGCAGAGGAGATGAACAAGGGCTTACGGACCTTGGGCCGTGTCTTAAATGCACTTGTGGAACATTCTGCCCTAATTCGTCACAGGTTCTTCTAGTTACCTACCAACTAACTTAATTAGTTTACTGATTCTTTTTTTGTTTTCTTTATAGACTATTTTCCCATTTTTCTCTAAATTCCTTGCAAGGATAGCAAGCTGACAAGGCTGTTAAGAGATTATTTGGGGCACAACAAAAGCTTGTATCATTGCTACAATTCCTTCATCTGCTCATTCTTTGGAAGAAACTCTGAGCACCCTAGACTATGCCTATTGCGCTAAGAACATAAAAAATAAACCAGACGTTCATTCAGCTACTTCTTTTACCTTGTTTAGATTTTCATTAACATTTTATTTGCATTGATGATGAAGCTGATCTCTCTGGGCAAATGAAAAAATGTCTAAAGCTTGTTACTTAGGTACTTATACTTGGAAATTGAGAGAATGAAAGAAGGTTTGGCAGACGTACTCACATCTGTAGATTATTTCGTGTAAAAAATAAAGTGCAAGTTTTCTTATTCATTAAAAAATCAATGTAGAATTTCGAGCAGCAAGGGATTAAAATGGTGTTTATATTCCACATGAAAGATATGCCTAGGAGGAAGCTGAGAAGAAGGTAAAGTTTTACAATAAAGTACTATACCAATTTTTTCATATGTACCTTGTTACTAATGAAGTTAAACTATTTAAGTCCACTCCATATTTCCTGGGTCATGAAATTTCTGATCTATTACTTTTCATAAAATCACTTTTCTCCAAATTTTGAAAATATAAAGGGCATTGGTTTTCATGGGACAAGCCTACATGCATACTAAGTTTGAAGGCCAGAACAAATTTGAGATGCATAGTTCGTCTAGATATATTCAATAGAGCATTTACATTTCAGTTATGAAGGGCTTTGAGACCTCAATAGCCCATTAAAATTATATGTTATATGTAGTCTAATTTGATTGGAATCTTAATACATAGATAGGAACACCTTGCAGGCTGTCCATTAACTTGCTCAAACCTTCATTTTACTGTCCATTTTCATATTATGTGATGCTTATAGCAGTTTAACAGACTGTTAACTTCATACAGGAGATTGATAGATTTCGGGAATTGTATCTCAATGAGCAAGAAGAAAAACAAGACCTAGAAAGTGAGATCAAGGATTGCAAGGTGTAATCAAGATGCCGAAATTCTCCTTTTATTGCTCAGTTACGTTGTGTCATGGATCTAATAAATAGTTTAACAAATGTTTCTTCAAATAAATCTAGAAAATGGAAGCAAAGCATTTGTTGATTTTCAAGAGAACCATATGGAGGCCATCTCAACTCTTAAGAAAAAGGAATTTATAATCTCCAAGTTGCTATGCTATGGTAAGATAATGAGTGCCATCATAATTTTGTATCTACCTTCAAGTTTTTACTTATTTATTTTGACAACCATATTCATGAGCAGAACACTGTTTAATAGAATGGGCAAAGGAGTTGCGAAATGAGTTGCAAAATGCATTAGAGGATATAATTTCACTCTTTGCAAAATCAGGTAAGAATAAGTGTTTAGCTACTCTGATTTTAATTAATAATCTTCAATCTTTCCTTATGCTTTTGCTCTAAGTAACAGTCTCTCCTTGTGATGTATTATTGTCCACCAGTCTATTTATCTGAAGGTGTGTTTCTTGTCCTTTTTTTGTTTGTCTATGTTCCTGAGAAAATGGTTCAACAGAGATTAACAATAAAGTTCAAAATGCTCTCAGTGCTGCCAGCAACGAACATTGTGCTTTTCTCACTGATTGGCTAATATGGTTCAACACTTCAGCAAGATGCACATCTTGAAAATAAGACCTAAATTACTTTGCTGAAACTTAAGGTTCATTTTCTTTCAAGCAAAACATTCAGAATGGGTTAAATTATATATTTGATCATGGATCGAAGCAAAATTTTTAACTTTTTACAGACCAAAAGATAAGATGGAAGTAGAAAATCAGAGTATTGTTCAATCATTTGGTTCTCAACTTGATCAAGGATTGAAAGACTTGCACAAGGCCATTCCGGGATCAATTTCTTAACAACAACAACAACTAAGATGCATGGAAGAACATGCTTACTTAATCTTGTTCATTGTCTGAATCTTTCTACTTTTTTTTTCTTTCAAGTTGGATTACTGTTGTAAAGGGAGATTATTATAATAATAAACTTTTAGTGCTGTTTATTCCCAAAGTATCACTCCCTGTTATAATGATATCATCCACATATATTATCACAACAGTAATACCATTATTGGAGTGTTTTATGAATAAAGAGTGATCAGCACTACTAACCTTAAAGTGTTGAGAAGTTAAAGCACCTAGCAACTTAGAGTACCAGGCCCTAGGAGATTGTTTTAAGCCATAAATGGCTTTTCTAAGCTTACACACATGTGGTTTTGGTACTTTAATGTTGTATCCTTATGGGATATCCATGTAAACCTCTTCTTCTAATTCCCCCTGGAGAAAAGCATTTCGAACATCCATTTGATACATTTCCCATTCATAATTAGTGGCTAAGGACAAAATAACTGTAATGGTGTTCATTTTGGCTACTGGGGCAAATGTCTCAGTGTAATCTAAACCATAGGTTTGAGTGAATCCTTTAGCAACCAATCTAGCTTTATGTTTCTCAATGGAACCATCACTCTTCAGCTTGGTTTTGTACACCCATTTACACCCAACTGTTTTCTTACCTTGGGGAAGAGTAACAATTTCCCATGTCTTATTCTTAACTAAAGCTTCCAACTCCTCATCCATGGCATTTCTCCAAATAAGAATGTCCTTGGCCTCGTTGTAGCAAGATGGCTCTTTCAAACTATCCAATTTGCTTAAAAACACTCTGTAACTCTCTTTAACATTATCTAAGGTATAATAATTTTCTATAGGATGTGCTGTGACTTTGTTCCCATAAAAGAATACCCTATTTTTCTGCCATTCGGATGGAGGCTTCCTAATTCTTTGAGATCTTCTAAGAGGAAAATTTTGATCATGTGATGAAGAATCGGACTCTCTCTCATTTTGACCCACCGGTGAGGAACTAAATGGGATTTCATGCTCTGAAACTAATTGATCATTAGGGTTCTCATCACAAGGTGTTTCCTCACTTTGACTTTCGCTAACTATGTTTTGTTCTTCATTTGATTCCAATGGTTCATGAATATCACCATTCTGTTGTGTTGAATCTTCATAGATAAAATCCTCTTTTTCGCTTTCATTCAAACTAACTCCATTATTGATTTGATCGTTATTCCTTAACAAACTCAACCGATTACCTACAATAGATAGGGGAAGAGGATCCCCTTTCATTTCTCCTTCATTTCTCACTTTATCAAAGTAAGGATCACTTTCCAGAAAAGTAACATTTCTTGACAAGAATTTCTCATTCGTAAAAGGATCTAAACATTTATAACCTTTTTTATCAATGCAATACCCTAAAAATATGCACTTTACACTCCTATGACTCAATTTATCTCTAGCATGATTAGGGATGTGAACATAACAAGTACAGCCAAATACCTTTAGATAAGATAAGTTTGGTTGCCTATTATGCAACAATTCAAAAGGAGATTTTCCATTCAACAACTTCGAAGGCATACGATTTATCAAATGTATGGCAGTGAGAATGGCTTCATTCCAATATCTTTTAGGGACATTGTGATGAAACATTAGTGACCTTCCTACATCTAAGATGTGCCGATTTTTTCGCTCGGCCACACCATTTTGTTCAGGTGTGTAGGGGCAAGTCGTTTGATGAACTATCCCTAAAGTGCTCAAGTAATTCTCAAAGGCGTGACTAGTATATTCTCCCCCATTGTCGCTCCTAAGAATCTTAATCCTTTTGCAAGTTGATTTTCAATTAAGGAAACATACTCTTTAAAACATGATAAGGTCTCTGATTTGTTTTTAATCAAGTATATCCAAGTGTATCTCGACTTGTGATCAATGAATGTGACAAAATATCTAAAGCCATTGTGAGATTCTAAAGGAGAAGTCCATAGATCAGAGTGAACAAGATCAAACATTTCATTATAACAAGTTTCTGAATGTACAAAAGGAAGTTTAGTCTGTTTTCCAAGATTACAAGCCCTACATTGTTTAAAATCACTAAACTTCATTTTCGGAATCATTTTACACAGAATGTTACTAGGAGGATGGCCTAGTCTTGCATGCCAAAAGTTTCTGAAGTCCACGGTCTTCCTCAACTCTAAGGGCTTGATTGGTACTATCCAAAAAATATAGGTCGTCATGTAAGGTTCCCTCACCAATCTTCTTCCCGGTTGATATGTCCTGAAAATATCACCTTATTGGGTTCAAAGATAACACGACAATTTAAGTCTTTTGTTATTCTACTAACGGACAGCAAATTTGATGAAAAATTTGGCATATAAAGGCCACTTGTTTTCTTGGATAAAACTTTAATATCTCCTAATCCCTTAATGGGTATTGTGAAAAAATATTGATGAAGAAACAAAGAAGTGTGAAAGAAAGTATTGATGAAAGAATAAAGAAGCTTGTTTTTCACTTTACACATCTTAGGTATATATATACAACATCCTAATGGCTAGATACAAGTTGATTTTACTTTTCTAACAACTAGGTACAACACATAATAGCATATCTTTCAATTTCAAGAACTAGCCGTTATTTCGTCCTCTAGTGGTTAGCCTAAAATGGGCTTTAGGCTTGACAAGAGTGTCCATAGATCAATCAAATAGTTATTTGGGCTTTTTATCTTGACCCCCAATCTCTTCATCTTCAACAGGTATTTCACTACCATTGGCTATTGTCACATTTCTAATGTTTCCTAGGGTTTCTATTCTAGATGCCATGTTTTTATTTCTAAACATATGATTAGTAGCACCTGAATCAATAACCCAAGGGTCAAACTTAAAATGTGAGCTGGAAATCATACCTTGAGAGGAGCTTGGAAGATGGTTCTTAAGTAGTTTGGCCAAATCCTCAAGGAGTTTTGAGTTCCCTTTTTCGATCGCATTTTGAGCACCTTGTGGTGGCGCCTTTTCCTTGAAGTTGACTAGCCTCAGATGTGGATTAAGAACCCAACATTTTTCTTTAGTATGACCTAGCATCTTGCAGTGGCCCACACTTCCAACATTTGTCTTTGAGGTTGTGCATCCGTCCACATTTATCACACTTAGCCTTAACTTTTGCTCCTTGGACCATCCTGCCTTCTTCCTTGCTGTCCACCAAACTACCTCTCTCAGCCTTGCTTGAATTCCCATTCAAAATCTTTCTTTGCAAGTACTCTTTATTAACCTTGTTTGCAAATCTATCATAATGAGGCAAAGGCTCAATTCTAAGAATGTGATTCGAAGATCTTCGTAGTCAGAACCCAAACCCATCAAATACGATATCACAAGATCTTCATTAGCCCTTTTTTCCACCTCTTCAATATTGGTAGTATTCAGCCTTAACGATTGAAGTTCATCCCATGCCTCCTTAATTTTGGTGTTATATTTCTATCAGATCACCTCCACCAAGGCTGATATTGTTGATGAACTGCTTCAACTCGTATATTCTCATCAAGTTTCCTTGATGACCAAATTGTCTCTTGATAGACTCCCAAAGTGCTTTAGAAGTTTCAGCCTTTGAGAATGCTCCTACCAAGGATGGTTCCATGGAATTTAAAATCCATGTGTACACCAAGTTGTCATTATAGCACCAATCTTCATATTCTTCACTTGATGTGTCTGTGGGCTTTGTGATTCTTCCATTCACGAAACCCTAATGCTCGTTTTCCACATAATTCTCTTTCAGCGGGATTGATCCAAATTGAGTAATTTTTTCCATTCAAGGGAAATGTGGTAAGTTTCAAGGTGGTGTTACCATCATTATCAACTCTCTTGAAGGAACTTCTGCTCTTGGTGTTGTATGACGAGCCCTCCCTTTCCATTCTTTAATTTGGCTATGAAGGGGAATGTCTTGATACACCAAGAACCAACAAAGCAACAAAAGGTAAAAGCTAGATTCAAGATGAAACCTGCTCTGATACCATGTGAAAAATATTGATGAAGAAACAAAGAAGTGTGAAAGAAAGTATTGATGAAAGAATAAAGAAGCATATTTTTTACTTTACACATCTTGGGTATATATATACAACATCCTAACGGCTAGGTACAAGTTGATTTTACTTTTCTAACAGGTAGGCACAGCACATAACAACATATCTTTCAATTTCAAGAACTAGCCGTTATTTTGTCCTTTAGTGGTTAGCTTGAAATGGGCTTTAGGCTTGACAAGAGTATCCATAGACCAATCAAAGAGTTATTTAGGCTTTTTTATCTTGACCCTTAATCTCTTCATCTTCAACAAATACCTCATAAGTTTACAATTCAAGAAATTTCTAATAAATGTCAACTTATTGAGTCCTTCGGTAGGTTGTTCTACCCATTCAGATTTTTCTACACACACACTCTCTCTCATGAGTTTACAATTCAAGTAGTTTCTAATAAATGTCAACTTATTAAGTCCTTCGGCAGATTGTTCTACCCACTCAGATTTTTCTACACACACACACCTTCGAGTGGTGTGTGTAGCCTAGTTGCTTTATTTCATTAAAATGGCAGTACTTGACTGCAAACAATCTCATATTTTTGCATGCTGAAGAATTCTTGTAGATAGCAGTGGGAATGCGCTCAAATAGTAAGGGGAGCTGCAAAAAGCTGTACGGCAGATACCTTGTTAAATAAGCGCAATAGGTTGAGTCCTTTTTCATTCTTTTTCAACTAGGATTGACTATCATATGAGTTCATTTGCACTGATGATGAAACTTATCTCTCTAGGCAAAGAAAAAAATGTCAAAAGCTGTGTTACTTAAGTATTTGTGCTTGGAAATTGAGAGAATGAAATAAGGTCTGGCGGATGTGCTTGCATTTGTAGATTATTTCGTGTAAAAAATAAAGAGCAGGTTTCTTATTCATTAAAAAACCAATTTAGACGTTCAAACAGCAAGGGACAAAAATGTTGTTTATATTCCACGTGAAAGATATGCCCAGGAGGAAGCTGAGAAGAAGGTAAAGTTTTACAATAAAGTACTATACCAATTTTTTCATATGTACCTTGTTACTAATGAAGTTAAATTATTTGAGTCCACTCCATATTTCCTGGGTCATGAAATTTCTGATCTATTACTTTTCATAAAATCACTTTTCTCCAAATTTTGAAAATATAAAGGGCATTGGTTTTCATGGGACAAGCCTACATGCATACTAAGTTTGAAGGCCAGAACAAATTTGAGATGCATAGTTCGTCTAGATATATTCAATAGAGCATTTACATTTCAGTTATGAAGGGCTTTGAGACCTCAATAGCCCATTAAAATTATATGTTATATGTAGTCTAATTTGATTGGAATCTTAATACATAGATAGGAACACCTTGCAGGCAAGGAATGAAAAGACAGAGCAACTAAAAAAAGATCTAAACCTTAGCAAGAAGGTTAACTTTCTTAAACTCTCATTTTATCTTCCATTTTCATATTATGTGATGCTTATAGCAGTCTAACAGAATGTTAACTTCATATCAGAGATTTATAGATTCGGGGAATTATATCCCAATGAGCAAGAACCAAAACTTGACCTAGAAAGAGAGCTCAAGGATTGCAAGGTGTAATCAAGATGCCGAAATTCTCCTTTTATTGCTCAGTTACATAGTGTCATGGATCTGATAAATAGTTTAACAAATGTTTCTTCAAATAAATCTAGAAAATGGAAGCAAAGCATTTGTTGATTTTCAAGAAAACCACATTGAGGCTAGCTTAACTTTCAAGAAAAAGGAATTTATAATCTCTAAGTTGTTATCCTATGGTAAGATAATGAGCGCCATCATAATTTTGTATCTACCTTTAAGCTTTTACTTATATATTTTGACAACCATATTCATGAGTAGAACACTCTTTAATAGAATAGGCAAAGGAGTTACAAAATGAGTTGCAAAATGCATTAGAGGATATAATTTCACTCTTTGCAAAATCGGGTAAGAATAAATGTTTAGCTACTCTAATTTTAATTAATAATCTTCAATCTTTCCTTATGCTTTTGTTCTAAGTAACAGTCTCTCCTTGTGATGTATTGTCCACCAGTATGAAATAAGAGGAGAAGTTTATTGTTTCTTGTTTTACAGAAACTGCTAATGAATTTGCTTAAAAATACATTTTTATTTACAATTTCTTGTCACCAAGGTATTGGAGGCTAAGGAGGTTATAGAGGATATCGAGAATTCTCTCAGCGAGCAAAAACAACAATTGGTATTCTCTACAAGACAGCAAGAAGAGGTACGGTAATGGTATTATTTTTGTTTCCATTTTCTCACAATACATTATTCTAGTTTGTACATTATTAATAATTTGCTTTCAACTCTACTGGAAATGGCAATTCTTGCAACGAAGTTTGATTTTTGCACAAGAAATTTCAAAGGCAACGTTGGACTTTTTGAGTGACCTTTATTATCGGGCTTCTAAGCTCATGATAATTATTGAAGAGAGTCAGACCAAAAAGTCAAAAGGAATTAGCTAATTTCAAGATGATGTATAAGGTAAGAGTAGGTTGGAGATAGATTATGTACATGCTTGTCAAATAGTAAGGGGAGCTGCAAAAGGGCATACATTAGATACCTTGTTAAACAAGCACAGCAGATTGAGTTTATTTTCATTCTTTTTGAAGTAGGATTGAAAACCATATGAAATTTTGCTAAATTCACCTCATCATTTTTGCAGCCGCTCCCAATCCGTCTTTTCCATTACTGTCCATATAAAAGAAGCAACTGTGGGAGATAAGGAGCTTATTAAATGTGGCAAGCTTAATCTTGTTGATTTGGCAGGATAACATAATATATCTCGTTCTGGTGTAGGAGAGGTGAGGTTACATGTAGTTAGTATTTGAATTTATGTTTTGTTGATCATTTTCTTGCTAAATATGGAATTCAGTTAGTATCTGATGGACCCAGTGACTTTTTGTGTATGCACAAAGATTCCTCCATCCATCCCAAGCCTTTTATTCAACCTCTCGTCTCCAATCCTTGATCAAACTAAACTACTGAAATCATAGATTATTAAAACTTCAACCAGCTTCAAAAGTGCTAGACTTTGTAAAGAACATGCTTTAGAGTAAGTTTTGCAATAATTCTTTTTCATATTGCATTTCATGTTTGGGATAGCTACCAGATTTAATAAAATATGTAAGTAAATTACAAGGCCTACAAGGGAAGAAGCGGAGATAAACAAGGGCTTATTGACCTTGGGCCGTGTTAAAAATGCACTTGTAGAACTTTTTGTCTATATTCCTTGCAGGTTCTTTCAGTTACCTACCAACTAGCTTATTTAGATCATTGATTCTTTTACTATTTTCTTTATAGACTAGCTTCCCATGTTTCTCTAAATTCCTTACAAGGATAGCAAGTTGAAAAGGCTGTTAAGAGAAGGCTCAAGGCTAGGAGAGAAGCTTCCAATGGATGAATTGGGTGCATTTTTCCATGAAGTAAATTGCACTTTCTCGCCTGCTCCTAGGTTAGTACTTACTCTCATCTATGATACCAATGTATCCGTCGGTTCTTGGAAACTCTTCCATGTGTTAATTCTTTTGATGTTATGATGCAAGACAATATTTCTAGAATCTAGAAGCTGAGCAATTGTACCATTTACTGAATTTGAAATATTTGATGACCGAAGAATCTCTTTCTATCCATTCAAAACAACAAGATAGCCGTCCTCAGATAATATCAGATGAATCAATTAGAGGCTTGTTTCTATTCGCAACTCATATGAAAAAAATTTCGAATTTCCTATTGTACCAAATTCCAACACAGTGATTGCTGGATTTCATCTAAATAGCATTAACAAATTTGCAAAGGGATTTTTAAAATTAAAAAAATTCTGGGTTTGTTTTAAATTCATTCTTTATTTATTTATTTTTTACGTTGACATGAATGTAAATTATTGTTAGATGCATTCAATTTTGTTGATAAAAGAATTGAATGTGTTTAGCTCACAATTTCAAAGATTCAACATAAACCAAATAAAAAATGCAAGTAGAGAGAAAATAGATGAAGAGAGAAAATTGAAGAGCTTTTGTATTCTATCTCAAAATATTTACACAGCTTGGGTTTATATATACAACATCCTAACGGCTAGGTACAAGCTTACTTTACTTTTCTAACAGCTAGGTACAACACATAACAACATATCTTTCAATTTAAAAAACTAGCCGTTATTTCGTCCTTTAGTAGTTAGCTTGAATTGGGCTTTGGGCTTGATATGGGTATCCATAGATCAATCCAAGAGTTATTTGGGCTTTTCATCTTCACCCTCAATCTCTTCATCTTTAACACTCCCCCTCAAGTTGGACTTGTACAAATTGAATAAGTTCAACTTGGAACTCACCTTAAGAAGTTGTTGATGAGTACATGGTTTGGTGAATATATCCGCAAGTTGATCTTCACTCTTCACATAAGGCATGTTGATCACTTTGCTCAAGTACTTTTCTCTTGTGAAGTGACAATCAACTTCGATGTGCTTGGTCCTCTCATGGAACACTGGATTAGATGCAATGTGTGTTGCTGCCTTGTTATCACAGTACATGTCCATAGGTGTTTCAACTGAAAATCCTAAGTCTTCCACTAATGATTTTATCCAAACCAATTCACTCGTAGTAGATGCCATAGCTCTATATTCAGCTTCTGCACTCGATCTTGCAACTACACTTTGCTTCTTGCTTTTCCAAGTCACCAAATTACCTCCCACGAATGTGCAATAACCAGTGGTTGATCTTCTGTCCTCGAAGTTACCGGCCCAATCCGCATCTGTGTAAGCACATATCTTGTGGTGGCCATTTCTTCTCATCAAGATTCCTTGCCCCGGTGCTTGTTTTATGTACCTTAAAATTCTATTCACCATTTCCATGTGTATATTCTTTGGGCATGACATGTGTTGACTTACCTGTTGCACAGAAAAAACAATATCAGGTCGTGTAATAGTTAAATATATAAGCTTACCTACAAGTCTTTGATAAAGCTTGATGTCCTTGTATGGCTCCTCCTTGTCATGTTCGTTTTCATGCTTGTTATCCTCATTCTTCTTCTTAGTGCCTCCATAGCTGTCACAGCTGGCTTTGCTCCAAGTTTTCCTGTCTCACTTAACAAATCAAGAACATATTTTCTTTGGGATAGAAATAGCCCTTCATTGAGAATAAGCGATTTCTATACCTAGAAAATATCGTAAGTTTCCCAAATCTTTAACATCAAATGCAGACTTCAAATATGTTTTAATGCTCTTAATGCCATTAATGTCACAACCGGTGATGATAATATCATCCACATAAATAAGAACAATGGTAGATCCCTCACTTGAGTGCTTAATAAATAAGGAATGATCAGCATCACTCACTTTAAAATTTTGAGAACACAATGCATTATGTAACTTATTATACCATGCTCTTGGTGATTGCTTTAATCCATATATGGCTTTCTTCAATTTGCAAACATGTGTATTTGGAACCATAACATCATATCCTTGAGGTAAACTCATGTAAACCTCTTCCTCTAACTCTCCTTGCAAGAAAGCATTCTTCACATCCATTTGATGTAAATCCCAATTATAATTAGCCGCTAAGGAGAGAAGCACCCTAATGGTGTTCATTTTTGCAACTGGTGCAAAAGTTTCTGTATAGTCTAAGCCGTAGGTTTGAGTGAAGCCTTTGGCCACTAACCTAGCCTTATGTTTTTCCAAGGTTCCATCACTATTTAACTTAGTCTTATACACCCATTTGCATCCTACAACCTTCTTTCCCAAAGGTAAAGGTACTAATTCCCATGTATTATTTTTAACTAAAGCATCCAATTCCTCTTGCATGGCTTGTCTCCAAACTGATAATTCCCTAGCTTCCTTAAAGTTATTTGGATCTTTAATGGTGTCTACTTTAGTTAAAAAGGCTCTAAAACTCTCTTTTACATTTCCTAAGGTGTAGTAGTGGTCAAGAGGGTGTGCGATTACTTTGTTACCATGGAAAAACACTCTTTTCTTCATCCAATCCGATGAAGATTGTCGAATTCTTTGAGATCTCCTAAGTGGGGGATTTTGGCCTTGCATAGGTGCAACATGCTCCCCCTCACTTCGTGTACTAATAGATGGCTCATCTTGATTACTACATAATGATTCTATTTGAACATTCGAATGTTCATCTCTATGTATTTCATTTTGCTCTCCCTCGTCTCTAAGTCTACTAGATGATAACGGTAAATCTTCACTTACTTCACTAGGTGAATGTGCATCTAGACTTTCATTGCTAGTT
>BNST01000352.1:0-319066 GCA_019650275.1 Xylocarpus granatum | reverse complement strand
AAACCCTAAACCCTAAACCCTAAACCCTAAACCCTAAACCCTAAACCCTAAACCCTAAACCCTAAACCCTAAACCCTAAACCCTAAACCCTAAACCCTAAACCCTAAACCCTAAACCCTAAACCCTAAACCCTAAACCCTAAACCCTAAACCCTAAACCCTAAACCCTAAACCCTAAACCCTAAACCCTAAACCCTAAACCCTGAACCCTAACCCTAAACCCTAAACCCTAAACCCTAAACCCTAAACCCTAAACCCTAAACCCTAAACCCTAAACCCTAAACCCTAAACCCTAAACCCTAAACCCTAAACCCTAAACCCTAAACCCTAAACCCTAAAAAACCCTAAACCCTAAACCCTAAACCCTAAACCCTAAACCCTAAAACCCTAAACCCTAAACCCTAAACCCTAAACCCTAAACCCTAAACCCTAAACCCTAAACCCTAAACCCTAAACCCTAAACCCTAAACCCTAAACCCTAAAACCCTAAACCCTAAACCCTAAACCCTAAAACCCTAAACCCTAAACCCTTAAACCCTAAACCCTAAAACCCTAAAACCCTAAACCCTAAACCCTATAAACCTTAAACCCTAAACTTAAAACCCTAAACCCTAAACTTTAAACCCTAAAACCCTAAACCCTAATCCCTAAACCCTAAATAGATTTTGAAAGATTGTACAGGTTCTCCTTTGTTTTTTGAAAGGTAATGAATAGCATCCCCGAATAACTAAGCATGAGTCTTGATTTATACAATCCAAAAGAAAAATTGGCCACTATTACAGTTGAAGTAATTGAGCATCTTCTTTTTCAAAAGCAATATGGGATAACAGAGCATCTTTGCTTTTCTACCGAAACATAATTTGGCTTCCTCTGACCACAAAGCATCATTTAACTCATCGTCGAAAGAAGCTTTATGTTTGCTTAATCATTAAGCAACTGTACTTTTGCTCTAAAAGTTATCTGACTTCTTGTAATAATGAAGCATCTTTATGGGACCAAGTGTCTCCCACTTTGAACAATTTGTGTTTGAGCAATAATTATAATCCAAATAATTAGAAATTAAAGCGCTCATGACACCCAAATGAGTCATTCTTAGGGTGGAACCCTGTGGATTATTCCGCATCGTCATCTTCTATCCTGTTAGCATGTTCTTCAAATATTTTTTGATAACTTGTATTCGTTACGAAACACATGGTTAAGCTTGAAAATAAAACTAAAATTTTAACTTCAATTTTGAACTATCGTTATTAGAATAAAACAAAAATTAAAAATTCACTCGAATTTAAATTAAATAAATTGAGCTTTTGAATAATATTTTACTAAGACAAATTTTGAAAGATTGTATAATGTCTGCTTTATTTTAAAGAGCTGATAAATCACATCCCCAAGTAATTAAGTTTGACTCCTGATTTATAAAAACTAAAAGTAAAATTGATCACTATTAGAATTGAAATAATTGACATCTTGCTTTATAATAGTTGTATGCGATGATGAAGCATCTTTACTTTTCCACCGAAACAAAACTTACCTTTTCATGATCCCACTTTGTGTTTACTTAATCATTAAGCAACTTTAAGTAGCATAGTATCTACCACTTTGAATAGCTTGTATTTGAGCGATTATTCTCATCCCAATAATTTGGCACCAAAGGGATCGTGACTGGCAAATGGATTGTACTCAGGTGGAGCTTGAAGGTAAAACTAAAACTTTAACTTAAAAATTAAACTTTCTAAATTAGAATGAATATAAAATTAAGAATTGACTCGAATTGAAAAAAAAATAACTTCAACTTTTAAAAAATATTTTATTAAGACAAATTTTGAAAGATTCTATAAGGTGTGCTTTATTTTTAGAGAGCTAATAAATAGCATCCCCGAGTAAGTAAGCTTGAGTCCTGATTAATACAAACTAAAAGTAAAATTGATCACTATTATAAGTGAAATAATGGAACATCTTTTTTTCCAAAAGTTATATGCAATAATGGAGCATCTTTACTTTTCCACTTGAATATAATTTGGCTTCTTCTGATTACGAAGCATCTTTTAACTCGTCGTCAAAAGAACTTTTGTGTTTACTTAATCATCAAGCAACTTTCTTATTCCACCCAAAGCAGCTTTGCTTTTTATCATGATGAAGCAACTTTGTTTGGCCTAATGCCTCCCACTTTGAATATTTTATGTTTAAGCAATAACTATGATCCTAATAATTAGATATCAAAGGCATCATGATTGGAAAATGGATTGTACTCAGGTGGAGCTTCAAGATAAAACTAAAGTTTAACTTGAAAATTAAACTTTCCAAATTAGAATGAAGATAAAATTAAAAATTAAACTAGAATTAAAATGAAATAAATTGAACTTTTGAAAAACATTTTATTGAGATAGATTTTGCTGATCGTACAAGTTTTGCTTTATTTTTCGATGGCTGATAAATAGCATCCCAAGTAATAAAGTTTGAGTTTTGATTTATACAAGCTAAAAGTAAACTTGACCACTGTTACAAATGAAATAATTAAGCATCTTCTTTTCCAAAAGTTATATACGATACGAAGCATCTTTACTTTTCCACCGAAATATAATTTAGCTTCTTCGAATCACAAAGCATCTTTTGACTCTTCGTCGAAAGAAACTTTGTGTTTACTTAATCATTAAGAAACCTTTTTTTTCCACCAAAAGTTTCCTGACTGCTTGTAATGATGAACCATCTCTATGGGATCATGTTTCTCCTACTATAAATAGTTTGTGTATAACCATTGATTATGATCCAAATAATTAGAAATTAAAGGGATCATGAAAAGTAATGGGTCATACTCAGGGTTGAAGCCGATGGATGATTCTGCATCATCATCGTCCATCTTTTTAATAAGTTCTTGAAATATTTTTTGATAAATTGTATTCCTTGTGAAATACAGGGTTAAGCTTGAAAATAAAACTAAAAATTTAACTTGAAATTTTGAACATGTGAAATTAAATTGAAACTTGATGTTAAAATTGACTCCAATTGAAATAAAATAAATTCAGCCTTTGAAAAATATTTTGTTAAGACAAATTTTGAAAGATTGTATAAGGTCTACTTTGTTTTTAGAGAGCCGATAAATCACCTCCCCCAGTAACCCAGCTTGAATGCTAATTTATATAAATTAAAAGTAAAATTAATCACAATTACAAATGAAATAATTGAACATCTTCTTTTCTAAAAGTTAGATGTAGTAACAGAGCATCTTTACTTTTCCATCGAAACATATTTTGGCTTCTTCTGATTACGAAGCATCTTTTAACACGTCATTGAAAGAAGCTTTTGTTTACTTAATCATGAAGAAACTTTTCTTTTCCACCAAAAATTGCCTGACTTCTTGTAATGATGAGGAATCTTTATGGGACCAAGTATTTCCCACTTTGAATAGTTTGTGTTTGAACAATAATTCTGATCCCAATAATTAGCTATCAATGGGATCATGACTGGCAAATGGATCGTGCTAAGGTAGAGCTTGAAGATAAACGTAGAAATTTAACCTGAAAATACAACTTTCGAAACTAGAATGATGTTAAAAGTAGACATTGAACTAGAATTTAAATGAAATAAACTCAACTTTTCAAAAATATTTTATTAAGACAGATTTTGAAAGATTGTATAAGGTCTGATTTGTTTTTAGAGAGCTGATAAATCGCCTCCTCCAATAGTTAAGTTTGAGTGCTAATTTATACAAATTATAACTAAAATTGATCACTATTACAAATGAAATAATTGAGTATCTTCTTTTTCAAAAGTCAAATGCAATGATAGAGCATCTTTACTTTTCCACCGAAATATAATTTAACTTCTTATGATCACGGACCATTTTTTAACTTGTCATCAAAGAAGTTTTTTGTTAACTTAATCATTAAGTATCTTTTCTATTCCACCAAAACCAATTTTGCTTCTTATCATGACAAACCAATTTTGCAAGGCATAGTGTCTCCCACATTGAATACTTTGTGTTTGAGCAATAATTTTGATCCCAATAATTAGATATCAAAGGAATCATGATTGGCAAATAGATCGTACTCTAGTGGATTTTCAAAGTAACACTAAAAATTTTTCTTCAAAATTAAATATTCTAAATTAGAGTAAAAATAAAATTAGAAATCGAACTTCAATTGAAATGAAATAAATTAAACTTTCAAAAATATTTTATTAGGATATATTTTGAAGAATTGTACAAGTTTTGCTTTGTTTTTACAGAGTTGATAAATAGCATCCCTGAGTAACCAAACATGAATGCCAATTTATACAAACTAAAAGTAAAATTGATTACTATTACAAATGAAATAATTGAGCATCGTTTTTTCCAAAAGTTATATACGATGATGGAGCATCTGTACTTTTCCACTAAAACATAATTTGGCTTCTTATGATCACACAGCATCTTTTGACTCGTCATCAAAAGAACTTTTGTATTTACTGAATCATTAAGCAACCTTTTTTTTCCACCAAAAGTTGCCCGACTTCTAATAATTATAAAGTATCTTTGTGGGATCAGGTGTCTCCCACTTTGAACAGTTTTTGTTTGAGCAATGATTATGATGCAAATGATTAGAAATTAAAGGGATCATGGCAGGCAAATGGCTCATACTCAAGGTGGAAGCCTGTGCATGATCTGCATCGTCATCTTCCATCTTGTTGACAAATTCTTCAAACATTTTTTGATAAATCATTTTTCTTACGAAACACAGGGTTAAGATTTAAAATAAAACTAAAAATTTAACTTTAAATTTGAACTTTCGAAATTAGAATGAAACTAAAATTAAAAATTGACTCGAATTGAAACAAAATAAATTGAGCTTGCGAAAAAACATTTTATTAAGAAAAATTTGAAAGATTGTGAAAAATTTGTTTGGTTTTTAGTGAGCTGAAAAATTGCCACCCCCAATAACTAAGCTTGAGTCTTGATTTATACAAACTAAAAGTAAAATTGATCACTATTACAAATGAAATAATTGACCATCATCTTTTCTAAAAGTTATGTGCGATAACAGAGCATCTATACTTTTCCACTGTGACATAATTTGGATTTTTCTGATCACGAAGTATCTTTTGACTCGTCCTCAAAAAAAACTTTGCGTTTACTTAATCATTAAGCAACTTTTCTTCTCCACTGAAAATTGCCTAACTTCTTGTAATGATGAAGCATCTTTGTGGGACCAAGTATCACGCACTATGAACAATTTGTGTTTGAGCAATAACTATGATCCAAATAAATTGAAATTAAAGGGATCATGGTAGGCAAATAGGTCATACTCAAGGTGGAAGCCTATGGATGATTCTGTATAGTCATCTTCCATCCTATACAAAAGTTCTTCAAATATATTTTGATAAATAGTTCTCCTTATGAAACACAAGGTTATGATTGAAAATAAAACTAAAAATTTAACTTGAAATTTGAACTTTCGAAATTAAAATGAAACTAAAATCAAAAATTGACTCGAATTGAAATAAAATAAATTGATCTTTTGATAAATATTTTATCAAAACAAATTTTGAAAGATTGTATAAGCTTAGCTTTGTTTTTAAAGAGCTAATAAATCGCCACCCCCTGGCAACTAAGCTTGAATGCTAATTTACACAAATTAAAAGTAAAATTGGTCACTATTACAAATGAAATAATTGACCATCTTCTTTTCCAAAAGTTATATGCGATGATAGAACATCTTTACTTTTCCACCGTAACATAATTTAACTTCTTCTGATCACGAAGCATCTTTTGACTCATTGTCGAAAGAACCTTTGTATTTACTTAATCATTCAACAACTTTTCTTCTCCACCAAAAGTTGCGTGACTTCTTGTAATAATGAAGTATCTTTGTGGGACCAAGTGTCATGCACTTTGAACAATTTGTGTTTGAGCAATGATTATGATTCAAATAATTTAAAATTAAAGGATCATGGGAGGCAAATGGGTCATACTAAGGGTGAAAGCCTGTAGATGATTCTACATAATCATCTTCCATCCAGTTGACAAGCTCTTCAAATATATTTTGATAAATTGTTTTCCTTACGAAATATTAGGTTATGCTTGAAAATAAAACTAGAAATTTCACTTGAAATTTCTAGTTTTATTTTCAAGCATAACCTAATATTTCGTTGAAATTTGAACTTTCGAAATTAGAATGAAACTAAAATTAAAAATTCACTCAAATGAAATAAAATAAATTGACCTTTAGAAAAATATTTTATTAACACAAATTTTGAAAGATTGCATAAGGCCATCTTTGTTTTTAAAGAGCTAATAAATCCCCAGTAACTAAGCTTGAGTGCTAATTTACACAAACTAAAAGTAAAATTAATCACTATTACAAATGAAATAATTGAGCATCTTTTTTTTCAAAAGTTATATGTGATGACGGAGCATCTTTACTTTTTCACCGAAATATAATTTAGCTTCTTATGATCATGTACCTTCTTTTGACTTGTCGTCAAGAGAAGCTTTGTGTTTACTTATTAATTAAACAACTTTTGTATTCCACCGAAAGCAGCTTTGATTCTTATAATGATGAAGCAACTTTGTGTGGCCGAATGTCTCCCATTGTGAATAGTTTATGTTTGAGCAATAATTCTAATCCCAATAATTACATATCAAAAGGACCATGATTGGCAAATGGATCATACTCAGCTGGAGCTTAAAGATAAAACTGAAAATTTAACTTGAAAATTGAACTTTCCAAATTATAATGAAGATAAAATTAACAATTGAACTATAATTGAAATGAAATAAACTAAACTTTTGAAAAATATTTTATTAAGATTTATTTTCAAAGATTGTACAAGTTCTGCTTTTTTTTAAGAGAGCTAATAAATAACATCCCCGACTAACTGAGCTTGCGTACTGATTTACATAAACTAAAAGTAGAATGGATCACTATAATAAATGAAATAATTGACCAGCTTATTTTCTGAAAGTTATATGTTATAACGGAGCATCTTTACGTTTCTATCGTAACATAATTTGGCTTCTTCAGATCACAAAGCATCTTTTCACTCGTTGTTGAAAGAAGCTTTGTGTATACCAAATCATTAAGCAACTTTTCTTCTCCACCAAAAATTGCCTGACTTCTTATAATGATGAAGCAGCTTTGTGGGACGAAGTATCATGCACTTTGAACAATTTGTGTTTAAGCAGTGATTATGATCCAAATAATTTGAAATTGAAGGGATCATGGCAAGCAAATGGGTCATACTCAGGGTGGAAGCCTGTGGACGATTCTACATAGTCATCTTTCATCTTGTTGACAAGTTCTTCAAATATATTTTGATAAATTATTTTCCTTACAAAACACAAGATTATGCCTGAAAATAAAACTTGAAATTTGAACTTTCGAAATTAGAATGAAACTAAAATTAAGAATTGACTCGAATTGAAATAAAATAAATTAACCTTTTGAAAAATATTTTATTATGATAAATTTTGAAAGATTGTATAAGGTCAGCTTTGTTTTTAAAGAGTTGATAAATCGCCTCCCTAGCAACTAAGCTTGAGGGCTAATTTACACAAACTAAAAGTAAAATTGATCACTATTACAAATTACATAATTAAGCATCTTCTCTTCCAAAAGTTATATGCGATGACGAAGCATCTTTACTTTTCCACCGAAACATAATTTAGCTTCTTATGATCACGTAGCTTCTTTTGACTTGTCGTCAAGAGAAGTTTTGTGTTTACTTAATCATTAAACAACTTTTCGATGCTACCGAAAGCAGCTTTGATTCTTATAATGATGAAGCAACTTTGTGTGGCTTAGTGTCTCCCACTTTGAATAGTTTGTGTTTGAGCAATAATTTGATCCTAATAATTAGATATTAAAAGGACCATGATTGGCAAATGGATCGTACTCAGCTGGAGTTTGAAGATAAAACTAAAAATTAAACATGAAAATTGAACTTTCCAAATTAAAATGAAGATAAAATTAAAATTGAAATGGAATAAATTAAACTTTTGAAAAATATTTTATTAAAACAGATTTTGAAAGATTATACAAGTTTTGCTTTGTTTTTAGAAAACTAATAAATAGCATCCCTGAGTAACTAAGCTTGAGTCCTGAATTATACAAACTAAAGGTAAAATTGATCACTATTACAAATAAAATAATTAAGCATCTTTTTTTCTAAAAGTTATATGCGATAATGGAGCATCATTAGTTTTCCATTGTAGCACAATTTGTCTTATTCTGATCACAAAGCATTCTTTGACTCGCCGTCAAAAGAAGCTTTGTGTTTACTTAATTATTAAGCTACTTTTTCTTTTCCATCAAAAGTTGCCTGACTTTTTGTGTTTATGTTTGAGCAATGATTATAATCCAAATAATTAAAAATTAAAGAGATCATAATAGTCAAATAGGTCATACTCAGGGTGGAAACCTGTGAATAATTCTACATCGTAATCTTCCATCTTGTTGACAAGTTCTTCAAATATTTTTTGATAAATTGCTTTCTTTACAAAACACACAGTTGAACTTGAAAATAAAACTAAAAATTTAACGTGAAATTTCAACTTTCAAAATTAGAATGAAATTGAAATTAAAAATTGACTCAAATTGAAATAAATTAAATTGATCTTTTGAAAAATATTTTATTAAGACAAATTTTGAAAGATTGTCTCAAAATATATATATTTATATTTTTTTTTAAATATTAAGAGAGTTATATGAAAATATTCCTTATATAGCTTATTATTAACAACCTTAATTTTAAATCTTAACTATTTCTTAATATTTGCAAACCATAGTTTTATTTAGTATTTTTAATTTTAATATTGTTTAACATTTTTTGTAATTATCAAAATTTCATCTTATTAATATAAAAATTTATTAATTTTTTTAAAAAAGTTATTTAGATACTAAAAATATTGATGCTAGTGATAATATAAGAAAAAAAATATTACTAAAACCATTCAAAATGTACGCACAATAGTTATTTACAAAGAGTTTCATATTCCTATAATGTACTTTCTCGTATGTGATAATCATATATAAAATCAAATATCAATTTATGATTATTATTATTATTTAACTTTGTGCTCTATCCTAAAACGGACCAATCTTATCAAATCAAATTAGACCGGATGTGCTGAACCCCAATACATTATCATTCCTTAGACTTGGATGAATACAATAACAATTTTCAGAAACTCAAACTGGAATTACTTCGGAACTTAAGCGACTGTTATGATTTCATCGACGGTCTAGTATGCTTTGTTTGAGATTATTATAACTTGCTTCCTCGATTGATCTGCTTTATGGGCAGTGGGGAAATGGTTTCCCAGATTGCTTGCTGTTAATATTGCGAATCCCGTTGTCTGTTACATTATTTAATCCAGAATACAAGGAGATGGTAGCAATGGGAAGACTTTTAATTAACTTAGTAGTAACTACGCTACACCGACCGCGTATGAAATTTCAACAGAGAGAGGTCAAGCTGAAAACAAGGGAGAAAAAAATGCAGCAGCAAAAGCCAAAATTAGAAACCAAATTGAAGACCATGGAAACCCAGAAACCTTTCTTCTTCAACCAGTCATTGATCCAACAATTTTAACTTCCTTTTACATAACTTTACCATTCACCTAAACACCAACTTCCATCATGTTTCACCTTCCCAATCTCCCTGAAATGTTTTTGCCAGCTCCAAAACTAAATGAGAATTTCGAACTTGTTTAGAGATAAATCTCTAAGACAACAACAATATTGCTTTTAAATAGTAATGGCATCTCAAAATAGTCCAACGAGATCATCATTGTCCAAACAAACTTCGACCGCCGGCCGTCCACCGCAAGCCGTGAAATTTGCACGCCGTACGTCAAGCGGACGCGTTGTGAGTCTTTCAAGGGACGATGATTTAGACATGTCGGGTGATTTTTCAGGACAAAATGACTACATCAATTACACAGTTCTTATGCCTCCAACGCCTGACAACCAGCCATCATCCGGGACAGAACAAAACGCAGGCTCAAAGCAGGACGGGTCTAGCTCGTACCCGACGTCGCGGTTCGGGCCCGAGGCACCACAGATGAGTCGGAGGGGAGGAGGTGGCGGTGAAGGCGGTTATGGAGATGGCGGTGGCGGCGGGGGTGGACCAAAAATGGAAAGAAGAATGTCGTTGATGAAAAATAATAATAAATCAATGTTGTTGAGGAGCCAAACGGGAGATTTTGATCATAATCGTTGGTTGTTTGAAACGAAAGGTAAATATGGTATTGGAAATGCGTTTTGGACACAAAACGAGGAAGATGGATATGGACCAGATGTTACAATGTCTGATTTCATGGACAAGCCATGGAAACCTCTCACCAGGAAGGTTAAGGTTTCGCCTGCGATTCTCAGCCCTTACAGGTACTTACACATAAATATGTATATATAAGCTTATTGATTATAAAGCTAAAACTTCAAATGATTTTTCCTGAAACAATCAATTGATTTTTCTGTTCGAGTTCAGGCTACTAATAGTGATACGTTTGGTGGTTCTGGCTTTCTTCCTTGTATGGCGAGTACAAAACCCTAATCCAGATGCAATGTGGCTATGGGGAATCTCCATGGTTTGTGAAGCTTGGTTTGCATTCTCATGGATCTTAGACATTCTACCCAAGCTCAACCCTATCAACCGATCAACTGATCTTGTAGCGCTGAAAGACAAGTTCGAGGTCCCTTCTCCTTCGAATCCTCACGGCCGGTCTGATCTCCCCGGCGTCGACGTGTTCGTCTCCACTGCCGACCCCGAAAAAGAACCGCCCCTGGTCACTGCCAACACCATTTTGTCAATTCTTGCCGTGGAATATCCTGTTGAGAAGCTCTCCGCTTATATTTCGGACGATGGCGGCGCCATACTTACCTTCGAGGCCATGGCTGAAGCCGTTCGTTTTGCTGAGGTAATTTGCACTTTCTTCCTCACCCAAACATTATTGCAAAAGCAAATTAAATCATTGTGATTGTTTAGAAATACAAATTCCTCCAGGAAAGCAATTTAATATTTTCTTTAAAACAGGTGTGGGTACCATTTTGCCGAAAACACAACATTGAACCCAGGAACCCAGATAGTTACTTTAACGTCAAAACAGACCCCACCAAGAATAAGAAGCGTCCTGATTTCGTCAAGGACCGCCGCTGGATCAAGAGAGAGTATGATGAGTTTAAAGTCAGGATCAATGGTCTCCCTGAGGTGATACGTCGACGTTGTGATGCTTATAACAAAAGAGAGAGAAGGAAAGAGAAGTCCATTGCCGTTGAGAAGAACGGTGGGGCTCCACTAAATGAGCCGGTCAATGTAATAAAAGCCACGTGGATGGCTGATGGGACCCACTGGCCAGGGACGTGGCTGCATCCTACTGCTGATCACGCAAAAGGTGATCATTCTGGCATCATACAAGTGATGAGCAAAGTTCCAGAGAATGACCCAGTTATGGGTCACCCAGACGAGAAAAAATTGGATTTTACAGGAGTCGATATTCGGATTCCAATGTTTGCATATATTTCTCGCGAGAAAAGAAAAGGTTACGATCACAATAAGAAAGCAGGAGCGATGAACGCAATGGTTAGAGCTTCGGCAATATTGTCAAATGGACCATTTATATTAAACTTGGATTGTGATCATTACATATACAATTCACTTGCTATAAAGGAAGGCATGTGTTTCATGATGGATCGAGGTGGAGATCGCATTTGCTACATTCAGTTTCCGCAGAGATTTGAAGGGATTGATCCATCTGATCGTTATGCAAATCATAACACTGTTTTCTTTGATGGTATGTACAAGTAGTTATATATTTATGTGCTCGCGATTGATCCTGAGCCAAATTTGACAAACAATATTGGCTTGTGAGCAGGAAATATGCGAGCACTAGACGGTCTTCAAGGGCCAGTTTACGTGGGAACTGGATGCATGTTCAGGCGATATGCACTCTACGGATTTAACCCACCTAGGGCAAACGAGTACTCAGGCCTTGTAGGGCAAAACAAGAGCCGAGCTCCAAATATTCAGCCACGGGCAGGAGAACACGACTCCGAAACACAGCCTTTAACGTCGCACCCTGACCTTGACCTGCCGAGGATGTTTGGGAATTCAGCAATGTTCACTGAATCCATAGCAGTTGCTGAATATCAAGGTCGTCCACTGGCCGATCATATCTCAGTGAAGAACGGTAGACCACCTGGCTCACTGCTCATGCCGCGCTCGCTCTTAGATGCGCCCACTGTTGCTGAGGCGGTTGCCGTCATTGCCTGCTGGTAAAATTCCACATAAAAAGTCTATACATGTTTTTTCATTTCATACAAAGTGATGTGTTAATAACTTAAATGCTCAGGTACGAGGACAAGACAGAATGGGGACAGAGAATAGGCTGGATTTACGGATCGGTGACGGAGGATGTGGTCACCGGTTACCGTATGCACAACCGTGGTTGGCGGTCCGTTTATTGTATTACAAAGCGTGATGCCTTCCGCGGCAGCGCACCCATTAACCTGACTGACCGTCTACACCAAGTTCTGAGATGGGCAACAGGTTCAGTTGAAATCTTCTACTCCCGGAACAATGCGTTCCTTGCAACTCGACGGCTCAAGTTTTTACAGAGATTGGCATACCTGAACGTTGCTATATATCCCTTCACTTCGATATTCTTGGTGGCTTACTGCTTCCTTCCAGCTATGTGCCTCTTCTCAGGAAAATTCATCGTTCCAGACTTAAACACAACTTTCCTTGTTTACCTCCTCATGATAACCGTGACGCTAACCCTAATCTCCCTTCTCGAAGTGAAATGGTCGGGGATTGGGTTGGAAGAATGGTGGAGAAACGAGCAGTTTTGGGTGATCGGTGGCTCTAGTGCTCACCTTGCTGCTGTGATACAGGGACTTCTGAAAATTGTAGCCGGTATAGAAATTTCGTTCACGTTAACAACAAAGTCAGCAGCTGAAGAAGATGATGATGCATATGCTGATCTTTACCTGGTGAAATGGACGAGTCTGTTCATAATACCACTCACGATAATAGTTGTGAACATTGTTGCTCTAATAATAGGGTCTTCGAGGCAAATTTACAGCGTGATACCTCAATGGGGAAAGCTCATCGGAGGAGCATTCTTTAGCTGCTGGGTTTTGGTACACATGTACCCATTTTGCAAAGGATTGATGGGGAGAAGAGGAAGAGTTCCAACAATTGTGTACGTATGGGCAGGATTAGTATCCATTACAGTTTCTCTGCTTTGGATATCGATTAGTCCGCCGGATACCAAAGCCGGCACACAGCAGCAATGACCAATAGCTGGAAGACAAACAAACCCACCTCGGTAACACGCATCAAATTTATCTTTGCTTCTATTTAATGTTTTCTTTTTTCCCCCGTGAGTTTGGCCTTCCATATCGTTAGATTTTTGTCTTTCATTCTTTGTTCGAGGCTTCACTGAGACAGAAATGTAGTGTGTGTGTGTGTGTGTGTGTGTGTGTGTGTGTGGAAGATCTATTGTTGTAAATGGTTCATTTGAACATGTTAGGGTACGTCAAATACATTAGCATAGCATCCATCTCTCTCGCTTTGCTCTGCAACATAATTCATCACAACAAAAATTCACGCATTCGAACTGGCCTTTTTACAGCGTTCGTAAAACCCTGCGGATGAAAATTATAAAACAAATATTAAAATCAAACTAAACTAAATAGTTGTAAATTCTCAACTTCTGTAAGGCTCTGGAATTTGAAGTTACTAACATTCGTATTACGGTCACAAGCTGTAAAACAAATTACCATGTAATTTTATTTTATTTGCTGAATTCATAACTCTTACATGCTACAGGAAGTGGATAACATACCAAGGAGCCAAAACTATTATAACAAAGAGGTAAATTACAGAACGTCTAGGTGGATAAAATTTTCCGAATCATCATTCTTGACTTTGTATCTTATTAAAAATATTGAAGGCTATAACCATAAATTATGCACCTGCGCTATAAATTAGAAGACTCCAACACAAATTGAATACTTCCAAGCAGGATATAAATCTTAGATCACAAAAATGAAAACTATAACAATGGAGGAAGTGGTGTTCATACATAACTATGTTGCACTACTAGTATCAGTGACAAAAACTATCCAAGATTGTTCATTAAGCACCAAGTTATATAAAGAGGCAGACAGAAAGAGCAGTAAAGTGTTGGCAAATTCATTTCACAAATCACAACCGCCCAACCTGGTGTTTTAAAAGTTGGTAAATAAAACTACGAACTTAATTATGTCATGATTGGCATTTGCAAGAGAATAAATAGATATGTTTTTGCAGAGTCACATACCTCATTATATTTAAATAACAGAGGGCGTGAATCTCTTTCCACAGTTGCTGCCTTCTGTACAGGACCATCAGTATCCTGAGAACCTTTAGTACTCAATTTCCTAAACCTGGTTTATAAAGAAGACCGATGAGAATCTAATGGGAATAACCTGCAACATATAATAATGATATCATATTCTAGGATGTTGACCATTCATTTTCAATCATTGACAAATTACCCCATTTTGTTCATTTAGCATCACTCAGTTTAGGTTTAGTAATGTTAGACTTGGCATGGTTTAAGGATTTGCACAAGAAAGAACAGGAATCAGCCAATAGAATAATCTTAAAAGTCATGCCTAACTCTCTGTTTATCAGAAAAATAAAGAGTTAATACTATACCACAAATAGATGCATCGCATATCATAATCTAATCAATCATAATGAAGAAATGGCAAATCACATAATGATCTATCATAAGCATTTTACAATCAAGATAATATGTCTTTGTTGATTTGTATGAGAGATTTCAAGCCTCTTGAATTTAAGAAGCACAAGTTTTTGATTTAGCAAATGCATTATCTGACACAATGGGATAGGAGAGTCAGAAAAATACCACCTTGTTGAACTGTCCATAAACCAATAAAGAAGTGACTACTAAAGAAAGATGAAAGTAAGGGCCAAACAAGCATGTGCATGGAAGATATACCAGTCCAAGAAACTAGAGGAGCTATTGGATGGCTTCTTTGTATCTCCAGATAATTTTGGCTTCAGGCTGGTTGTGGAACTTCTAAAAGAATCCAAGGTCAATAAAACAGTAGAGGTACTGGGATTACATTGCTTTGGATGTAACATATTCTTTGCATTTTCCAACAACTCCGCAGATGCAGCTGCATGATTTATTTTTGCAGACCCTGCTTCACAAACTCCCTCCCCTACCAAGTCCTTGTGTTCTTTGTGTCCATCTGTCGGATGCACAGATTTTGAAATGCTTGCCCGCATAATTCTCCTCTTTTCAACCTGAAATGCAAATAGTACAGAGTAAAATTTCAGTCCAGGAATGACTAAGTGGTATACATCTTTGTGTGACACAAATGTTCGTACAAGAGACAGGTTAATGAAAAAGTCTTCTCAATGTTAAAAACAAAGAATCAAAATAACAATATGGCATAGGAAGAAACAAATTTTGAGGTCAAACTTGCTGAACAAATCTTCTCAAACGTCTACCAGTCTGGTTAGAGAAACCACAACAATTTCAGGTTTGATCCTTATAAGACCTCAAGGTACTTTTTATTGTTTTCCTGTGAGGAGCAAATATGGTGCCTCAACAAATACATTTAAATGGAACTCGAATGCAATGAGGCTGAGCTAATAGAAATCGTATCATTATAACTGAAAAAAATTCTCAGCATGATATCTCTATTTTAATGATTGACAGAAATTCAATTATTTTATGTATCTTGACATCATATGATGATCTCAAAGGTCTACACAATCCAATCTATGAAAAAACAAAAACTGCAATACGGGCACCCTAGCCAGCCATCTCTCTTACAGGCAGATGGTCAGAGTGCCCGGAAAAAATGCTAAAGCATGAACAACGTCCACACTTTTGAAGTTTAAAACACACAATATGCAACTTAAATTCAAATTTAGGAGGTTTTTCAATAACAACAGCAACTAGATTACTACTAACACAAACTTAGCAAATGTGTTTACGTCATTAACTATTTTGCTTCATTACAATCAGATATATATGTTTTCCAAAATTCAAAAACCTCACTCTTTAAACTGAAAAAGGAAAAAATGAACAAAGGATGTCCCTTAGATTGCCATGAGCTAAAGCTCTGTACTAATTTATGATCCTTTAAAAATTGGCTGGAAGAAACTTCATTATGTCGATAATCAGTGAGATAGGAATGTTATTGTTGGTGTATATTCTAAATCTAATAATATTTTGAAAATTTGGCATATTTATATTATGATATTTTTTATTTATATATATTATTTGATTAGTGTTTAATAAATATAACAATATTTTCATAATAATAAGTTTAATTAATTAGACACTATTTTTAAATATCCCTAATTTAGCATTATTATAACTAAAGTAATAATAATGAATAGAAATTAGTATGTGTAATGACTGATAACAACACGTGTTAAAAATATATGATCATACTCAAATAAGTCTATATATAATATTAACTTTATTTGATAGAATAAATTTACTCGAAATATTAAAAAAATATAAAATTAAACCATTCGATGATGACACATTTCATATCTCGTGTTCAATTAAAATATTTAAAACAAAATGATTAAATTACATAATAACATTAGTCACAAATAAGAGGATATCAAATCACTAATATCCTCATTACTTGAATAATCATAATGTGTTACTAAACACTACTCATTAATTGTAACATTAAAATTAAATTTTAGTGTTACTGTCAATATTACGAACACTTATTAGATTGCATATTAAGACCAAAATAATAATATATATATGAATAAATAATTCTAAATGTGCCTAAAATTCGTTGAACTATTTACGTATTGATTTTGACTTAGCCCATTACGTAAAAATTAGACTAACTTTATTAGTGTCTACTTTATTAAATAAATTAAATTTTATAAGAAAAGCCACCAAATAGTTTAAGCCTAAATTAAAAACCTGAAATAGAATATAAATATATAATATTTACGTCTTGGAGGTGTATCTAGGATTTGTTTTTGTATATTTTTCACCACATATATATACTAGTTTGCTTACAATTAACTCTCACAATTTTGATGTAGGACCAAAAGAGTAAAGTAGAGAGGATAGACAGCAAAGGAAGATTAAAAAGGCAGTGAGAATGAAAAGTGAAGATTCAGTGTCAAGTGAAGGCATAAATGAGAAAGAAGACAGTAAATTAAGGTTTCTTTGTTTCTTCAAATAACCCAAGAGTCTTCCTCTAAAATAACACAAGGCTCATTTATAACATTTTTTTGACCTTAAAAGGGAAGCCAAATATTTGACAAATAAAAAACCAAATCCACTTCCAAAAAAAAAGCCATCAACTACAAATAAACCATATACTAAAAATCTTCAAATGAAAGCAACATCACAAAAATAAATAGAAACTGCCAACTAAATCCTAGGTTAATAATATTTCATCCCTAACACCTCCGTGACAATTTCTAGCAAAAAAGTCCTGTGAAGATTTAAAGTCTTTTCCCTCTTTCTTCATTTCCTTCATTTTTATCTTTTTTAATTTTTATTTTCCATGGTTAGGTTTGCCAATGATAAGTTATGCATTTCTAAATCATTGAAAAACCATCAAGAAACAACACTACTCACCTCGTGCACCAAGACCTGCTTCATAGCTAAAGCAAGCACGTAATGATTTGATTTATAGCCCTGTTTAATCCAAGAAAAGGATATCCAGACAATAAAAAAAGATAAAATAGAATAAAATAAAAAAGATAATGAACTATACAAGCCAATAAGTGTAAACCTTGAAATGAATGAAGTCACTGATAGGGGGATCAAAAGAAAGGGTAGACACTGACGCATCAACAGCTCGTTCGTTTCCCACATTGAGCGGAGGATCTGGTTTCGTGTTCTTGTATGTTATAGAATAGGATACCATAGCACTAACTAATTGAGCCAGATCATCCTTCTCTTTTTCTGAAAGTAAGTGCAAAGCCACCTAGCAAACAATATTGATACCATAGCAACAAATCAAAGTAACCTAACCATTGCTTAAAAGATTCTGAGAAAACATTAACACAACAAATATGTATAGACAAATTCACAGGACAAACAGATGCAACAAAAGTGGGGCTAATAAATACTACAGAATTCACCAGACAAATTAGCTTTCAATTATTTGTACAAATGGACCCTTTATTTGATCAAAAACAGAAATGAATTTCAACATATTGATCATAACTGATGAGCCTTTATTTTTCTTTTGAATAGGATGACAGGATTAAAACTATATTCATTATATCACATGGTTCACGAAAGGGCCACCCAAACAGCATATGCTATAGAATCTACTCAACAAACCCTAATACTTATTCATCTGAACAAATGAACTTATTGAGGCAATTACTACAAAAAATTCAAAGAAAGGATATAAAAACATATCCTAAAAATTGGAACCAGAGGGTATACCTTTACTTTTCTCTTTACTTTAGGGATGTAGTTAATAAAAATGACTGTTCAGGAATCAGAATGGAATCAGTTGCAAAGATCGTTTTCATTTAAACTTTCCTTTCTCTTTCACATTCCAAGCACAAAAATGTTAGTAGTATATACATCAAACTATTCTCACATAGTTCCACACAGGCAATGTCTACTTATTTAATTACCTTAAAAATCATAAAGGTTAATTAGGATCAAAGTGAAACCGTGTGCACAGAAAGAAGACAGGTGCCCCATTCCCCACAACTTGGAAATAGTTTATTGTCCCTGTGAGCATGCATGAGAAGGATTTTTGGACAATAAATGATCTAACTTCTGGCAGTAGTCTTGATCTTCTCTTTAGACATTCCATTACTTTCATTCTCCAAAACTACAAAGATGAGATAATAACTTTTTCCTGTTTTGACAGTGACAGATTTCCACCTTTATTCTAGAATAAAACATTGTGGATTTATCTTCTAATCATGGCACTGAGCCATATCTAGGTTTATCTTTGTTCCTAGTTCTTAGATTTTTACTTCCTGTACAATTATTGTGAGGTTTTCTTCACACAATAAATAAATAAAGTTGGGTATGTGTATTTTTTTCCCTAAAGTTGATCCCATGCTACAAATATCTGTACAGTAACAAGCTTAATACCAAATTCAAATCACAAGAATGATTAATTAAGTTGAATCAAGTTATTAAAGCTGAAAGGTCTCTAGAAATTTTCAAGATTTCCTAAAATTGGTTCTATGCCATGTAGATTTGCAAGAAAAATAAAAGTAAGAATCGAATTGTGCAATTACATTACCGGTCTTAGAGTTGGTGGTGACAGAATATGTAATAATGGAGAAATTGAGTCTTCTACAAAACACTTTGTTGACAGGTGCCTTGAAATAGAAGGCGGAATTTTGCAGTGCCAAGACTTGAAAATGTCCAACTTGTCCATGAATGTCATTCGGTATCTGAAGATTTGAATAAGCTGTAACTATTAAGAAAAAGTGAATCTATATTTGGCAACAAGCGTCCATCAAGTCAGAGATAGCATCAGGAATACCTGTGATAAGACTTTGGCCACACAATATTTGGTTTTTGAATTTGTGCAACAAAACGATGCACGGTAATTGCAAGAGGTGGCTGATAAACTGAAGAAAAGAGAAATGGGAAAAGCTTCAGAAAGCATAAAATCAAATTATTATCAATATTGATAAGAGCGGTGGGGATGGGGGAGTGTGGAAATGAGGGAGAAAAGGAAGTTCTGTTTGTCTTTACCATGAAGGGGCATTTGCTGTGTGCGCATAATGTATTGGTGCATCAAATCAGAAACTCCAAGACAATTTAGGCAGTTGACCTTCAAATAAAGTCCATGTATAATCAAGTAATAATTAAAAATTAACTGATGTCCACAACTGCAGAGTCACATAGATAGCTACTGAGCTGAATGTAATTAAAGCTTACTGTCTTTTGCATCATGGGATCATGATACTGGAGCTGCAAAATGTTTTCGTGAACTCCGTCGAAAATCACATCATAATCACCACTGTGCATTCATTAAGAACTTAAGTTAAAAAGCTGAATTTAAAAATGAGAAGAGATACATATTGTGCTCGGTGGAATTTACCACCCACCGGTTGGATATGAGGGAGTGCAAAAAGTCAAATTCATTGGATATACCGCTGCAGCCGCTAGCCAATCTTCTCAGCTGCTTTGCTTTTCGCTTGTGAAAAATCTAAGAGTAGCATCCTCAAATAAATAAGATGATGGAAATGAACAACAATTAGCTAGGAACTGTGATGGAATTAACTGCTGCACATTACCTCTTTCCAGATATCAAAACAACCCCTTAACATGTCCTTTCGACCAACAACCTGAGAACCAACATCCAACTGAGAACCAGAAAAAACAAAGTAGTGCTAGTCAATGGCAGCTTGAGAGGTCTCTGTAAAACCCATTCAGGAATCAAAATAATTAGAGAAGTTAGTTTAGTGAATAGATTTCAGACTTAGTTCCTATCTCTAGCATACCAATCTAGTTGCTGCAATGCAGAGTTACAGTGGGTGGTTTTCGGTCGCTGTTCGTAAACTCGAAAAGAGTTTTTTGGAAGTATTAGAGAGCCACATAATATTACGGGAATATAAACCAAACCCTTCTCCACCCCTGGTTGAAAAAGGCTAGTATTTGAATGCGTGTTTTTTGCACGTCTCTGGATCCATGTGACAAATCTGTTAATTAATATTAGGGTTGCATGTGAAAAGGGTCTTATTGATGTTTTCCTATAAGCTTGGGCTTCTAGGGTTTATGGTTACTCAACAAACAGTAATGACCAATTTGTGAAGTTTTTATAGAACCTCATGAAAGCTTCCGTTATCGTGCATAGAAAATTCCAATACTCTTTGTCCCACTAAACATATCCTTTCAGAATAAACTGGATATAGAAGCAGAAGTCATAAATTAAACTGATTTTGGTAACTGCTTTTAACAAGTCTTTTTTTGGGTATTAAGATATACAAAAGGCTGAGAAATAGTTAACAATCAAATCAAATGAGCACATAGTAGAAAATTCTGTTTAACAAAGAAAGTTCGCAATGAAATTCTACCACATTAAGGGTTTCCTTCTTCCTGTTGATAAACTGAAGAGTGTTCAAGCATGAGCGTATATCACATTCTGTAAAGATCAAACAAAATGATTAGTAGATTAGAAGAAAAATCAAGTGTAGTTTTAACTAATACAGCTCGTAAACAAATCATTATTTTTTGAATTATACGAGGCTTACACTTTGAAAAAGGAAAAAGATGCTGAGAAAATCTAGGCAACACAATGAAAGAACATATCACTCACCGGTGTACTCTGCAAGTGCAGTGAGTGCAATGGAACTTGTT
The DNA here is from genome assembly GCA_019650275.1 of Xylocarpus granatum. Taxonomy (NCBI): domain Eukaryota; kingdom Viridiplantae; phylum Streptophyta; class Magnoliopsida; order Sapindales; family Meliaceae; genus Xylocarpus; species Xylocarpus granatum. The sequence continues at coordinate 297,730 of BNST01000352.1, read as the reverse complement.
TTCATACCCTCATTGTTACATATATATTTGAGCCTATAATTTTTGCAAACCAGGACAAAGAATCTTAGCTTACAGAGATATGTCAGGTTAAACATAAGTACAAATTGTGATACAAGTTCCAATCAGGATATGGAGTCTTGCATACAATATGAATGACAAGCAATTTATCAAACAATCATCATTAGCTCAAGTACATCATACCCAACTTTGATTCCTATATGCAGTTAACAGTTAGCAAGAGAATAAAAGATAGAGATATGCTAACTGTTTTTATGTCATACTAGATCAACTACATTTTATACGTGCAATAGCTGAAGTATTTGCTAGTTGTTTGATAATTCAGTTTTCCTCCAAAACTGAGAAACAGAAAAACTATTAAAATTCCTTAAAACAACAACATATCATTTGTCAATTGGCAATCTCTGATCTTGCAAAGAGCTCCAGACATATTTCAAGCAAGAAATGGTTCACAGAATTTTTTTTTCTCACAAAAAATAAAGTCATCTAATACTACTAAACTGACTTGGTACTTTTGTGTAGTTGCAAAATCATCTACTTCAAAATGTTCACGTATTTTTTGTTTTAACTGTTCATTATATTTATGCCACATCAGTCTGTATGCTCAAATTTCTATTGTTACCATGTAGGTTTTATATTATTGAAATTTATCATGCATGGCTAGGCTTTGGGAATAATTTTTTTTCCCATATAAATAATATTGCCAATTTGGATGTAAATATGTATGCAATTAAGTGTATGCATTAGTCCTGTTCAAGAATTCTCTTTTTGGGGAGGAGGGGGGGGTGGTTGTTTGTGTGGGGTGTTCAAGGGACTAAGAAAACACTAACAAAACACTGAATCTTATATTTGCAAGATATAACCAAAAAAAACCTACCTATAATATATATTTTCATCATTATTATAAAAAAAATTAATTTCCTCATAACTATTTCAATTTTTCACATTAAAGTGTACACTTGCAATTTCTTTCTGTTCTTCAAGACTTGTTGGAGTCTCGGCATTGTTTTCGTTTTTGGTAAATTCTAGTTTTAGGTTGGTTGCCATACTCCATGTAAATTTCCAGTTGTTTGTTTCCACGTCGACTGCTCTTGTTGTGACAGCTAGTCACCCTTTTATGTAAGTCTTCATTCCGTTAATACTTCTTCTTTACTTTCTAATCCCTTCTCATCCCACCCCACCCCCACAACATCCACCCTCAACCCATAAATAAATAAAAATAAAGGAAGAATAAGGAGAAGAAATCCATCATATGAGTCACTTGAGAATAAAATAGCAAGGAAACAGTAATATTTGTACCAACCATTACCTGCTCACCACACGACTCACTGTCGGTTGAATAAATATATGAACCCTGTAAAGAAAATAAATAACTTTTCCAGTTAATAACCACAAACACTTCAAATCCAAACACAGACATAGACTTCTATGAACTGCTGTTATTTATTAGAAATGCAATAGCGTCTAACATTAATGTGTTGACAAAAGTGACTGCATTTCACAAAGCAGTAGAACTGTTATAGCCTATATGAGAATAGACAACTAAACAGAATGACTGATCCACAAATACTGGATCACTGAAGTTCAGCAAAGTTAAAATTATCTGATGGAATATTTAGGATTGACTTCCTGCAGTCATAATAAAGAACCACAGTGTAAAAGGAAAGAAGATACAAAAGAAGGGAATTGATTTTTACCTGTTTTTATTTGTGTTCCGTAATTCTTTTGTAAACTACAGTTTTTACTAAATCACATTTGAAAGTACAGAAAAAAACGCAGGAGATTGGGAGAACATAAGTTACGAATATTTCTTTTGACTCATAATTGTGCCCCGCTAGGGAAACAATCAAACAGCTGTATGAAACTCTAAATTCCCTTTAACAGAAGTTACTGAAATCCTAGATTGAGGTTTTTGCTTCCTGTTCTTATTTTTTAGTCTTGTACCTCATCAACATCTATGATTATGCAAAGCGTTTTTCAACACCAAAGTTACATGATAAATTTACCAGACTGTAACTGTGTTCTATTGTCAAGCATCAAACAATTCATCAGATAATATAAAACAATGTCAATTCCATAAAATTTAATCAAAATAATCTAAATGTTTACGACTCAAAAAATCATATTGATAGTCACCTGTGATCATTCAACTTGAAGATGCGTTAATCCATAATTCAAAAGACATGCATCGCCAAGCTCACTGCTTGACCTAATGAAGTTGATAATTATATATATACATATACATACTGATGCAAGCATTGGTAGCTAATTTAGCCGTAATTAATAAGAGTCAAGAGACAATCTCATTTTATGTAACCTCATGTAAAGAAGTCTAGAAAAACCAAGAGTTGGGAGACATCCTAGAAAAATTAAAGGTAGCTGTAATCTAGTACTATAAAAGAGGACAACATGCAGTAAATAGGAATTTCTTTTCCAGCAGAAAAATATAAGTGTTTTTCCCAGGATTTGCAAAAAGCTGCCGTTTGAAAGGTTTTTCCAAATTTTCTACCTTAAAGAAATATTGGCTCCAACAGTGCTTGGAGTAAAGTTATCTCCAAGATTTAAAATATATTAAGCTATACTGGTTTTCTGTTTACATCAAGTGGTATCAGAGACTTTTCAGGTCTGTTATTGTTGCGGATCTATGGCTGGGACAGAAGAAGTAAATGCATCATCCTCACAAGCAGCAAATGGCCCTCCAAAAGAAAAGTTTATGAACTTGCAGCAATGGATTAATCAACTCTGCACTAGATTAGAACAATCCGGTCTTCTTGTTCCTTACTGTTGGGAGACAAAGAGAGCAACAAACTTACACATACCAACATAGAAATTTCAGAAATCAACCTGCAATGGAGTGCTTTCAACATGTTTTAGATGACTCTACAGATGAAGAGGAAAGGGCTAGACCTTTTGAAAGAAGGCCTACACTCAATCGTACAACATACCGTGATCAAGACCCAAATGTTAAGGTAAACATTCCAAGTTTCACAGGAGATGAGCAACTAGAAGAGGTTTTAGATTGGCTGGATGAAGTTGAAAGGATCTTTCAGTTTCTTGATTTTCCAGAAAGCAAAAAGGTGAAGTTGTTGGCCATATAAGGGGATACGCATCTTCTTGGTGGGAGCAAGTGCAGATGTCAAGGATTCTATTGGGCAAGGACAAGATTCATGACTGGATGAAGATGAAGCAGCTAGTTCATAGTCAATTCCTTCCTTTGAACTATGAAGAATTCTATTTCAGCAATACCAATCTCTTCAACAAGGACTTCTCTCTGTACAAGAGTATACTAATGAGTTTTACAAAATGAGTAACTCATGTGCAGTTGGTGGAAATAGAAGTGCAGGTTACTAATTGTTATTCAATGGGTTTGAGGCCAAATATGAGAAATCTGGTGGAACTACAACCCTGTTGGACACTAGCTAGTGTTGTTCAACTGGCTACAAAGGTTGAAAGTCAACAAAAGAAGTCCAGCAACTAGCCTGTTCAAAGTGCAAGGAGACATGGCCAATCAGGTGAAAATCGAAGTCAAGATATCAATCCAAAGCCAGTGGCAGCAGCTGGTGGCATGCAGAATCCTAGACCAACAACTAATTACCAAGGTCACAATCAAGGCCAAGGTCATTCAACAACAAGAAATTATGCATCTGGAAGTGGCAGCAACTCAAATCAGTTTGTTGGGCAGAGAATAATCTGTCACGAATGTGAAAAAGGGGGTCATAAATCTTCAGATTGCAGAAAACAGTCCAGCAACTTGTTGATTGATGAGAAGAGAGTGAGATGTTGATGTTAAGGGGCCAAATGTTGAATCTCAAGAAAATGGAGGTCTGCTGGAATTTACAGAAGATGAAGTTGCATACGAGGACCAAGATCTTCATAATTTAGTCATACATCGCACCTTGTTGACACCAAAAGTATCAAAATGTGATTGGAGAAGAAATAATATTTTTAAAACAAAATGCTCATCACATGGCAAGTTGTGCAATCTTATAATTGATGGATGAAGTTGTGAGAATCTTGTATCTAAAGAAATGTTGACCAAGTTAAACCTAAAGGTGTTACCACATCCAAGGCCATATCGTATTTTGTTCCATTTTCTGTTGGGAAAAATTATTCAAACAAGGTTTTATGTGATGTTGTTGATATGGAAGCTTGCCACTTGCTATTGGGAAGACCATGGCAATTTCACAATAAAACTGTTCATCATGGAAAGAAGAAGTTTATGCATTCTACAAAAATGGAGCCAAGGTTGTGCTTGCCTCAATGAAAAATGAAGATTTTAATAAGTTAAAGGTGGTGGATGAGCAGTCTTACTTGAGTACTCACAGCTTTCTAAATGAGTTTGAATCTAGTGGAGTTGCATATTTGTTGTTGGCAAAAGAAGCATTGCAAAACAGCAAGGTGTTCATACTGAAGTAAGGCCATTGCTTTTTCAGAGGTATGTCCTGTAGAATTGACAAGTGAATTGCCTCCTAAAAGAAGTATTCAGCACCATATTGATCTTATATCAGAACTTCAAAGACAGGTTGAAGAACTACTGAACAAGGAATTTATCCGGGAATCAAATAGCCCTTGTGCACTTCAACCCCTTTGGACCCCAAAAAGGATGGAACGTGGAGGTTTTGCATTGTTAGTAGAGCTGTTAATGAAATAACAATCTAGTATCAATTTTGCCATTCCAAAGCTAGATGACATGCTGGATATGTTACACGGGGAAAGGTTTTTCTCCAAAATTGACCTCAGAAGCAGCTACCACCAAATCAAAATTTGTAAAGGGGATGAATAGAAGAGAGCATTCAAGACTACAGATGGGCTTTATGAATGCACTGTTATGTCGTTTGGTTTGTCAAATGCACTAAGTACCTTTAAGCATTTGATGAACAAAGTTCTGAAACCTTTCATTGGAAAGTTTGTGATGGTATATTTTGACGATATACTAATCTACAATCCATCCAAAGAATCTCATTTGCAGCATCTAAGGAAAGTATTAGAGGTTTGACAAAGAGCAAAGCTTTATGCCATCATGAAAAAGTGAAGATTTTTCACTGATTCTTTGTTGTTTTGGGGATATGTTGCTAGTGCAGAAGGAATAAAAGTTGATGATAGCAAAATTAAAGCAATAACAAGCTGGCCAACACTAAAAAGTAGGAGAAGTTCGTAGTTTTCATGGTTTAGCCTCATTTTACAGACGTTTTATCAAAAATTTCACCACTATAATTGCTCCTATAACAGATTACATGAAGAAGGGAAGGTTTGAATAGAAAGAAAAGGCACAAGAAAGCTTCCTGAAGACTAAAGAAATGCTCAATTCAACACCTGTATTGGCACTTCCAAACTTTGATAGGGTATTTGAAGGGTAACATGATGCTTCGGGAATTAGGATTGGGGCTGTCTTGAGTGAAGGCGGCAAACCAGTGTCATTTTACAGCGAAAAACTAAACAACACAAGAAGAAGATACAGTACTTATGATCAAGAGTTTTATGCCATCATTTAAGCTATTAGGCACTGGGAGCATTATCTAATACAACATGAATTTGTTTTATACTCAAATCATGAAGCCTTAAAGCATCTAAACAGCCAAAAGAAGTTGAACAGGAGACATGCAAGATGAGTTTCTTATTTGCAATGATTTACATTTATGATTAAACATAAATCTAGAGCAAGTAACAAGGCGGCTGACACCCTTAGCAGGAGAACTTTGACGTTGACCAATATGAAAGTTACTATTGATGGTTTTGATTCCTTTAAAGACCTATTCTCTACTGATTTCTTTGACTCAATTTGGAGTGCTTCTGTCAGTGGGCAACAAGGAAAATATTTATTACATGATGGTTTCTTATTCAAGGGAAATCAACTTGGTGTTCCAGATTGCTCTTTGGGGGAAAAGATAATTCAAAACCTGCATGGTAGTGGCTTGCATGGACATTTTAGACAAGACAAGACATATATCACGTTAGACAAAAAGGTTTTTCTGGCCTAGAATGTGGCAAGACATATACAGATTTGTTCAAAGATGTCAAATATGTCAACAATCCAAAGGAAACGTGCAGAATACTGGTTTCTATACACCTCTACCAGTTCCAACAGCACCTTGGGAGGATGTAAGCATGGATTTTATAGTGGGGCTGCCAAGAAGTCAGTGAGGAATAGATTCCATATTTGTGGTGGTTGATAGATTCTCAAAAATGGCTCATTTTATCTGCTGCAAAAGGACAATGGATGCTTCAAATATAGCAAATCTATATTTTCAAAAGATCGTGTGCTTACATAGAATTCCAAAGTCAATCACTTCAGATTGGGACTCCAAATTTCTCTCACAGTTTTGGAGAACTTTGTGGAAAAAACTTGAAATTAAGCTGCTATATAATACTTCTCATCACCCTCAAATAGATGGACAAACAGAAATTGTTAATAGGAGCTAGGGAAATCTTTTGAGATTCCTTGTTGGCACAAATCCTACAGAATGGGAGGCTGTGGTGGCATAAGTAGAATTTGTTTGCAATTATTCTAAAAATTGTAACACAGGAAAAAGTTCTTTTGAAATTGTTTATGGGAAACAGCCTATGTATTTCTATGATTTAGTTCCTTTACCAGAAACAGTAAAGAGCAACTTCAAGGGAAAGAATATGGCGAATACAATCAAGGAGCTGCATGAAGAAATTGGACTGAAGATTGAAGAATCAAATGCCAAGTACAAGAAGTTTGCAGACCAGAGAAGACGTGCACAAGGCTTTGAAGAAGGAGACATGGTGATGGTTTTTCCATGCAAGGAAAGATTTCCAGCTGGCACCTGCTCCAAGCTAAGTAAAAGAAAGATTGGACCACACAAAATCATCAAGAACAGTGGAGAAAATGCTTATGAAATGAACTTGCCAAAACACATGGGTATTAATTCTACATTCAATGTCTCAGATTTGTATCCATACTATGGCAAGGAAATAGGATAAGTCACTGACAACACCAAACTCATGGGCAAGTTTTTCAAAGGAGGAGGGAATGATGTAGTACTTAATGAGAGTCAATCTCATTTTGTGTAACCTTATGTAAAGAAGTCTAGAAAAACCAAGAGTAGGGAGACATCTTAAAAAAATTAGAGGTTTTCGTAATCTAGTACTATAAAAGAGGAAAACATGCAGTAAATCGGAATTTTTTTTTCATCAGAAAAATATAAGTGGTTTTCCCAGGATTTGCAAAAAGCTACTGTTCTAAATGTTTTTCCAGATTTTCTATCTTATGAAATCTAGGCTCCAATGGTGCTTGGAGTAAAATTATCACTAAGATTTCAAATATAGTAAGCTATACCCATTTTCTGTTTACATCACACACACTTCGTTGAAGATATGAACTTTTAAAAATCTTTACCAAAAAATACAGTGAAAAGTTATTGAAACCATCAGCATGCTCATCAATATGGACTCAATAATGAAAAATAGAAGAAAATGAACCATTGAATCCTAGAATTAAGCTACATGATACCGTTAATTGACTGTAAAACAGACTTACTTGGCTATCTGACGCAACGATCGCAATGCGGGTGCATATAAGTCATTACATATGCAAATAACCTACAAAGATATCACTAATTATGATGCTGAGAAGTTATCATCAGTATAATTTGGGTATGAAAATTTCAAACTTACAGGTCTTAACAGTGATGCTGTTTTACGCCCCTTTTTTGAGGATATTTTTTCTGATTGCCCTTGTTTGGCAACATTTTCCTTCCCAGTGTTGGACTTTCTGTCAGCAAAAACCTAAACAGAAAGTGACTAACTGAATTCAATGAAAGTAAAACTGAGGCAGTCTGTGAAACAAAAATTCGAATTGATAATTAATCACATAGGAAAACTCAGAATGGTAATTTTTGGCTAAGGAGCCAAAATCATTGCTCCTTAAAACCTAAGATCACTTACAGCCATAGTACAAAGTGACTGGAACCACTTCAGAAGGTAAATGAAGATACCAATGCATGCACCTTAAAATGCACGTATTAATATCATATGATATCAATTACACAATTCAAAATCCACTGGCTAATGTAAATCTTCTAGAAAGTATAACATATCTTTATAATTTTTCAAATAAAAATTCATGTTAGGAACTTGGTCAAATTAGTAAATATGCATTATTTTGCCATATCATGCAGAGCATTCTAAAAGAACAGGTTGGGTTGTGAAGCATGCAAATAATGATAAAGCAGAATTTATGATAATTTTAATTTTCATTAACTGGTTTCACCTTGTTAGACAACTTTTAGAAGTAAGATTTCTGTATGATGAATAAAATATAAGAAACCATCAAGTCCAGGCATTATGAAATGACGAAGAACAAAATATCAACACCTTTGTTGGACAAGACTATAGACAGATCAGGAAAATTAATTATCACTAAAAGACTAAATGCATGCCCCTACTATACTTTATAAAACAATAAGACATCAAAATAGAAAACAAGAAAATACCATCTTTAAGATAACCTCCACTGCACCTTTGCCATCGCCAAGAGCCCCATCTATTTCATCGATCACCTATTGAGAAGCAAGTAAGTATTCTCCAGACCCATAACAAGACAATAGCAAAATAGAGGAGAATAAAACCAACCAGACACTTGGGCCTTGAGTCAGCTGTGACAGAATTCATCTCAACCACATCGAGGATTTTGGTTTCAATAGTTGACGATGACCGATCATCACTAGCATTAATCTACATAAAAACAAGAAGTTAAATGAAATGTACAGGAAACAACAATATTAGACAAAAAGAAAGGGAAAGTTAAGAGTATATTATACATAACAGTGATAAAAGAAATGCAACATAAAGTTGTTACAGTACCATGTTCCAGCATCCTACTTAAAATTAATATCTGCTATAAAATCCTAATTACATTATGGTAGTTATAAAATACCTACTATGATCTAGCATTAAAAGAGAAAGATATCAACTTGGAAAGCCTAGAGTTAAAATCGAGTCTCACAACAGCACAGCAATGATTTTGGTCCAAGTGAGAGCATCCCTGGTAATTATTAGATTCTAAAAGAAAATGCTTTGCACTCCCAACTATCGGCTGGTTTTGGGTCTGATCAAGTCATTATCCTTCTGTCTACTTGTGATCCATCTTGATCCTTGAAACATAGAGGTATTTACATATCTTAATAACTGCTTAACATGGCATGTATATTTCCCTATTGAGGTTTTTTTGAGTCTATCTACTCGTTACTTTATGGTATTTACATATCTTTGACCAACTATTACACCACAAGTTCATACCTCTGCTTGAACCGGTGTTTGCAATTTTGAGTGCCTGGGATGATCAATTTTCAATGTTTGCATGGGATAAACTTTGGTATTCTGACCATCATATACAAAGGCATTTTTTTCATGTGGACCTCTCTTTGATAGATCATTATTATAAACTTGACTCGCTAGAGTCCAGTATTTTTTAGCAGGAATCAATGATGCATACCAAAGCATAAACAGTACTAGTTATTCGGGAAATATTTTACTTTTGGGAATAGGAATATTACAAGTATGAGCTGGATCATTACTTGTTTAAATTAGATTTGGTTTTCTTATTAGAGTTGAATCTTTTTCTAGACAATTGTAGAAAGGCTATAATATTTGGAAGTAAAACATAAAAGTACTTATGAATGAAGACTCCCTAGCCTTTATTAATTTCTTGCAGAGTTGGTGCATGTTTCGTGCACTACCAGTTCACCTTCATTTCACTCATTGCATTATTTTTAATTTTAAGCAATGAATTTGAGTTTTTTTCTCATTAAAATAAAAAAGGAAAACTATCTTTCCTTCTCTCTGTTGCTCTCCTCCCATTCTCTCTGTTTTTCTGTACTTCCCTCTTTTTTTGCAACTATTCTTTTTCCGCATTGTCTGTCTTTTTTCCTTCCGTTATATTCATTCTTTTTCTCTTCTTTTCCTGGTCCCACATTAATGTTTATCTTCTAGTCTTAGGAATCCTAATCATATTATGAAGAGTCACATATGATAACAAAGAGTCAAACTTCATTAATAGCCACTGTACTTTTGATTATCAAGATTTGATCAATAGAATGACGAGTTATCTGATTTATTATCAAAGGATACCAAGTGTTTTCTCTCTTTCCTTCTTATTCTTAAAGTTAGAAGATAATATTCATGGGAACGCCTGTAGGCTATTACCTATATTATCCTTAACAACTATTTACTTCAAAATTATTGAAAGTTCACCATGAAACAAATTTCTTTTGAAACTTAAATCTTTAATTTTTCTAGATAAGGAGATTCCATTTAAATTCCGATCAAATCTCAAAAAAATTCTCTTTCTTCACATCTAAAACCAAAATTTCCTAATTTCTAAAGTTTCCCTACTTTAACCGATATGAACAAAGAAATGACATTAGACACACTAATCACACTTGGGGAAAGAAAATTACTAACATAGTTATAGCAAATAAAAACCCATATAGCCTCAAGTACTAATTCTTATGCATTCGTTGAGTAAAAGTAGAATGACAAACCTCCACAACACGGTAACCACAATGCTTAGCAGCCACATGTGCAAGTGTAGTCTTTCCAAGCCCAGGTGGACCACAAAGTAAAAGAATCTGCAAATGACCGAAAATTAAGTTATTAATGATTTTCACAGCTAAAGGCTTACAAATGAGCAAATTTAATGAATACAGTTCAAAATTTAAAAACATTTTTAATCAAATAAACTCTCAAATTTTCCCCTAAAATAAAAATCAAGTGAACCCTCAAACACTTCCATACATGTGCTAAAAGATGCATGATTCAAGCCTTCAATTATAAAAGATATATCTAGAAAATTATAACCACAAAAATAATTGCAACCACAAAAGTCATTGGTATGCCCTGAACAGGGTACACAAAATACAAGCTATTTCTAAAGCCACAATAAGTTTCTAAACCCAAGAGCGTCTAAGTCAATAACAATTAATTGTAATGCCACAATAAATTTTGATCATCAATTCCTAAGGTAAGTAATTGAGCAGAAGATACAAGGATTTATAAATACATGATAAAGAAACTAGATCTCCAGCGCATTACAGGTTTGCAGCACTTATAAAAATAATGAAGATTAACTTGGCAACATATGAATAAAAAGATACAGCTCTTTCATACGTTGAGCAAAAATGCATATGTGATGTATATGAATCTACTTGAGGGAGTAAAGGAATTCACTGCAAGACGTGGAGTTGTCATGAAAACTGCATAATTTGAATGCCATATATATTATGTACGAGTAGTATCTTATCTATTAATCTGTAGATGTAAGGAAGCAAGAAGAGGGCATTCAAATATTCCTATTATTCCTTCTCTTACTTAGTTTTCTCTCTTCTTTCTTCCATAGATCCTCTCAATCTCCAATCCCTACAAGAACAAATCGTTGTTCACAGCTAATGTCATACTTAGCTCCACACCTATTAGGCATCCTTTTTAAACATTTTAAGGGTGGGAAGAAGGTGATCATAGCTTTAAGCCAAATGTATACACATAAACATATATAGTTGTAAGTAGCATAAAATCATTTTATTCGTGATAATACCGTCTAATAGGAAGAATATATGACAAAAAACGGCCATATTTTATGTAAAATATCATGTGATTCACAATAAATAGCTTTAATTTACAGGATAGAACAACTGAAGAGATTACTGATGCATAAGAGCTTAAGTCCACCATTTTCCACATGGCAAAAGAGAAGCTATATCGAAATGACAGTTCATTTAACAGGCTAACCATTCCAATTTTGAACAAATTGCACAAAGAATGTGCATTAATTGATGCAGTCCACCATGAGATGAATACAAGATGTTCATCAACTGGAAAAAAAAACTGTATCAAAATATATAGCTGACCTTCTGTTCTGGGGGACCAGTTATCCTTGTTTTCTTACTCCATAACTCCTGAATGTTTTTAGAATTACTATTTTCATGCTCAGAAATGTTAGAATGTCTGTTACTTCCATTACTCCATCCATGTCCTCTGTTATTCCTTGGGAAACCAGAATCATTTTGTTTTTGATGCTGAGAAATAGAAGAATGCCGTCTCAAAGCAGACAAAACATCATCTGATGTGCTCCTAACTTCTGACCCGAATACACAGGCATCCCACTGTTTCAACCATAAGAGGACCTACAGTAACACAACCATCTAAGGTTTGAGAAATGACAAGCAAAAAGAAACAGAGTAATTCAATTTACCATATGTTTTCAATTTCATACAATTTTTAGAAAATAAATCTATGTACCTCACGATTTGTCTGTTCATCGCTGAGAAGCTCTGTAAATGAATTTGGGGCATATTTGTCCACCCAAAGTCGTTCATGCACCACCAGTTTCTCAGGAAGACATATGTCGGTCTGACTTTCAGAACTAGAATTCAAGGCCTTCAATAGCATAAGGAATTAAAAAGCATTCCAATTCAAAGTTTTATTCAAGAAAAACAATAATGAATCCTTGATGGTAACAATTAATACAACATTTGCAAGCCAAAGTGCCTTCATAAGAAAACTTTTTTAAAAAAAAGGGGAGGGATACAGTCATGACTCATGAGGAGACCAGGAAACCTTATTTATGTTCAGAGGATCCTTTTGCACTTCAACATTTACTGGACGACCAAAATTTCTCTCACTCCACCGTTCTCAAACTCAAAGTAGCTTAAAGACCCTGATGTACCAGTATGGTGCTATCAAGTCACAGGTCCACATAGCTTGTTCAGTAAACACGCTTAAAAATGAAATTATATATTAATATGCACCCAAGAGTGCATGGTTGATTAGGTGGTGTATCAGAAGCATATACAATGCTGACAGTTATGTAGTTTACAATATCAATACAGAGCATAAATAGGGGCAGAACCTCAATTAATTGAAGTGCTATACAAATGATTATTGTAGTTACTTCATAGTCAAATTTATCAGATGGATCTAAGTTCTTTCTGTTGTACTTAGTTTCATTTCTCAATGCTAGCCCATACACAAGCATGAATAAACAGATATATATGTACATATCTATACAATCAAAAACATATTTATTCATGAAAAGATACACGCATATGGTCATAGACACTCATATGTGATGCAAAGACGCACGCTTATGCTCATAGACACACAGATGTATGTGTAGGCAAGAGTCCACACAAAAAGAGAGAAAAAGAGCTAGCAATATACAGATATTAGCAGATTGTTTGGCATAAAGTTCTCTAGAATAGTAAGGTAAACTAGTAAAAAGCTACTAAGCACTATAATAAAAAAAACAGAAAAATAAATAAATATATAATAGAACGATTAGGGATTTAACTTCACTGGAAAAATTCAATTGAACATAAACAATTTACAGAAAGCACACCTTGGTGAAAGCCTCTTGCTCCACCATTTCCAATAGAACATTAATTGGCTCCAAAGTAAGGCCTGCAAAGTGGATTGACCACGAAAATTTCAACTGTAATGAAATATAATTGCTCAAACAAACAGTAATATGAACTGTATTGTATAAACACTATCACATCTTCATTGGAAATCAATTCAGAAAATAACTCCACAACAATATTCATATTGGGCAATTTTGATGCAGAAAAGAACTCTAAGATCTCTAGTAATTAAATTGGCATAATTGCAAGTCATCATTATTTTCTGCATACGGTTTTGGTAACAGAATCCAACTGTCACCAGAAATTAAAAACCATAGCAAACTACAGAACATTAACTCATTCACTCATCGTATCTGCTTCTAACTTCAACATGAATTCACCGTAACATTTTGGTCTGATGACACGGCATTAGCATTGGCTTCAAGACTAAAGGACTACAGCTTGTCAGTAAAATAAATCCGAAAAGCAAAATTTTCTCAACAACCAAAAATAAAATATTTACTAGAAAGTTTCACCTTTCGTTTTATCTGAATTTTTTTTAGTCCAACTTGAGGATTCTTATTGTGCCAATGTTTATTTTTAACAAAAAGTCATCAGTACCGTTTGACTGTGATCTAATGTCCAATTTCTTCACTCTCTCCTCTCCATGAACCCTACAAATCTTCACATAAACCCTATCGCCACCACCAGGGGCCGTCACCGGCAAGCAGTCTCCGTCAATCTCGGACGCGTACCTCGACACAACCTTCTCCTCCACCACAATTCTCGGCTCTTCTCTCTCCTGCGCCGGCGGCGGCGGCGAGTAGCGGAGCCAATCTTCGTCATCATCATCGACAATTCTGGTTCTCTTCTCATCGAATTGGTACTCTTCATCATCGATTGAGGAATCGGGAGGGTCGGATCGGGGACGCTTGTGCGTGTTGATTTCGGAAGGCGGTTCCTGTTCGGGCGGGTCGAGGTGTCGGTAGTTGGCCTCCAGTAGCTCGAGTTCTTCTGGTAAAATGTCCACGTCCATCAGCAATTTATTGAGGATGTGGATGGTTAGTAACTGTGTGAGTGAGATTTGAGAAAGATTTACGAGAGAGAAGAGGCGGGGAGATGAAAATGGAGGTGTAGTGTGTTTTTGGCGGGAAAACAGCGGGGAAGAAAGCAGGTGGCGATCAAGGATTTGCCCTATTTTACGAAATTGTCCGTGGGCTTGGCTAGCTGGCCGTCAACATCCGTCGGCTTCTCATATAACTTGAAAATTGAAAGAAATACCAATGAATTCGTTAAATTTAAATTAGATATTATTCTTACTTTATATATTAAAATTTTTATTTTATTTTTAAAATAAACTAATTTTATCAAATAAAAATATATATAACATAATATAATATATATATATATATATACATATATTTGCCGGTGGTACACAACTTATTGATTGTATTATTAGTACCAAATTTTAATTAATTTGTTCAAATTTATCCGCTTTGGGCATTTGTGTAGATTGATTTATTGTTAATTGTTTCTTCTTAATAAAACTATTTATCAAAATTTTAATCCAATCCATAAAATTTTGAGTGAGTTGAATAAAAAATATATAAAATATCATAATATTTTAGTTAATTTTAATTGAATTTTATTTTTTTATAATTTATATGATAAACATCAGAAAAATTAATTATGTATCTTTACTGAAATAAAAATTAAATAAAAAAATTAAACTATAAAAATATTATTTTTTTATTTAATAAATAAGACTAAAAAATATACATTTTATGATATTACATATCTGAATTTTACATTAATTAAATTAACAATAATTTTATTTAAAAATAGAATAAATTTATAATTTTTATGAATTGATTAATCTAATTGAAATAAGATGAAATATTATAATAATTTTCAAAATTAAAAAGATATATAATATAGTTAATTCAATTTTAATCAGTTGTAAATGGGTAAAGTCCTCAATTTAATAAGACAAAATATTGTAATCAATAATATTAATAATTTGTTTTTTGGTTTTTTTTTAAATAGTGTACAGAAACGTGAACTTTAAAAATAATATAAAATTAAGAATATCAAAAACAGAATATAGCGTTTCTCGTGAAAACCATGCTCCACAATAAAATCAAATCACTCAATTAAAGAAGAATGGAAAGAGTCTCCTGCTTCCGACTTTTCACATCTGTAAAATATATTAATTTTTGAATAAATATTTTTTAATAAAAAAATTTAATAAATTATTAAAAAATAATTTATAAAAAATATAAATATTAAAATTTTTAATTAAATATTTATATCATTTTCATAAAAATCTTTTACTATATGATATAAACACTACACATATATTTACGTTACAAGTATTAACTTTTATATCACAAATGTGATGTTTTATATTAAAATAAATAAATTATTTTAATAAATATTAAATCTTGATTGTAATTTAAAAATTATTGTTATTGTATAAAATATTTAAAATTTAAATATCATTCGAAAAGATATTGAATTAGTATTTATATAAAAAAATTAAACAAGTATTTTATAATGATTTTAAATTTTAATATAAATTTATATTGATATAGAAAATTTTTAAATTTATCATTTTAAAATTTATTTATGTTGATTTAAAAATAAAAGTGACGGGTCAATTTCAGTTTCTTTAAATAAACAAATTTCTCATACGTTCCAAAATTTATGTTTTTTATGTCCTCCACAATTTATTACACTCAATCAAATGCACGAACCATCCGATTTCATTTTCACCCGTCAACCTTCATTCCCACTGTCATACGAATTCAAAAAAGAACCGTGTAACCCTCATCGTTTACTATTTACTAGTTGACCGCTAAACTTTCTTTTTCTTTACATTTTAGTCCCACCCTATGTTTGAATAAGCGGCGACAGCGACCACCAACAAACAAGAAACCACGCAAATTTAATGCGACCCACATTTTTACATTTACATTTCAGTCCTATCCCTATATTTTAAGAACTATTAACCGGAAGACCCTTAATTTTTATTATTTATCAATTGACCACATATTTTTCTTTATATTTTTGTCCAATCCTTGTTTTGAAAAACCAGCTACAATCAACAAAACAGTCAAATTTGGCGTATATCCAACTCCCCCAGCGCAAATCTAGTATTTTTTAAGTTCCCTACCCGATCATTCCGTTTTCCTCTCTTTCATCCTCTCCAATTTTTCATCGTCTCAATCGAATTTTGATTCTTAGGGTTAGGGTTTTGAGATGGGCCAACAGTCGTTGATCTATAGCTTCGTGGCTCGAGGCACGGTGATCCTCGCCGAGTACACGGAGTTCAGCGGGAATTTCACTAGTATTGCCTCGCAGTGTCTCCAGAAACTTCCGGCGACCAACAACAAGTTCACCTACAACTGTGATGGTCACACCTTCAATTACCTCGTCGAGAACGGATTCAGTACGTTATCATTTAATAATACGGGTTCATGTTTTATACATGTTTTACAAAATAAATCAGTCTGATCTGGATCTCTAATTCATGTTGGTGTGATTTGACTTTTGTGTTCTTGTTGGATATATGTGTTTGACCTTTAGATTGTGGTTTGGTTATTTTATTTTTGATTGTTCGTGTTTGTTTCTCAATATGGAGTTTTTTTTCATTCTTTTCGCGTGATTTAATCGTTTATGTGTAGGAGTATACGTGATCAGATTTGTTTATGTGATTTAATTGAGTTGGATCTTGCGTAGATCATGCTTCTTAAAATTCTTTTCTTGGAGTTGAAGAATTGTGGCATTGGAGGTATGGATGCTTTGTAAATTATTAAGACGAGCTAATGTTGTCATTCTATTATGCTGTCTTAAAGATCACATTAACAGAACAGGTCAATCAATGAAACCAAGATGATGTTTGCAAATTTATTGTGTAACATAAAGATTCGACTAATTAAAAACCGGAAATATCTGGAAAGTAATGGCTAATGTAGGAGCTAGCAAAATATATTTATATCTAGCAAATTAAGAAGTCTTTCTGCTGTATTGTTTAGGTTATTGATTTGAGCATTAATTTTTTGTTAAGAGTTGGTCACATTAATTTTGTTCATATCTGTGTCATGGGTCTGTTACAAGTGATTACTGAAGACAAGGTGTTTAGGTGTTATTTCCCTTTGGCAGTATGCCTCAGACCCATGTCATGAACTCTTCTAAAATTTGTAGCTGGCAAGTATCATATTTTTATTCTATTCAAGGAAATAACTTCATTAGTTGTTTGGTCTTTTTAGTGTGATACATTGAATGCACTTTTATAGCTACGTCAACTAATGGCAGATTTTCAGGCAGTTTATTTTGTCAGTTATGGACCACAAAATTTTATTGTACTTTAACTTCATGGTCTGTTAGAAAACATTACCTTAGTGGCTACTTTGAACATTAGATATTGGTTTTAATACATTGCAGCAGCTTAGGAGAATGTACCATTCACACAAATGCTATTCAGTAGATGGATTTAAGATAATAGGAAAAGGAGATCTACAGGAGATCTACTGGTAATAGGTGTTTAGTAAATCCAGTATGGCTTCTTATTCCTGATGAGTTTATGGATCAGATGACACTGGATATTGAATGAAATGGTATCTGGCTCATATTACAGGCACTGGGACTGAATTTGATTTAATGGTTGAATCAACAATGAATAAATCCTGTAAAAAATTATTATTATTATTATTATTATTATTATTATAAATTAGAAAATTGTGCATCTTGTGTAATTTTCTATACAGCAATGTTAACTATGTTTTATTCTAATGAAGATTAGATGATTACCTTAGTTGTAGATCAATATTACAGTTGCATAAATTGTTCCATTATAGAATTTATGAATTTGTTGCTAGAAATCCTAATTATGTATTCTTCTATATTTATCTTTTTGATTTTTTTTTCTTGTTAACTTCTCTCTCCATAGAGGAGGCATGTCTGGTGCTTCGTAGGCATTAATGTTTGCTGTTTCTTCACTATTGCTTCTTTGAGCGTGCAAGTACTGTGGGTATATTCTTTAACTGAGAATAGAGAAAATCAACTTGATAATGTATTACTAATTTAAGATATATTCCTTATTTATCTTGTAAAAGGATTATGTTTAACTTATTCAGACGTTGAAGAGTAGTTCAGATTTGTATACATTTCATTGATTGCTATTGAGTTTTCAGTAGCTCACAATCTTGTTTGGTTTTCTTTTATGTTTGTTTGATAATTTCTATTTGTAATGTTTTCAATTAAACTACATCAGTTAAAGTAAAGGAGAAATCAAGTAACATTTGTGTAAGAATTTTGATTTTGAAGCTTATGGCTAGAGATTATTTTAGTTATAAACTGTGTAAACTAAAATAATAACCATTGTCATTAGAACTTGAGATTTGCTAATAAAATTTTGTTATTTTTTTCCATTGTAGTGGTTAAAATTTTCCATGTCTGCTCTGTCCTCTTGTTTTTGACTGTTGTTGTTTCAGTCATTTGCACTGTGAAGGGTCTTCAGACTTCTTTAATGGATATTGTATTAACTATGCTACTGAATGTTGGATCCATAGCCTACTGTGTGGTTGCTGTTGAAGCTGCTGGCAGACAGATTCCAATTGCCTTTTTGGAGCGAGTTAAGGAAGATTTCAACAAGAGATATGGTGGAGGGAAAGCTGCAACAGCTGTTGCAAATAGCCTCAACAGAGAGTTTGGGTATTTAAATCCTTGCCCGTTGTTCAGATGTATTTTTGTTATTTGATGGCTAATCTTTACTCTTTTGTCTATATGTTATAGGTCTAAACTGAAGGAGCATATGCAATATTGTGTGGATCATCCTGAAGAGATCAGCAAGCTTGCCAAAGTGAAAGCTCAGGTTACTGAAGTCAAGGGTGTTATGATGGAAAATATTGAGAAGGTAAGTAGTAAGTTTGATGTGATAGATTTTACATAAGGTTTGTGATTTATCCTGTTTTTTCATGCTGTTCCACTAATTAGTGATGTGATTCAAAATGAGCCAACCAAGGGTGATCATTTCTAATACAATATATATTGTGTGCATTTGTGTTGAAGAGATTTACTTTTCGTGTAGGTCCTTGACCGTGGTGAGAAGATTGAGCTTCTGGTTGACAAAACTGAGAACCTTCGGTCACAGGTTAGTTGAGAATAAGTTATTGCTTACTTAGTAGTCGAGCAGAATGCATCCTCTCTTTTACCCTGAGGGAAGCAACTTATTTCAGGCTGTCCTCCGAAATTATTAGAAAGTATCTATACATGATTTGAAGTTGTGTTATTTAGCTAGGGAGGTTTCTTTAGCTGGCGATGTACATATATGATTTGAAGTTGTGTTATTTAGCTAGGGAGGTTTATTTAGATGGACTTGTGTGGCACGGTCTTTGTTTTAAAATTTTTGGTCCCACTTTCTTCAAAGTTTCCTTCTTTTATTGAATGATGATGTCATGGTTTGATGCATTTGTCATGGTGTAGGCTCAAGATTTCAGACAACAGGGAACTAAGATGCGAAGGAAGATGTGGATCCAGAATATGAAGGTTAAATTGATTGTTTTGGGTATTATCATTGCATTGATTCTGATCATTATCCTGTCAGTTTGCCATGGCTTCAATTGTTGATTTGTTTTGCAATTTCCCTCGAAACCACCCTTGCTGACTTGGTAAATCGCTTGTTCTTCATCTTTTGTGTGATTGGTTTGATCCTTCCCCCTCATCTCTCACTCGAAATCGTTTAATCTTCTAGGTCAGTCATCTTTCCTCATCTAGTCCCTTGTGAAGAGGAAGAATTTGTCTTGGATTGTTTGGTTGTATAGATTATGGCAATGGTAATGTTTGAACTCATGCACAAAAGTAGATGAAATGTCTCATACTGCTTGGTTCTTATATCAATTTTAGTTTTAACATGTAATGGAAGAATACTTTGATGTCTGCGGAACAGAACAGTTTCATTCCTTTGAAAATGTTGTTAATGCTTCTTTTTTATTATTATCTAATAGTATAAAAAAAAGAATATACTGAGCTGGTTTTATTATTACAAGGAGAAATAAGCATGAAATTGAGAAAGATTTATCGTTCTCGCTTTTTTTCTATATTGATTAGTTCTCTAGAACTTTTAAAATATGTTATGCTGAAAAGGTGGAAGACAGGGAAAGTGGAGAAACGATAGTGGAGAAAGAGGACTTAGAAGTGAATTTGGAATTTTAAAATGGAATCGCTTCCCCCTTTTGTTAGCGGCAACTCCATTATAAAGTTCATAGTTAAATCTTCCAAAATATTATTTGGTGATTGTTCCTTCTCACCTGGACGAGTTTGGCATCATTATACAAGTTTAGTACATCCATCTTCAGTTTTGGACGTCAGTATCGCTCTTGACAAGTGCACTGGCCTTTGTCACAGTACATTTAAGCTCTCTCTACGTAGTTTGCGTATAATTTGCTCGTGTAAAGAACCATGAGGTAGCGCACAACTGTTTAGCCTTAAATGAAGAACCATCGTATCATGGATTAAGAAGTCACCTGCGTCTTCACTTGATGGTGTAAGCATTGTTCTTAAATTTTGTCTAAAATCTTCGCATGTGAATCTTTCAAAAACTTGAAACCAGTAACTTCGGTAGTTAAAAGTCACCAACAAGGTGGTTTTGTGGCTGAGCACAACTAGAATTTTATTTGCACTCTTATAGCAAATGAAACTGAGATCCAAATTTTTCGTACCTTGTATGGGTTTTTATGTCATCAAGTGAAAGTGTCATCTTTATATAAGAAAACTATTGGGTTATTTTCCAAAACTAGAATATCAAAGCACGTTACATTAGCCACTCGTCCTTTACTAGAATGGTCAGTCACTCAAAAAAAATTTAAAGTAGAAACTTTCCTCTCTACTTGCATGAAAAAAATATATAATTTTTTTTCTTTACAAGTAGATATTTAACAAAAGATATCAGCCTTAATATATATTATATGTAGTGTTGGCATGAATAGTAGAAATTGATACTTAATCCTAACTTCAACGCTATTTTTCTTTTATCATATTATGTATTGTTTTAGTAGTAAAACTAAATAATATTACACATACAAACTATCAGGTACAAATTCAGGAATTATATTTTTACCAATATACATATGTGTGTGTATACTGTTTTATCATAAACAGAAGCACGCAATAACATTGGCACTGAATAAAAAATTTCCAGGGGAGCTGTGAAATGAAGCAGTAGCTTGGTTTGGAAAACCTCAGAATGGTGCTGGCTTACTTTCTTCGTGGATTATAAGTGGCACTTCCATGGTCAAGACAATAATACGTGATCGAATGTCTGTAATTGACCAACGCATTTCCTCCACGCTAATTGCAACAATAGTAAGCATGATTGTCAGTTGGAGAATGGTTCAGGTCACTTAGGGTGACAGAATTCTATGCTAAATAAAAAAGAGATTATTGGACTTTTATAAGGTTGGATTCTATACACTTTATTTACCCTAATGAGTTTAAACTCATTCTAATTTTAATAATTCAATTAATTACTTACATATATCAAACATGAACATATAAAAAATCTTACTGTGACAACGGTGTTATATAATTAGATAAAAAAAGAATGTAAGAAATCTCATATTAAATAAGAAAAAGTATTCATGAAAGCTTTTCATGAAAAAAGTTAATGGCCCGCCGGTGACATTGGAGACATTGGTCTGTGATGGAGGGACTGATACAAGCCAAATCTACCACACTGCCAATTTGCCTCCCTTACTTCTGAGTCTGCAGCGAACATAAGAACGGCTGCATCCTTTCGCCGTGAAGAGCATATACTCCGGAAACCAAAAGTTTCTGTAGAAGAACCCAAGAAAAGGATTAAGAAGGAAAGCATTAAGGGATCATTCAAAGGTTCTCTCTTTGCTTATGGAATATAGCACATGCTGTTGCTTTGTGGTACACAGTAATTTTGATTGATAGGAATCAAGCCAAGTTCGCAAATGCCATCAGATTTATTCTCTCACCGTACCTTCAAACACAGAATTATGGACACCGATTCCTACTGTAATCTCTGCCACGTGTACTAGCTCCCGCATTTGAAATCCTCTACAGGAAAACCGAAATTGAACCAGATGCAGCAGAAATTTTCAACTGCCCCTTGAGACCAGAAGTGACTGTTCTGAACAACTTCTGTTTGCAACTTGAACCTGGGAAAATCCTGTGTTGGCACTTTACTCAGATTCTAACGATTCCAATGAAGGAAGAATATTGATTGATGGAAAAGAAATTAAAGAATAAAATCTGAGAAGACTGAGATCACAAATAGGATTGGTGCAAAAGAAGCCATTTCTTTTTAGTTCAATTAGAAGCAGCATTTGTTATGGGAATTAAGGAGCTTCTGAAGCTGAAATTGGGAACTATCAAAGAAGCCAATAGACAGAGACTTTATAAGCAGTTTGCCTGATGGTTATAACACAATTGTTGGGGAAAAAGGCTGCCAACTTTCTGAAGGCCAAAAGCAAAGAATAGCCGTTGTTGGAATTCTACTAAAGAGCCAACAATCTTGCTTCTGTATCAAGCAATAAGTGCTTTGGATACCATGTCTGAAAGAGTCATAGTCAGTGCTTCTGAATCACTTAATCCCAACAGCAGGAGTAGGGGGATCTGCTTACCGGACAACACAGATTAGAGTTGACCACAGGCTTGCGCTGTAATAAACTCTGACACAGCAGTTGTCATGGATAAAGGTGAAGTTGTGGAAATGGGTTCTCATTCAACAATAGTTACCGCATCTCAGGGAGTTTGTTCAAGATTGTATCAGCTTCAGGCCTTTGCGGCAAACTGATGCATACATGACTTCATATACACATATAGATTGTTATAGATACGTATGTATACAGATATAAAATTGCATAACCATGTGTCAATAGTATTCTGCTTTAATGAGATCTGTGAACAAACTGTGATTTTAAACATACAGTTTATGCTCATCCCCCTATCCCAACACATTTATTAGTTACTGACTTTCAAAAAATTACATTTTACATTTATTACCTTCCGTATTAAGATTCAAAGTCAGATAGTAGTCAATAGATTTCATTTTAAACCCCATTGAATGCTTGCAAATGCAAATCTATTGCTTATACAGAATAGTCATTTCAAGGACTCAAAGAATATACAAAATAGACAGTTGTTTTTAAGTGCTCCACCCTTGCCAAGGCATTTCCTAGTCCTAAGCAATCGTATCTGTCAAGTTTCTAACACTAGAAACTCAAAAAGTTGGAGAATTAACAAGCAAGATAAGATCAACAGGCTAATTGATCTCTGAAAGGAGAAATTTCTTCAAAGATGGGAAGTCTTCTTGATCTATATGGGATCCAATGGTTCATCAGATCATCAAGACCCTCCAAAAATGCATCTTCTAAACCTGATTTTGTGATAGTTAAAGATAATGGTACGGATTGTGAAGACTCTAGCTCTAGCAGGAGCTCCTTGACACGGTTTTCAGTCTTGGGTTCAGTAGATCCAGAAAGCTTACCCTGTAACACATCTTTGAGAACTAACTGTGCTTCGGTATATTGTGTTTGCTTGATCAAGCAATGGCACAAGTTGCAGGCCTTGTTTGCATCAGGGTCAATTAATTGAGCTTTACGGTATACAACTTCTGCTGCTGAATAGTTTCCTTGCTGCATGAAGGCCCAACCCAAGTTTCCCTGCATTAAATGTTGGCATAGTTAGGTAATTTTGATGACAATCTAAACTTTCAACACCATTGGGACAAAGGTGCCACTGGGCATTAAAAAAAATCACCTTTTTCAGAAATTAATAGCATTAGATATTTATAGGTCCCCGGAAGGTAACATGAAAGAGTGGGGAGAAGGAAGATTCTTTAGAAAGAAGATTAATCACTGCTGTCCTAGATTATTCTTGAATGGCATGCCCTAGTCATAATTCCGCATTTGAAGATAACAGAAATAGGCTGAGGTGAAGGCCACTTGTATATGCAGTGAAAGTGAAATAAAACACCCCATATCACTTGGAGTTAAACAATGCAACCTTCAAGGCTTCAACTATCCTAAGTTTGCTCAGACAAGTTCCTTAAAGAAACTACTAAACTAGCAGAAAATATTGCAGTGAAGAAACCTGTAAATGGAGCAAGTTTAGTACCAGTATCCTGGAGGTCTCTTGCCTGATGGTCACTTGGAATTTCTTTCCATGGGAGCGTGCCGTCTTGGTAGGCTTCCCATTGAAGGTCTCTCCATGATAAATCATCCAAAGCTTCTGCTTCAATAGCTCTATCTGCTCATCAAGTCTTCCACATTTCTGCAAAATTTATCATGGTTACTACTAAAACATTAAAGCAGCAGAATACAATGAAAGCAGGATAATTCAGCTCATATATAAGTTCTAAGTTTGATGAGAAAAAAATATTAGGGTTCAGTTATAGCAAATTGGAAAGCTATTGTGCAAAGTGACAAAGAGGTAAAAGGGTCAACAAACCTTTAATTTCATTGCCTAGTAAAAGGAAAGAATCAGAAGGCTGCAATGTAACAATCTAGCCTTAAGAAATGACTGCAACTAAAGAGATAGCATTCCTTACTGAGTAGAGTAATAACTCAACCATAACCAAGAGATAATTCAAGTGATTTTTAAAAGTTAAAACAAATTCTGTTGGAACGTGCACAAATTTGCAAGGACATCTTCAGATCAAGATGAAATTTGGACCTTTCGCTTTAACAACTGTACCCCTTTTGGCATAATAAAAAATTCAAAAGCACTGAAACTGTTCAGTGAAACACTATTTTAATGTCCTTGCATAGAAGGGCGAGAAATTCAAATGTTGCACAGAGCACAATGAGTTAATTCTAAATGCCATTATACTTGTTCAGATGAACTATGCATGCAATTATTTGTTTGTTCTGCTCCTACAGATACCTTGAACAAGTCAATAAGGACATTGTCTAGTGATTCCTGAGCTTGCTTGGAGCAGATATGTCTGCAGGACTTGATGGCTTCAATTGCTTCTTCTGCTCTATCTTGTTGTTTCAGAACCACTGCCATGTCTTTAAGGGCACTATCGACTCTATCTCCAGCATTTATTGCTTTCCAGAACAAAACTATAGCTGCTTCTGGATCTTTATGAACTAACTGAAATTTGCATGGGCAACAAACAAATCAATAAAAACTAAAGAATAATGTCCATTCGTTGTAATTATCACATATTATTAGTTAAAAGAACACATTTGAGTAAAACACTCCAATATCTGGAACTTTAGAACTTTGCAATTTAATCCAACATGAAAGAATAACAGAATTGCCTATGAGTCAAGGTAAGATATATTAAACAAGGATAAGGACCCTATCATAATCTACGCTTTAGGCAAGCAAAAGAATCGAGTTGATGATTAGTAATTAATGAAAAATGATAAAAAAAAATATTTCGAATTACACATTATCCATGGCAAATGTTGTATGATTTTTATAAGCTCGTGCAAGCTCAGATTAGCAGGATTCCAATTCGATGGTCAAACTATGAAGAGCACAAAAACGCATAATTCTGCAAAGTAGGTAACAAGTTTATGCAGACAATTAGGGCCGAAGTAGGCTATGTTATTTCCTTCGGCCCATGAATTTAGTCAAAGCACCTTAAATTCGGCTGAAAATCATAGTTCGCAATCAACATCAATTGGATTGGTCACTAAACTATTGCCTTCAACAAAAGGGAACAAGACAACTTTCCCAACTATTCACTAAAATCCTAAAAACAACTAAATTACATGTTCTTGTCTTTAACTCACTCTCTCTCAGGTTTTTAATTTTTGCAACTTACTGCTAAGTTTAACTGAAATAAAGTAAACAAGAACACATAAACAAATTGAACGCACTTGGACAACTTTGAAAATTGATTTAACTATTAAACCCAGAAACCTGTTTATCCAAGATTTACCCATTTAATTATTTATTTTCCTAATTTAATATCTACCATAGTTACACCACAACACAGCCAAAAAGTCGCCAGCAAATTGTCACCTCCTCTGTCATAACTTGCCAAATTTTGCCAATTATCATCCAAAAATTTAGTTTCTTTGATACAATTACTGAAAGACCCTTGCGCTGAAGTAGTATTTATTAAAGTTCCTGTTTTGTTTTTGTCTGTTAGTTGATCTTATTGAATTCTGCTCATCCAGTGCATTTTGCAACGTTATAAATGGTTTTACCTCGCATTTAGTCCATGAATCTCTACCGCCAACAAGGGAAAAGAAAAAAAAATGTAATCTTTGATTACTAATACTATGCCAATGAATTAACTCCATCTTAATACAAATTACAAATTAGTCAATGAAGAAAAAGAAATGAATGAATCCGAGTTTTCTAAGTTCATCAACATTAAAAAAAAATGCAATCTCACATACATGCAAGCATTCATGTATCAAGAATGTATGTATGTACCTGGACATGCTTGGCGCGAACATAGGGGCTGTCGCCGGGAGGAACTTTGTGAAGAACGTGGTAAGGCTGCTCACGTTTCTGGATCATTTTTATCAGTCTTTCTTTTCTTTCTCTGAATTTAAGTATCTATTTGGCTTCTCTTTTTGTTATTTTTTTCCCCTTGGCAAAAAGAAAGCTTTGATTTGCAGCTGAGCGGCCACGCGAGAGAAGATTTAACTTTGGTGCGGTGTAGACGAAGAATGAAACATGACGGAAAGCTGTCTAGGTTCAGAATTTGATGGATTTTCTCTGTTCATGGAACATAATCAATTGCCACGTATGAAATCTGTACACGTGGCTGCTTATAATCTGGCAGATCTATCATTTCCGTTTAGAACAAAATTGGCCCACAGCTGGTGCGTGGGCCCGATGGGACGTGAGAATTTGACTTTTTTTTCTATAAAATAAAATAAAAATTATTAATGATAATTAAAAAATATACACTTTTTTAATATTACATAATTTTAATTAATATATGTATTTAAATACTATATTTATTGATGTTAAAATATTTTATTTCAAATAATAAATGAATTTACTAGTTTTATTTTTGAATTGGTTTCTTAATTAGTTAAAAATTTCTTGTTAGCTTTGACAGCGACAAAAATAATAATAATAACACATTATTAACTATTTAAAATTTATTAAATAATAATTTTTTAATTTAAAATTATGATTATATTAGTCTTTTCAGAAATAATATTTTCATTTGAGTTTTCTTTTTCGATATCTTTTGAGAATTAATATCTACATTTTTTAAGTCAATAACAAATCTCTGAATTAAAAAATGGTAGGACTAAAAATAATACTTTAAATGGGACAATATTAAATTAGTCCCCGAATTCTGTAAAATAATAGATAAAGACATAGTTTGTAAAATTGTTTAACTGAAGTGCCTGCTATAGTGCTCTTAGATTTCTGTTAGTAAAGTTTTTATTATATGATTTTCATCCCATGATAGCACGACACACATAAAATCTCTGAATTGTTTAGTTTGTAACAAGTAAGTCCCTTAATATATTTTTTTAAAGTCCTTTACTTTTATTAAGTACCCCACATTGATATATGATAATAAGAATCATTTTATAAATAAGTCAAATTTCAAAATCAAATTGAGGCAAATCCATCAAAGCCACATCTCATCAATCCTCTCATAATACTACAATTGGCTCTGGTCTCATTTCTATGAAATCAGTTATACAAAATTAACAAAAATTTAAAAAACATCTATCAAAAATAACAATATTCAATCAATTAGATAATTTTCTCTTTAATTATTCAAATAGTTTTTCAATCACGTTAAATGAATTTTCAGCAATTTTTATAATAATTATCAACTTTATTTATTGAATTACAATTCTTTTCGCTATCAACATCATTTATCGAGTCTTAATTAATTTATTTATTTATAATAATGATTATTGAATTGTTGTTATATTAATGTATAATTTATTAACTATGTATTAAATCAATGTGTGTAGAGTTTTAGAGGGTGTTTGTTTTTCAACAATTAAAGAAATTAGGAAAGAGAGAAAGGAAGAAAAGGATAAAAAGAAAGAAAAAAAACGAGTTTTTTTTATTTGTTTGCATCATAGAATTATCTATAGGAAAAAAATTAATTATTTTTTACTTTGACAAAAATATTCTTTAATTTTAAATTTATTAATACTTATTAACAAATTCATATTTTTAATATAAATTGTTGTATTTATTAAAAATAATTATTATAATAAATACTTAATAAATATATATTTTAAATATAAATACATGTTATATTCATTAATTATTTTTATTTGGATAAAACTACTTACTTTTATTGAAATATTCTATGCATATAATAAATTTTAAAAAATAAATTAACTTAAAAATTTATGTTTAAAAATAAAATAATTGAATTCTATACATTTTTTAGATAATTTAATAACAAATATTTAAATTTATACTCTATAAACATATTTGTTGATTAAAAAATATTTTATATTTTGAATGCATCTTTTTTTTTAACTTATAAATTCAATTATATATGAATATCAAATTTATTTATTAAAGTTATTTAATTTTTAATAATATTTATAAAATTATATTATGACTACAGTAATAATATATTTTATTTTATTTGATAATTAATTTATTTTAAAAATAATTAAAATTATTAATTAAATATAACTAATTGTATGAATTACGATAAGTATGAGTTTAAAAAATAAAAGTATAAATTAATATATCTATGATATATATATAAAATATTTATAAATAAAATAATGACAATAATAATAATAACTATAATTTATAGATGATATTAAAATTTTATAATAAAAATAAGTATTAATGATGACAAATTAATTTATAAATAAAATAAAATAATGTATATTAATAAAATTTTAAAATAATTAATTAATTTAAAATATTTATATTAAATTAATTAAAATAAAAAAATATATACTGAGAAATAATATTAATAATTTAATTATTTTATAGAAAAAAAAATATTTCTCAAGTGAGAATCCATTTTTTCCTTACTTAAAGAAAATTATTTTTTTATTTTAAAGAATATAGAAGCAGTAAGAATTTTTAAAAAAATTTTATTTCTTGATTTGAAGAAACAAAAATTTTAAAAAAATTATTATTTTTTTATGTTCTTTAAAACAAATAAAATAATTTTTATTTTTTTAAGAAATTATTTATTTTTTATAAATTAATAAAAATAAACACACACTTAGTTTCAAGATAGTACTGGAACATTATAAGTAAATTTAGGAAAAAGAAATTTAATTAGAATTCGTAAGATTTTTTTTTATAAATAAAATTCATTGATTGCATTAATAGCTACTACGTTTTTTTTGTGATGAAAATACTGAAAGATCCTCCTTTAAACCGGGTTTCATGAATCATGACGAAAACCCGAATCACGGGTGCCTCCCAGGACTTACACACGAGCCACGACGGACTTCGCAGTACGGATTCGTGTGCGGTTGGATGGACCTAATTCCACGGGACAAAAATAATAATAAAAATAAAATAGCAATAATAATTAAACCGCTAAAACTTCAATCGTTCCACTTCTGCCACGTGTTCTTACAATGGCCAGCCAGCCAGTCCCGCTGCGTACAAAACATCAAGCAACTCAACCAGTAAAAGAACATTCAACTCCAAGTTCCAAATTTCGTGGTGCGTTTCAGTGCTCCACCGGTTCTGCGTTCCAAACTCTGACACAGCTCACTCGCTTCCAAACCACATAGTTATTTCTTTCGAGCACGGTGCATGATTCCGCTAATGGACGCGGCACCGCGGTTAGTCTACTGCGGAATCGAGCCCGTGAGGTTTTCTGTCGGCAGTAATCGCTCGTTTCGGGACAGAGTTTCGGTTCGGAGGCGAACCATGCGTGTTTTCGCTGTCTCGGCTGATCCGAAACCGACGCAGACAGGACCGGCGAAGTCTTCATCGTCGACAACTGTTAATGGAAGTTCAAGATCGCCGCCTTCGCTGAAGGCGGTCAATGGAGCTTCCTGGGTAGATGATTTAAATTGCTGTTTATTTTGTATTTTGAATTTTCTTTTTGAAAGTTACGATTTCGGTGAAGTTACTGATGTGTTTGGATGACCGGAAAATGGAGGGAAAGAATCTAAAATTGGAAGTTCTTCAGGCGTCATTTTCGAGTTCGCTAATAACGGGAGGTTTTTTAGTTGATTATTTATTGCAGCTGAATTGAGTGCATTGTGCTAACTAGTTAATATGAAATATGAAATTCAAACTTGAAAAATTTAGGAAATTTTTCTCCGCAATAATATAACGGAAAACTGAATTTTTTTCGTGATCTAGCAATTAGTTTGAACCAGATTCTGATGTTGTTCGGAGTAGCATATGCGGTGTATTAAGCCAACTATTTGGTATTTAAGAAATTCGAAAAATAAAAACTTCCTTTGGTAATAATTCTTGTTTATCTTTTCCTTTCTGGCATGGCAGAGGATGGGTGAAGTTTCACAGGATATTAAAAGAGTGAGAGCCCAAATGGAAGAAAATGAACAGTTGGCAATATTAATGAAAGGACTGCGCGGTCAAAATTTGAGGGATTCTCAGTTTGCTGATGACAATGTTCAGCTTCGCCTTGTCGAGGTAATTTGATTATGTTACTTGATATGAGCACATTTTATGGACTGTCATGAGTAGTATAATGGATCTTTTTGGATATAATATCAGAGAATCCCGGAATGCCACAAGTGATTATCATGGATCTTTTTGGATATAAAATCAGAGAATCATTCACTGCTGTGTGTAGTGAAAAATCACCTATAGTGAAGTGTATTTTTTTTCCCATCTTGAACTATTGGAATACAAACCATTCTTCTGTAACATAATACTTGTTTGAAGGCTTGTGTTTTTTTGATTGAAGTCCAGATTTACTTTTCCCAGAAATTTTCAACAACCAAGAAATTGCTCTGGTGGGAAATTATGCGGTCAGCTTATGCCCATGAATGTAGCATCTGGTTTCTTTAACTAATGATAAATGTTTACTTAATGTGTGGTATTAATACAGTTGAATAATGACTAAAGAAGGAAAATTTATTGGAATGGCAAAGTCTTGGTGTAAGCATAACCAAATAAGAGTTCCAGCAGTTGCATTGGCCATATCCTGCTTTATTTTATATCATCATTGGTATTTTCGTATTTGATAAGAAAGTCAAATGATCGAATACCATATGTACAGTGTTTCAGTTTTTCCGTACTATTATCTAATAATAGGATATGCTGGCAAAATCCTCATGTGAAATGATTTCTATAATTCTTTCATAGAACCTGCTTATAAATGATTTTATTGCAGCAAAATGAACAATTTAGCATAGACGATACACAGATATATAATAAACAGGAAAAAATATTATGGTTTTGCTACCAACTGGAGGTTGCATTTTCTGAGAAAATTGGTAAATCTCCCTTTCCTAATTTGCTAATCAATCAAGGAAAGATGGTCAGCCATATCATTTTCATGATTCTACATTCTCTTTGCAAAACCGGGGCACTGACCTTTATGGTTGCTATTGTCTCCCTACTACATTGTTTGTAGTGATTACATCTGTTGCTTTTTTCTTTCCTCTCTTCTCTTCCATAGGTAGATGAAAGCAGTGAGTTTTTGCCATTGGTGTATGATCCTGCAAGCATTTCTGCATATTGGGGGAGGCGCCCACGTGCTGTTGCAACACGGATTGTCCAGTTAATATCTGTAGCTGGAGGTTTTCTCTCCCGTCTCACTTGGGATGTTGTAAACAAGAAAGTCGAAGAGGTAAATCTTACTGCATTGGCTCTTTGCAGCCATTTTTTATAAATTCTTTTCCCTCTCATGTTGGAACAGAAGTGCAGCTTATCTTACTCTGTTGAAAAAGTATGCACTTATATTCCTGCATTCTGAGCATGCGTTCTGCAGTCTATAAAACATCATGAATAGCTTTTCGGGAGAGTAAAGAAACCAATTATTTAATCTCATGTTTGAACTTAGGTAATGTTTGCCCCAAGGAATCATAGATATAGCATGGTGGAAGACAGCTCTTATGGTTTTAATTTGGTATATCTTTGTGCAAGTGATATGCTAATGCTTTCATTCTGCTACATTCAAACCTGCAGATATAGCATGTTGGTCTTTGGCAGTAACTTCACTTTACTTTTACAAATCTGAGTTGGGCTTTCCTATGAAACATGTAATTGGGTTTTCTAAATGGTTCTTGTTAAATTGTTTAAGTGACTTTTTACCTGCTTTATTTTCTATTTATGTTTTCTTAATCAGAATGAAGTTGCTAGAGCAATTGAATTAAGGGATATTGTTACCTCATTGGGGCCAGCATATATAAAACTCGGGCAAGCACTGAGTATTCGACCAGATATATTGTCACCTGTTGCGATGACTGAGCTGCAAAAGCTTTGTGACAAGGTAAAGTACTTGGCATTTCTTTATGTTTCCATTTTTCATTATTTGAAATTATTTTCTTCTCTCTTCTTGTCAGGGTCATCTTTATATATTTACACCTTAGCTGAATGTTTTAATTATAACCCAGTATATATATGATAAATGTTAAGCACTCTTTAAGCCCTGAGAAATATAATGTCATTGCTACAAACAGCATTGGAAACAATTGTGGCAAAGACAGAAAAATAGTAGAAGAAGTGTTTTTCATTGTTATTGCAGGTGAAGTTTGTTTGATCTTGTAGGCATCCTTTATTTTTGTCAACTATAAATAGCTGATGTTTGTATTTGATGCTGTGAAGGTTCCTTCATTTCCAGATGATGTAGCAATGGCTCTTATTGAGGAGGAGCTTGGTCGGCCTTGGCAAGAAATCTATTCGGAACTTTCTTCATCTCCCATTGCTGCTGGTAGGTGCAATTATAATTATTTGCATTATGATGGGATTTTGAGTTCTGTGAAAGAAAAAAATTTTCCTTTGTTTACTAACTTCAGAAAGTCAGGAGGTAAATATATTTTCTTCTGCTGTGGATTATGGCAGCATCATTAGGACAGGTATACAAGGGCCGGCTGAAAGAAAATGGGGATTTGGTGGCTGTCAAAGTTCAGAGGCCTTTTGTTCTTGAGACTGTGACAATTGATTTATTTATCATACGCAACCTGGGTTTGGTTCTGCGAAAATTTCCGCAGGTTTTTATTTGTAAATAGTAGAGTTTAGCCTTTCTTGGAAGAGGTATCCTTATCCTATAGTGACCATAATGATTCTCTTACTTACCCTCCTGTTTTCCCCCTAATTCTCTCTTTCAGATCTCCTTAGATGTGGTTGGATTGGTTGATGAATGGGCCACCCGTTTTTTTGAGGAGTTAGACTATGTTAATGAGGGAGAAAATGGGATGCTGTTTGCAGAAATGATGAAAAAGGATCTTCCACAGGTGAGTTTGATGACTTCCAACAGTGCATAGTGTATTGCGTCTTGAAGACAGATGTTGACTCTGGATTACCATTTTGGTTTTAGTCTTCAAGTTTGTTCTGATAATTTTATTAGGAAATGATTCTGGAAGATGCAATTAAGTTTATAATATTTGTTAGTGAAGCAACGCTCAAAATAACATGCATGACCTTAAAATTTTGAACTTTCAAGTTTGTTCTGATAATTTTATTAGAAAGTGATTCGGGAAGATGCGATTAAGTTTATAATATTTGTTAGTGAAGCAACACTCAAAAAACATGCATGGCCTTAAAATTTTAAACTTTCAAGTTCCAATAATTAATTATGATATTATAAGGAGGCCTTTTGATTGATATCAAAGCAAATCTGAGTATGTTTAATTAGTCAAACTACAGTGACCCTACTGTTTCCATTATTTTTTTGCAGTAGACAAAATTTTTTTTTCTGCTTTACACAACTCAAAATCTCAATGCTTGGAAGGTGACTTTGCTTATGCGATGTTCTCCATTGGCTTTCAGAATATTTTGAAAATGTCAATTTTCAATTCTCAACCATTGCAGTTGTACACGTACCCAGCTAAGTTTCTTTTATCTGGGTTCTAACTGATTCTTTGGCATGGAATGCCCGTGGTTCAAATGGCAGGCAAGTGGAGTTGGTATTACCTTATGAGATAGACTTAATGCAGTATTGTGATGATCATTCTTTGACTTCATATTTGGGTGACAAATGATAGTTTTTGAGTTTTTCATTTTTAAGAGAGGATGTCAAACTGAAGTCCTATTTAATGGCTTCTTTCCCATCTTTTGATTGCAAGAACACTGTAGAGGGCTAAATTGATTGTCGGGAATTAAGATATCAATTGTATGGTCATGAGAACCATAAAAATAGTGAGAGAACTGAAACTGTAATGGTAATACTGTTAAAGCTTACATACTATTGTTGATCCTTACCTATCAGTTTATTCTCAACCTTGGAGTAGCTATTTTATTTCAATTTAGATGTGGGACACATGTTCCAAAACTGGGATTAAATGTTTTTATTTTGTTTTGCTGATAGCACACACTGTAATGTATCTGTCTGTGTGGGTTTAAGATTTATTTTTTGTTGGCATTTTGTCTTCATTTTTTTTACGGTTGCTGTGAGAGAAATCATTAGTCGTCCTTAAAATTCTATATTCCAGGTGGTTGTGCCAAAGACCTACTACAAATATACTTCACGAAAGGTTCTTACCACAGCATGGATTGAAGGAGAAAAGTTGTCACAGAGTACAGAAAGCGATGTTGGAGAACTGGTTAATGTTGGAGTCATATGCTACCTGAAGCAGGTAATTCTGTGCTTGTGAATTGTGCTAGCATGTCTATGGTGTTATAGAGGAGATAGATTTTGTTCTGCCTTTAGTGAGGTATTTTTTTGGTTTCTTGTCTTGGGTTCTCTTTTTTTGTTACTCACAGTTCAATGCTAAGATAATATGTACGTGGATTTCTCAATGGTTTCCTGATTTATGCCCATTTATCAATTTGCGTTCACGTTCACCTTTGTTTGTGTTTGCAATATTTCATTGGCATTCACTGTTCAATCTGGGAATGTGATCTTCGTAAAACAAGGATAAGGGGAATGATTAATGATACCATGCCGTTTTCTATCATTATATTTGTGACTATCATTTTGAGTTTTAGTATCTATAATTGCAACTAGCCTGTGCTATCCATCAGCAGGGTGCTAGGCAGCACTGAGCTTCTTTTTTTCAATTTCTTTTAAAAGTAATTTATTAGCTAAACTTGGTAAAACTGCTAAGCGACGATCTTTCTCTTTTTTGTTTCCAGTTGCTTGATACTGGATTTTTCCATGCTGACCCACATCCTGGAAATTTGATCCGCACCCCAGATGGAAAGCTAGCTATACTTGACTTTGGTAACTGTCTACTTTATTAATGTCTATGGTGAAATATCATCTCTGCTTAGTTAATCTAAGCGTTTGGTTGGATTATTTTTATTTATTTGTTAATTATTTGGTTTTTGAAATATTAAAAGGAAGCAATTTACCTCTCTTCCACTTGAACAACACAAATGTCTTTTCTCCCTTAGTTCCACAAAAGTTGTAAAAGTGTTAAGCAACTAAATTATGGTCGCTGATTGATATTCCTTTGTTCTACTTTTGTAACTCAGTCAGTTCAGTTATGTGGACAAACTGATTAATGCTGATATGTAATTTATAATGAGGTCAGTCTTGCTTGTCAACATGTTCTAATTCATTGTTTCCTCAGTTGATTATAAGAGTGTAAA
Source organism: Xylocarpus granatum (assembly GCA_019650275.1). Classification (NCBI taxonomy): domain Eukaryota; kingdom Viridiplantae; phylum Streptophyta; class Magnoliopsida; order Sapindales; family Meliaceae; genus Xylocarpus; species Xylocarpus granatum. The sequence continues at coordinate 261,704 of BNST01000352.1, read as the reverse complement.
AAATACTCAAGATTTGCTGTCAAATAATTGTTTAATCTAATTGAAAAGCATGAACCTGATTGAAAGTTGATGTCAGGAAATCTGAACTGGAACATTAAAATCAAATTCCAGAGTCATAATCCAGCTGGTTCATGTGGACCAGCAGAATTTGTGTATATGTGACTAATAAGAGAAGAATGTTTTGTTGCAATATTGCAATTGTAGACTGATGAACTTGACTAGGGGTTCAGACTGTATGATGTGTTTGTCAACACATTATCAAGTTTTAGGTATTTAAGTTGTAGGTATCAACCTCAAGCTAGTGACATTTGGACAATATAATTCTTTTTCCCAGCTGTTAAGAGCTGCTGTACTAATTCTGAGGTGCACTTTTGATGTGACAGGTCTAGTCACAAAATTGACTGACGATCAGAAATATGGAATGATTGAAGCAATTGCTCATCTTATTCATCGTGATTATGGGGCTATAGTCAAAGATTTTGTCAAACTTGATTTCATTCCAGAGGGGGTTAATTTGGAGCCCATATTGCCAGTCTTGGCTAAGGTATTTGATCAGGCACTTGAAGGTGGTGGAGCCAAAAATCTCAACTTTCAGGAACTGGCATCAGATTTGGCCCAAATAACATTTGATTATCCATTTAGGATACCACCTTATTTTGCTCTCATAATTAGGGCAATTGGTGTTCTGGAAGGCATTGCTTTGGTGGGAAATCCCGATTTTGCCATTGTGGATGAAGCCTATCCATATATAGCCCAGGTATAAATATTTGTGGTTGTCCAAAAAACTTTTTTAGACAATTTTTTAAATTAATAATTACAAGATAATTTTTATTATATAATAATTTCAAAGATTTGCACATATATTTACTAAATAAGGCATACATTTGCTTTCAAAACGACAAGGATATCCTTTTAGCACAATGTTTCATAGTTTAAGCTATAGGGTTATTGAAGTGGCATAGAAGTTAGTATTATCAATTCAACCAGAGTTGGACAAAAGCTTTTGAAGCCAGTTACATATTTCTATTCATCTAATTGTGATTAAAAAGAGTTGAAGCTGGGATATTTTTTACAAAATTCTCATTACTTGAATTATTGCAACCAAAAGATAATACATAATAGAGTTGATTTCCCAAATTCTCCCTATCAGTATTTTTTATAGCCATACTATAGAAAGCTGTTATTGTTTGAAACTGTTGTGCTTCTACTTAACTTTGAAAGCTTAATAGCTAAATTATTTGATAAAATTAATGTTTACCAACCATCCACTTATTCATCACAGTTAGTGATTCCATTCCAAAGTTGCTCTGGATTGAAAGTCATAGCCCCTCAATCCCAACATATGCCTAGTCTGTTTAGAAACCATGGATGTTTTGGGCTGATGAAAGTCAAAATATAATTTGTGCATGTTATTAAGGTTAGAAAATGGGCTTTCAACTATCCACTTGCATGCCATTAAGGTTGATAATACCTTGATGGTGATTGACTATTGTCTATTTGAGTGTGCAACTTCATAATTTACGAGTGTGTTTTCTTTCAATGAACAATACACAGGGCATAAACTGAAGTTTGTTAAGTTTTTTTTTGTCTAATACTTTCAGAGGCTCTTGACTGATGAATCCCCTCGTCTGAGGAATGCTTTGCGTTACACCATCTATGGGAAGTCTGGTGTTTTTGATGCTGAAAGATTCATTGATGTCATGCAAGCCTTTGAAAATTTCATAACTGCAGCCAAAAGTGGAGGGGGAGAGGATTTAAACGGGAATATGGCTGAACTTGGTATTTTGCAAAGCCAAACAGGCTATATCTTTCCTGCACTTCCATCAGGTGCATCTCAACCGGCACAGTCAATTCAAACAAGGGCAGCTTTAGCCTTTCTTCTGTCTGAGAAAGGGAACTTTTTCCGCGAATTTCTTCTTGATGAGGTAATCCAAAATCCAACATTCAGCTTGAGTAGCCTGTTCTGTGGTTGACCATGTGACATTGTTTTAGTATCTTTCTATCCTAACCTGGGGCAAAGGAAACCAGTCCTTGATCTCTAAATGTTAACCAGAGATTTACTGTTATTTTTAAAATAGTCATTATGAGTAACCTTTAGTTTTACAATCTGTTGGGCTATAGCCAATATGCTATCTAATTATGTAGGCTGCAAAGGAAAATTTTGTTCAAGCTACAATGCTAGTCTTTAGAGAAAAAGGTTAATAATCCTCATCAGTTTGGTAAAACCAGTTTGTTTAGATTGAGTTTTAACCTAGAATCATCTTGAGGGTCTCTGAAGACAACTCTGCTATATGTCATGCAGTTGATAGTAAATGGTACTGAGACTGCAAGAGACATTTTTTGAACTTATCCAGTAAGGTTACCCATTGAAGAGAAAGAGAATGACTCCTGTCATGAGAAACACATGTATAACTCCTCCGCTTTCAGTTAAGTCTTGTCTTGTGAAGTAAGCTTTCTTGAACTTTTAGTTGACTTGATTATGAGGCACTGTTAAGTTTTCTTAGAAGTTGTAAGAAGTCAATATTCCTCATGCCAGGGTTTGGCTTCTTTTGGCATTTAGTGAGTTCTGGTAAATGGTGTAATCCAATGTTATTGTATCGGATAAGATGAACCTCAACATTTTCTTTAGTTGTTCCTTTTACTTCACCAATGGCTTTGAAATCTTTTTTTTCCAAAAAAAAGAAAATGAGTGGTGGCACAGTTGGAATATGATTGACATTTTCATTGTTGTGCTCCAAGGTGGTTGGTTCAAATATCTAATTTTTACTTTTGGCATGTGAATCAGGTTGTAAAGGGCATTGATGCAGTTACAAGGGAACAGTTAGTGCAAATAATGGCAGTCCTGGGGGTTGGAAATGCTGCCCCAGTTTTCAGCATGGTTCCTGCTTTGGGGCCCTTTAAGCCCGTAGCACTTCTACCCACAGTAACCGAGGAGGATAAAGTTGTATTGAATAATGTCCAAAAGATTGTTGAGTTCTTAACTGCAGGGAGTGCATTATCAAGGACGTCAAATCAGGTACTTTAAAGTTTTCACTTGACCTTAATTGTTTAATGGCTTCTCTGTGAAATATGAACTTGCCAATCTTCAATTTATATGGTTATATCTGTTAACAGTTTGATATGCTACAAACATTTTTCTTTCTTACTTGTTATGGTGTTAAAGCTATGCATGATAGTGCAAGAAATCTTCATGAAAATATTCTAGAGTTTCATAATCTTTTGGTAGTTTCTTCATAAAGTTCTTTAAGTTGCTTAATCTTTTTGAGGATCATGATATTTTTTCCACCCTAGTTGTGAGATAAAAATTCTTGATGAGCCTAATATTATATACCTGTTTAAAATTTCAAGAAAAACAGGGTACCTTACAGTAGAGTTCTTTCAGGTCCACGATAGTCTCTTGAAATTTATTGCTTGATATATAATTTATGAAATTCAGAGAGGATGGAATGATCTCTTCTGTCTCTGTTGATTTGGAGAAGCATATATTTTAGGTTAAGTTTGTCCTGTGAGGTTGGTAGATAATTTTTGAACAAGTTTGAGAGAATAATGTTCGCTTCCTTGGGTTTCTACTTCTCTCGCTTTTTTCCGGATTTTGAATATATTGTAATAGCCCCTTCCGCATTTTTAATGGTTCCAAGGGAAAGATTATACTGGCAGGGGTCTCATGTAAATTTTTCTCAGTGAGTGCTTTTTCTTTGGACCTGTGTAATCTTCTCTCGGTCTTTCGGGTTTCCTCTGCTTTGCATTACAATATCTCTGTATTTGAAATTCTCTGTACTTGTAATTAGTTCAACTATCTTCTTGATTCTTGCCTTAGTTGAAAGCAAAGCCGCAATTTTTTTAAAACTATTTTCTACTGTATCCATGTGGCTTTCTATAATTTCCCAAATATCTTCTAGACTAGTTAAACTAGCACTTTTTCGTAATTATGTCTTGCTAGATGATAAATTTAACAACTAAATTCCATGCCACAAGATGGAAACACGCGTCTTTATTTGCTCTCTTTGTTTGGTGGGCATCAACAGGGTGTAGATGTTGCTAGGACAATCCAGGACCTGCTTCCGGTATTGCCAGGCATCTCAGCCAAAATCCTCCCTGAAGTGCTCAGTCGATTATCCTCTCGGGTATTAGCACGTGTAATCCGAGATTCATTTTTGTAATCAACTTCATATAGCCTCCTAACTGGATTTTGGGATACCTTGGAATTTGTATACAGAATCACGAATACAATATGATAAAGTCTAACATGTCTTCTTATGCACCAGCCAACAAACACAGATAACCAACCCAAGTCTGTGTTGTATTTGTTACTGTAACTTGATCACTGAGCGTACATGTATAATCGAGCTTTCCTCGACACGACTTGTGGCTAGTTTCTTTTGTACACAAAATGTAATGAAAATAATCTGTTTACAGACCTGCGACCTGAGCTAATTTTATTTTCAACATCTAGTAGCTGATGCATTTGTCAGATATTGATTATTGTAGAGGTTGTTTTCTCTTTTTCGTATTTCAAGAGCATAAATTATATTGTTAGGAAGCAATGCATTTGCTGCTTTTGCAAAATGGAACATTCCTTCCAGACGAGGCCTTTTTGTCAGCTGTTACACCAGAAACTATTTCATTTGATGGATGCTGCTCGTACCAGGTCTTATCAACTGGACACTAGAGATTTAATGAGCATCATGCGAATGAGACCTGAGTTTCTCCATCGGATACTGGCACCAAAAATTATCTGAAAACAGTTATGGAGACCTTGCTTTTACCCCTTCGTGTCGCCCTCGTGCCATGATCGCCATTGCAGACTCTGATTTCAAATGGGAAGTGTTTCCGGTAGTCCTATTTGACGACGAACATAGTTTTGTGATGAGATTGATGTCTGTTGAACTTGTATTGACGGATTAAGCCACGGCATTAATCCGACTTTTCTTCTCTCTTGCCATGGGACTCAGATTTTAATTCTACGAAAACTAACTTACAAGAGATTTAACGCCATTAAGTGGCATTTTTCTTCATTTTTTAGACACACATCTTAACCCAGTCATCGTGGCAAGTACGGGCATCTATCAATCTTGGCGTCGGAGTATCAATCAAGATCTCAAGGGTATATCTAACCAAAACATCCACTACTTTTTCAGTTTGACAGGTTGTGATTCATATTTACAATTAAAAGAACAATTTCTCACTATCAAACAAGGCCTTATTAACCCAACTGTCATAAACCCATGCAAAGTTTTGCCAAAGATTTTTGAACTTTCACCACTTAGTACAACAACCAATTGTGCATCTACTGATGACTGGAACTGCTAAGCGCAGTCGATAAACATTATAATGTTTCAACATGTACCTGCCACGAATAAAACTAATTACTATCATTCTTTCATGCTCTTGATATTTAGAAGCAGAAATGTGCAAGATTATGGAAAAGGAAAGCTTAAATTTATAGTTGATATTGCACAGTATCATCTTACCTCTTTATAACATCATTCAGATATATCAAGGACAGGGTCTTAAGAAAAAAGTGGCAGAGGAAAAGGCAGTTTTTGATCTCCCGAAGCATATGAAATAATACTCCTTTTAAGAGGGGAAATATATTGAGCCCCGTTGAATGCAGCAGCTCGCAGGATATTTAGAGGCCCAAAATCGATGGAGTATGCCTTCTGAAAACCATCCAAGACTGCCATCATCATAATATTTGCCGGTTTCCTTTCTGCTTCATAATTTTTCAGCAGCGATACCTGCATAAATCTCATCAGTCAAACGAGAATTGACCAACCAATAATAGCTATTATTTGCAAGTAAAATAAAAGAAAATAGTCCTATTACAATCTATAGTATTGACAGATCTTATGTTATTCAAACAAAGTTAGCATTTAGAATCTGGGATTAGTTATGATACATATGGGATATTCATCAAAGTACATCACTTGTACACCTTGATACATAGAAAAGCATATAACCAATAAACATGGTAAACTTTCTCTGGGACAACCAAGTGGCCACTGCCACTGATCTTCCATGAGTCTCCAATACAACTTTGACATTTCCCGTTACAAAATAGTTTTAACAAATTTCACTCCTTATATGTGACTTTTTAAGGACAGCACTAATATAGACACCAGACAAAAATGGCCGTTAAGCCTGATGTTCATAGTATAGTTATTTTTTGTTTCCATAATAATGTTTGGCATGGCACTGAATATGTAATACCAAATCTTTTGGTATATGAATATAAGCATGTGCATTACACTTGCACAAAAACAAATATATAAAAGATCACAAACCTCCCCAATGTCTGCACCTACTGCAATACCCTCAGCCACAATTCGAGAAAGAGTAGATGCATCTCCAAAACCCATATTAACACCTTGACCAGCCAAAGGATGAACAGTGTGTGCTGCATCACCAATTAGAACTACACGCTTTGACACATAATCATTGGCATGCCTCAGTGACAGTGGAAACACCATTCGTTCAGATGCCAACTTGACTACTTTTGGGGGTACTTCAAAGCACTCACTAGTTGAAACAGTTCCATCTCCATGAAGCCAAAACCACATATCAGCACTACCCTGTGAGCTTGACTTGGGATGAGGACCAAATCCATAATCAAGGGCATGATTTACCTTTTTCACAAAATCATGCTCACTCATTGATTTGCAGTTAGAAGACTCCTCTGGGTTCATAGTCCAAACAATATTACTAAAGTTATCACCCACTGGCAAAAGTGCAATTGGACCAGCAGGTAGAAATCGTTGCCATGCACAGTGGTTTTCTTCAGTATGTTTTACCGTACAGATGATAGCACTCTGTGAGTAGCTCCATCCAGATGTCTTAAATCCAGCTAACTCCCTAACTATGGATTTGCCCCCATCAGCTCCAACCTAAAATGAACAAGTAACTTTTCACCAATTAATCCTGTAGCTAGCAAAGACCATCCAGAAGCTTGTAGAGAACTTTATCATCCTATTACATTTAAAAGGAGCAATGAGTTTCATATCAATTACCACCAACTTTGCATACAGGCTATTGCCATCACTTAGCTCCAGCTTCGCCAAATGCCCCCTAGCGAACAATCCTGCTGTTGATGCACTGCTGTCTGCACCCATGGGTGACGAGCTTGGTAATAAAGCCATTGAAGTTAATCTGGAAGGATAGATGGTTTTCCGAAAATCCATATTCTGTTAAGATTAAAATTTGTTCAGTTGAGTCTGAACATAATAAAAAGCTGCAATAATAACTACACATCAGATACAGTGGGTACATTTACAGATGTAAACACCTTTCGAAGGTAAAGTACTTATTAATTGCATGTAATAACTACCCAAAATACACCATGCAGGAATAGTACATGCATGCATCAATACATTAGGGGTGTGTGTGTGTGTGTGCGTGTGGGTCTACATTAATTGTCCATGCACAGGTGTGCTAAACTTGAATGACAAAAAATCAAGAGAAGGCATTGCATATTTTACCGACTTTAAGTATTCCTCAAAAACGAAGTAAATGGCTCAGTAAGGTATATACCTGCACACATAACAACAGAGAGCGATGAAGGACCTTGTTCTCTACTACACACCTGAATCACCATTCCCAGATAAGTACTGCAATCAGTAACAAAAGGATTAAATGAGCAATATTTATTCCTTGAGTAAGTGTCTTCTTACCCTAGAACTTCTTTGTTTACATCCCTTGCATTGTATCTTGTGTACCCTAAGTCAGTATAATCCCAAACCTAAAGACGACAACAAGAATATGAATGATATTCAAAAGGAAAAATAAATTAAATAAATATACTACTCTGTTCTAATTTTAACACAAACATGCAATTTCAGCGTGCATCTATCAGGCCAATTTGTCGCACAAAAGTTTCAGAATACTTTCTCAAAACCGATTCTGTATCAGTGTCCCTTTATATTGCTTCTTGATTATGTAATATTTTTAGTAATTTCCCAGTTAACGGGTCTCTTCTCTATGATGAGGACTAAAGGATCTCAATGCTCTCTACCTTGCTCATTGTCACAAAGTTTGCCTTTCTTATGTCTCCTCCCTTTTTATGGTCAACATTCTAGCCTTCAATAGAATCAAAATCTTTTTGGTGTACATTATTGTACAGAAAAAAGTTGATGCAAGTAGTAGCGTATTGAAATCAAAATAAAGCTACATAGGACAAAAGGCTAACTTTTGGTGCATTATGATGACGATAAATTCCTGAATGAGCACTTTAACAAAAGGGGACTTCTGCAAATTCATTAGTAGTGCCATCTTCTTAGTTTCTTATTTAAATATAAATAAATAAATAAGTTAAAAAGTAAAAAGAAATGGGCACTTCACCAAATTCAGCTGTGTCCGCCAGTTTGTTACCAAAGAAACAGAAAATGGTAAGAAAACATTATGTTTTATTTCAAAATTTTAAGAATAAATATATAGAAAATCAAAAAACAGTCTTAGAATGCCCAAGATAAATGACTTGAAAATAATTACACTTTGTGTTCACATCTCTACACCATAATAAGTTCATGATTCTTACAAACTTTATACATTTCAACAATTTTGAATTATGAATCCAATTAAGAAGAAAGGAAACAGATGAAACAAATCAAGGAAAGTGCAACTAAAGTAATTAAAAGAAAAGGCCACAACTGAAAAAAAATATAACAATCATCACCTGCATCTTATCAAAATATGCATGTCGATGCTGTTGAACATATTGCCAAGCACCAACATCTGTAAAACATGAAAGAAAAGCATGTGAAACATCTGTTTCCTTCAATGTATTTTAAGCAGAACATGGCGTTTCAGGTTTGATGTCTCCAGTAAAAAGACAAGCAGGACCACTACAATCAATATACTCAGAAATCTGCCTTGTTGAACCAGAAATGATAATCAGTCAGGGAAAAAGCTTAAAGAAATTAATACAAGTGGCATCTTAAAAAAGTAGGATGTTAACACCACAACACACGTCTGGACACAGATACTTGTGCACTTTGAAAAAAGATGTCACCTACTTCTGTGCTTATCATCTTGATGTCTAATGAATCTTAGAAGCAGCAAATTCTGCCACCAAGTTGTTTGGGGCTTTAAGGTGTGAACATGACTAAAAGCAAGATGGGCAGAAGAGAATAATAGATGAAAGGGGAGTGGAGAACTCGGTGGTCGAATTACATGTACAAATCTGAAAAAATAAAATAATTTCTTTGGTCACCCATAGCATTTTCTTTTCTATTCTTTTCTTTTATTTGGGTAAATAAAAGGATTGGCACATCAAGCATTAGACTCTACATGGTCAAAAACAATCAAAGTAATTTCTTTCTACTACACCATTCAGCAATAAAAAAAAACACTTCATGCCTTCCATCTATCATAGCACTCCATATGCAATTAAGGAAACAATAGTCACCACAGACATTCAGGGAACATACTCTGCATGTACATTCTAGCAATCCCAAGTCACAAGCATGAAGTGAGAAAACAAATGACGTCTTGGGGCATTCTACAAACAAAGAACTGTTTATCATATCAAAAATTGGTTGAAAACCATAATTCACTGTCCATTATTTTATTCTTAGATAAACTACAATTATCTATAACTACCTTGCTGTTTTTGTGCTCTTTAAGAATACCTATTAATATAGAATAACATGCTTAAATATCAGTATTTATATATACGATGACGGAATGAAGGCCATGCTGCTGTTACTTTAGCCAACCATCAACAACAACCAAACTATATATTTGTGCTAAATAACATTACTTTTTGGTTTATTTATATTAACTTTTCTAATCCAAACACTCCTACTATATAAGCAAAGAGAAACCTGAAAATCTCAAACTCTCTATAACTGAACCAATACCTTTGAAAAATGATATCGTAGCAGGTGTGACTGTACTAACCCTCGGATCAGGAGGGTCTTCTTTCTTAATGCAGTCTATTTTTCCCAAAGCAGGATTGCTATCAATGATGGCAACATTCAAATGCTTTGTCAGTCGCATACTCGCTGCAAAATTAAATAAATAAAATTATTTGAATTTCAATGCTTTCTCAATAGCAATGTGCTAAACAGTTGTTGAAGATCTATTTAGTAGCAACAATACTAGTAAGATAAAGATTCCTTGAACATAGAACACTTTAATTCATGGTGCGTGGAGGGGAAACTAATTATATTGCGTACCACACATATCTTCAAGAACACATAGCCTATAAACTAAAGAGATAGAAATAGTTTACAAATAGAGTTCAATAATTAAAGGTTGCATATATAACATTTAATCAGCTAGTGGGCTAAATAATCATTAAAACTAGTAAAAGAAATTTAGTGACTACAGAAACTGTGGTTAAGACATTTCTTATTCTTTATCTTTATTTTTTTTTCTTTCTAAAACCACCTTTTTAATAGGAGAATGGTAAGCTTCAAACTTTGATAAAAGAAATCAGGAACAAACACTCCAAAGGTACAAAATCCTTTCAAGTGAAACTCCTGCTATGAAATAGATTATTGGATAAAAAAACTAAAAGGAAATGAGTAATAATACAAAATATCACCTACCTAAGGAACAAGCTAGGGCCATGCCAACCATGCCTCCCCCAACGATTGCAACATCATATTGATTATCATTATTTGTAAAGCTCTGCTTGACCTCAGACTCCTGGATTGTTAAGCAAAACAATCAAGTCTAATATTGTACTCCACTAAACATAACTGCCACAGGTAACTCAGCCACAGGCAAGCAGCCAAGCACACCTCAGCCTTCACAAACCATGAGAATTCCAACAATTAACACAGACAGCAATGTTCCTCTTTTTGTCAGCCTTTTAATTCTTAATCTTTTTATTTGGTTTATGAGAAGCCTGATCTTCTTTTTCTTTTGCAACAACTGACAGCTCTGTCTATTTACTTCTTCCAACAAGTCATATCACATGTATACTCATTAGATGCAACTACAAAATGCTACCAAGTGAAACAGATTAGATTTCTAAATTTCCATACAACTTTAGAGTTTACTTTAAACACTAAAAACAGACATTATCCATATAAAGAGTAAACAAAATCAACCAAACTAAAATGGAATATATTGAAATAAGAAATAACGACACAGTGAAGAATGTTACACTGCTACAATTAGAACTAGATGCTTTTGCAGCTGTGTCACTACAGAAGCCCTTTGGTAGAACCCTCAATCCAGAGATATTTATAGAAATTCTTCTCGCAATGACCCTGTTTCAATTTTATTCCGATGAATAACAATACATTGCTATTTTAAAATAAAAATAAAGCATATTCATGTCGTTAACACTAAATAAACAAGCCATTGAAAAAATTAGTCGAGTAAAGAACAAACAGTTTTTTTATCACTTAAATTTTCCTTTTATTCAAATTAGTACTGCATTTAAGGCGGGCACGCAACTGATTGCAAATCTCTATAAGAATCCATTAAGATGCTGAAACCTCGAGAATTAAAAAAAAGAAAAGAATTGGAAAATAAAAATTCAATTTACAAAAAATTCAACAAGTCGAGTTCTACTATAAATTTCATATCATTAAATTGAAATTAAAAATAAAATGCAAGCGTTGAACGGTGAGATGCTTACCTGCTCATTGTCCTTGCAGGAGCTGGCAGACTAACCGAAACTCGACTTAGAGAGGGAGACGAACTAGTACTTTTTGCTTCATCGCCTACCAACAAGATTTGGGCTTAGCTCAAGCGTTAGGTGCCTGCCGGTTTGGTGAGCTGGGCCTTCTTGGAGGAAACGTAAAATGCCCGTCTCCTGAGTGAATCATTTTCTAAATTAAGAGATGAAAATCACAAATATTAACTGTCATCTTATTTTATATATATTTAAAAAAATTCAAATCATTTTGAATTTATAATGCTTTATATAGTTACATTACATTTAATTTTTTAATATTTTTTTTAACACGTCAATAATTTTTTTTTCGTATCTCAATTTTCAAATTAAAAATTTAAATTCTGCTAAGTATTAGTGTTGATGAAAACTCTTAATTTAAAAATAAATCAATATTTTTAGAATATAAATTAAATTAACTTAATTATTTTAAATTTAATGTATTTAAAAATAATAATTTAATTAATACAAGTTTCACTTAATCAAAGCACCAAGTTTGTGAATTCTATCTCTAAAACATATAGCATGCACCAAAAATATCAACCAATACTCTCCACTAAAATTATATTTATAATTGCTTCTAATTGTCTTTATTTATTCTAATTTTTTATACGAAGTTTTTGTTATTTTAATAAAAATTATAAAAAAAAATGCATAAAATATTAGATGAAACTTAGTATAAAAATTCAAAAACTTTAAGCCATGATAACAAATTTATTATTTGATAAAATTTACAAATGATGTCTAATATAACTTGCAATGACATTAACAACGATGTCATTAAGGAGAAAATTTGCTATTACTCATGCAATGTTATTAAGATTACTAATTTTATATTTATTTTAAGTTATATACATTTAATAGTAAGTTAAATTGTGTATTTTAGTAATTAATTTTTTAGTGGATGATTATCTAGTGTATACTTTTTAATATAAATAAATATACCATATTTTTTCATTTTTTTATTATATGTATATATCATGATTAACTTTAAAATAATAAAAAATCGATAAGTAATATATTTATTTTTAAATCTAACATATTTTTAATAGTTATATATCGAATGATACTTGGATTTATTAATTTTATTATGGACAATTTAAAATTCTACATCCATTTTTTTCAAATTCAAGTTTTTTTTGAAAATTCAATTCAGATGAAAAGGGTAAAATCTTATCAAAATTCTATCTCGAATTTGAAGGACTAAAAATGTTAGAATATATCCTAAAAATCATTAGTGTTATCGATTTTAAGAGTATATTTTATCTTGTATATACATTATTTATCAATAAAAGAAAGAGTTCTTTATTCATGACTGTAGGTTGTTTTCTTTATTTAGTCATGTATATAAATAAAGTAAATTTATAAATTGTCATAATAATTTATTTAACTATTAAATGAAAATATTAAAGTTGTTAGTTATTTTCTACGGAGGTTATATCGAATAGGCAGCGATATTGCATCATAGATATACTAAATATCTCCGATGAAGACAATGAGTTGATATTGGTGTGAGTAATTTGAATACTATATTATTAAAATATTAGTATATATTAAATAGCATTTCCTCCTAAAATTCGCCCAATCTTGTCCCATTGCAGATTTGGTGATGCAAATTGCAGTATTTTCACAATATTGAAGGTAATTTTCATTACCCATATATTTATACATTATATAAACTCATTCTATGGTGAAATTTATGTTTAGTTAGCAATTTAAGTGTTTGTAAAAACGCTGCATGGATCAAGTTTGATATTTAATACATGTTATTAAACATGTCATTCCTTTAAAAATATGCCCTTTATTGAATCTTATGTACTTCTTCCCAGCAACTGTTAATTTGGGGAAAAAAAATTAGAATGTTATCAGTCATGATATAATAATTTAATAACATTATTTAGGAATAAATTTATCTATTATAAGGGGCAAAATACCACATACAAATTAAAGTGATATAATACAATTAAAAATAAAAAGAAATAAAAAATATATCTTTACTCTCGAATTATATCATAGTACATGGTGAAAGTAATACAAATAGAATTTATTTGGCAGCATATATTAGATTACATTGTTTTAAATAAAGACTGTATAATGTTTGGTGCAGCACATATTATATTGCATTACAAGTTAACACATGTTTGGTACAGTGACACATTGAATTTATTAATATTTATTTTTTAAAAAATTATTATAATACTTAAGATATAAATTAAAAATGAATTTTGTGTATGTGTTACTTAATATATAAATAAAAAAAATGTATATTTTGTGCACACACTACTTAATGTTATATTTATTTTGGCAATAAAAATTAAATTGTTTGTTGAGTCAAAATTTTTTTATAAATATGAAATTTACTTTTAGTAAATAATCTAATGAATACTAGTATTTGTAAATAGTAATTAAGATGATCCTAATCTAATGATTACTTTATACAAACTTTAAATTGTCTTAATTATAATCAATTGTTATGAATCTCATAATTTAATTTATATAAACTTTAAGTTATAGAAATTTTGGCGGCATAATACCCCAACACATAATATTGAGAAGCAAAGTTTTGAAGCCCTCTTAAGTCCATTCTAAGGTACTATAATAAAGTCACAAAAATTATTTGCACATGCCAATTGGATCAATTATAAAGACAAGCAAAAATAATTAAAGTAACTTAATGAATCAATTCAAAAGATATGGTTCAACAATTGAACCAAACTTAAAAATTAAATTTAAAAAAAATATCAAAATTTTGTCAGTGTGATTCAAGCATATAAAGAGGATGCGCGCAACTTTTTATAAAATTATGCAGCATGTTGAAAACATAAAAACCATGAGCTTAGCTTTTCTCAATCGTAGAAACCAGGATGAACCTACAGGGATGAGGGTCAAGTGCAGTTTAATTAAATTGTCAAATATTGTAAATATATATATATATATATATGTATATATACTTTTTATACAATCCAGAGCAGTGAACCAAACATGACAATAGTCTCTTATGGTATTGTAATATTAGAGATCATTTTAGCTATTTTTTCCTCACTTAATAAAACATAATATTAAAGTAGATTTAAGCCAATTTGAATCTAAAAATTTGGAATGTGCTACCACTGAGTATTTAAAAATAATTTGTAAATCCCTGAACATTACCACATTTAAAAAGGTACACATCTTAAGGATGACCCATCATAATCTAGATAGATCAAAGACTAACAAGGGCTAATCTAAATCTAATTAATGATGTTTAATCATCCTTTCTTTACACTGGTTCACATATACTTATATAAATTATAACTACACACAGTCGATGCAAACATAACTGTTCTCTCTACCATCTCCCTCTAATTGTTACAAAGATCTCAGCCCATAAAATGCTAAATTTGCACGAAAGGAGAAAGTATTGATTGCCTCGTATCTCTAACCCTAGCAAACAATCATGAATATTAGACCCTTTATACCCATTTCAGAATTCACCCCACAATTTGATTGCTGAAGCATGCAAAAGCAAACAATATTTTCTAAGCCGGGAGGCATGAAAAATTATTGCATTTTTTGCAACTGCTTCAATTTTCATCCATTTATCAATCTCTCTTTTCCTACCTCCTCACTTTCTTCTTTGCAAAGCTAGACTTTTAAATCTTTAATCATATCACAACACTGGCCTGATCGAGAAAACCTCATCTTCCTCAACTAGGGATAAGCGAAAGTTGACCTTCAGTTAACAGTCACTTTCGAATGCTATTGAAGATATTAATTCTAGAAGAAGCCCTACGTATAAAGATACAGTCAAGGTCTCTAATTTCTAAACGAAATCAAACATCAACAAAAACCTATAACATCGCAACTGACAATTACACAAAATAGAAGGAAAATTATCTTAAAATTGACAAACACACGCAACTAAATACATAATTTTGTTGAAAAAAGAATGCCCGGGGTTGTTAGAAAGTAATCAGCAGCAGCTGTAAAATCATTAGCCAATTCTCTCAGTAACTATTGGAGCAGTAAAAAACGTCGTTCACACTTACAAAAAAGAAAGTGAATCAGTAATTTAAACGATGTAAACATACACTCTTCTTCTTCTTCTTCTTCTTCTTCTTCTTTTTTGCATTTTTTCCCTCCCAATGATATACTAAATTCCCCTTCAGCGATCATTCACTTCAATGTTTAGGAACCCCGCGTTTTTTTAACTAGTCATTCATAATTTCCATTTGTTTTCTGCTGAGTTGCTTCTGCATGCGAAAACATCTTTTGCATCTGTTTTTCAACTCTCATCCCAGCATCATTGATTCTGACTTTTCCATTTCTTTGATTTCTTTTTCTCTTGCATCTTCTTTTTCTTTGCTTCAGCCGTGATCCAAGTATAATCTTGGGGAATTGCAAATGGATCTTGAATATTTTCTATCCGACTGCTAGAACCACCAACAGATGAGATTGGGCGATAAGGGGCTTTTATTCGCTGAAACCATGATGAACTTGATGATTCTCACCGTGGGGCTCTCTCTGCCTGTAGCAGCAGGGCTAGAAGGGGATGTCAAAAATTATCCACAGGCTACAATTCTTCAAACTTGGTAAAAGTGAACAGTATTCTGATTGTTGGAACTACTGGTATACCAACCTGGATACAACTACGTAGCATTTATTAGTAAATGAATTTCACTTAAAAGGTATATAACCGAGTAAACCAGCTTATAATGGTGAGTATATGTATACATTCTAGTAAAGTGGCAAAATAGAGAAACAAGTAACTTGGATTACTGCCAAAACGACATTTTGGGCATGAAACATTTGAACCCAATATTATTACCACAGCCCCTAATAAGAAAAGAACAACAATGTTAAATTCATGGGGACAAATAAAGCGATGGTTTGACTGACTTACTACAATATTACTCGTTGTTGTAAGTGTCCAACCTGCATATAATCTTCATTATTGGGAAAATCTAAACCTTCTATATTCATCTCCAACAGTTCAATGACCAAAAATATTTGAAGGACCAAAAATGAAGTTTTGCATGTAACAAAACCCGAAAGTTTCACCGAGTTCACAACAATTATTGGTGTACCCAATTGTATGCAACCAGCATAGTGTCCAAACAGGAAGTTTGTAAGAACCATTACTAAGGATATTTTCTAACTCCTTCGCTTCTATCACTAATGCAAAGATCAGAAAAGGAAAGGACACAATAAAAGGGAACAAGCATAACCAACCAATACACGTGACGTCCAAGGCACAACACCAAAGTCATTGTCGTATTTTCAAACCCCTTCAATTGATGTCAATTGTTTATTCACCTTCATAATTCTCCTTATTTATCATTGGAATATCTTTCAGTTATCTAATATCCCTCCTAACCAACTAAATCTACATTTCACTAGGAATAAGATGTTAACATGGTTTTCCAATATAGTTCGGCAACATGAAATAGGTAATCACTAATAACTACTACAATTTTTCAATCTTGTGTGTCCTTAGGCCTGTCAGTTTAAATCAGACTCCAATATTTTTTTTACATTCTTTTATTTTAATTTTTAATTTTTTAATTTATTTTTCTCAGATATTAAATCACTATTGTCTATTGTTGACATAGTTGAATGTTCTATTTCCTTGAATCTTACAACTTTGATTTAGTAAATCCCCATTCATGAAATCTTGACTCCACTTCGATTCAGTATGATAATTATAACACCAATTCTCTTATTTGGCCTTTGGGGCGGTGTTTCTGATCAATTCAGTAGCTGAACAAGGCTTAGGTTACTTGGGAATGAGCATCTAGGATAAGTACTTCACTAACTCAACTGATTATATAAATCAAAAGGGTTAAAAAAGAAGAATGATCGACAGGGAAGAACCTAAAATGTAGAAATCAAGGGTAGAGCAAGTTGGCAACAAGGAGACAATGCCGTTGAACTCGGTACAAAAAACGATAAAAACGGAATTGATGAAGCCTAAACCATAATGGGACATGCCCATGCGGACGCACACTACCAGCTGGCTCACTATCAAACGTCATGTAAGTCTGGTCAATTAGCAAAAAATCTTGGAACGAGCTTGCATGATTCTACCAAACCTAGTCTTCCTCTCAATTCCAAAGCTGTACAATGCCTACTTAACATAAAATCTTCTACAAGTCAACAATAGAGGTCACTAATTTTTCAGTCATTCATATACCTCGCCATACAAAAGTGTGTCTAAGAGACAAATACTAAAAGGGAAGAAGAGAGTGTCTTGCAAAGGAATGAGAAAAACACAAGTGTAAAACCTAATGAATCAATGAAAGCATTATCAAACAGCCCAAAGACGAAATAACATTGGAAATTACCTAAGAGGCATACACTAAAGGAATTATGATATCAGAAATGCAGTACAAAAGAGCAGCATACCTTGACTGGAAAGGGGGAATCACGATTAATTATGATTTTTAATCATGATTTTTAAAATAAATTTATGTTAATAATTTTTAAAATAAATAAATAATTAAAAATAATTACATAAAAATAATTAAAATAAAAAATACATAAATAAGCAATAAAATTAAATCTAATCATTTAAACAGAGAATTATGATTTTTTTTGTCCTTGCCATAGTAATCATTATTTTTTCTATCAGAGGAATAAAAATTTCTAAGAAAACCATTAGAAATCCTTTTCCTTCTCAATTATTTTATATAAATAAAAAAATTATTATTTCTTTAATAATTCTTTTCATTTCTACCCATGAATTCTTAAAAACAAACACACCTTAGTATACACAATGTTAAGGATAAAGCAAATGCAATACATCTTGAAAACTGTACAAGGCAAAGGAATTCATGTGATTCTTACCACTGTAACACCCAGGGTTTTCATGTACACTGTATAACCTGTTGAAGCAAGCAGTACAAAAACTTGTGAGCTACAAAGCTCTGTTTTTCATTCCATTTTACTTGCTATCAAAGCCATTCAATTGGAAACACACCACAAATAACATGAACACTAACCGAAGCATTTCCATAGTGACACAAAATCAACAAAGAGCCAACAACCTATCATTTAGTGCTTTTGGCAAACTTGATAGGTACAACTTTCTGGTATGGAAGACTTAGTTTTTTCAATAACTAGGGGCAATGACCTTGAAGACTTTATTGATGACACCAAAAGGCTGCCAGAGAGGTTCACTACCAGTATTGATGAAGAAAAATAAAATATCATGGCCATAGAGAACCCGATTTTTCAACAATGGAAAAAGAAGGATCTATTATCTCTCAGCTGGTTTCTATCCACCATCAGTGAAAATGCACTAATCTCCTTCACCAATTATGTGACTCCCAAAGGACTTTGGGATGCTGTATCGAGAGTCTACTCCTCTCAACGTCTTGTTCGAATTATGTAATAAAGATTAATTGCAAACAACTAAGAAGCAAATTCATACTATGAATGACTACTACTCCGAAATGAAAAGTATGGCAGATGCGCTGGCTATAACAAAAAAGAGCCTTAGTGAAGAAAATCTCGTTAAACATTTCTTAAATGATCTGAACCCAAGTATGATACCATGGTGGTCAACATATCTCCTCAAGGATGGCACTGAAGGACGTGTTTGCCATGGTGGCTACCTCTTTGCCTAGTTTCGGTACCTTAACCACCACCATATCTTGCTTGGCATCCAACGAATGTGCCACCGCAAAGGATTAAACACAATCACTTGGGTAAAAGATTGTGATAGGTTTTAAACCTTCAATTAAAGCTGCAATTATCTGCATATTTATCATTTAAAATTTCTTCTTTAGATCAAGGAATTGTGATTTTTCATTCATGACATAAAAGTTGGAAGTTGAATATTATTTTCATGACATTAACCGAAACAGGAATCCCTTAGGATTTTATGATTACAGTCTGCCAAGCTGAAAGCCTGAATCAAATACTCCCATGGAACGACATAATTACTTTCAACAAACATTTTAAATAAAGAAAATTAAAGACCCAAATAACAGCAAAAGATACAGCGGAAAAAGCCAGAGAGCCAAAACTATAAATAGCAGCAGATTTCAAGCACTGGCAACACTGTGGAGAACGACTGTCTCAACAGTAAGACCAGGCCCAAACCCAAACAGAACTCCCCACTCCAGCCCTTCTCCTGTGGTCTTAAGCCCATTCTCGGCAGATTTCTTCCTCATCTCATCCAAAATAAACAGCACACAAGCACTCGACATGTTACCGTACTCTGACAGCACATGCCTCGTGGCACGTAATTTTTCTGGTTTAAGCCCCAACTTCAGCTCAACTTGGTCCAGTATTGCAGGCCCACCAGGATGAGCGATCCAAAAGAGCGAGTTCCAATCTGAGATACCCAAAGGCTGGAATGCCTCTGCCAGACTTTTCTGAATGTTCTTTGAAATAAGCCCAGGAACATCCTTGAGTAGGTGAAAGGTAAGCCCAACTTCACGGAGATGTCCATCGATAGCCCCATCACTGTCGGGCAGTATCGTTTGGGCAGCTGAGACTAGCTCGAACATGGGCTTCTCGACTTCAGGTACGGGGTCAGCGCCGATGATAATAGCGGCAGCACCATCACCGAATAAGGCCTGACCAACAAGACTATCCAAGTGCGTGTCACTAGGGCCACGAAAAGTGACTGCGGTTATCTCGGAGCACACGACGAGGACTCGGGCACCTTTGTTGTTCTCGGCTAAGTCCTTGGCCAGACGGAGGACCGTGCCACCTGCGAAGCAGCCTTGTTGGTACATCATGAGTCGTTTGACAGAGGGGCGAAGACCTAAGAGTTTGGTTAGTTGGTAGTCAGCACCAGGCATGTCAACGCCACTAGTGGTGCAAAAGACCAGGTGTGTGATTTTGGATTTGGCTTGGCCCCATTCCTTAATGGCCTTGGTGGCTGCCTCTTTGCCTAGCTTTGGTACCTCAACCACCACCATGTCTTGCCTGGCATCCAACGAAGGTGCCATGTATTCACACACATGGGGGTTTTCCTTCAAAATCTCTTCATTCAAGTACATGTATCTCTTCTTGATCATAGATTTATCACCTGAAAATAGGTAGGTAACATGGGAAAATCAAATTAACATCTTTGTTTTTCACAAAAAAATAAATAAATAAATAAATTGTATTTAAACACAATGCCAAGTATAGTAATCAATTTCTGTACAATTCCCAATGTTTGGTAGGGGAACTTAATTTGTGAATAAATAATAAAAGGACTATAGAATGAATAATTAACGAGTGATTAAATTATTTGCAGGTGGGCTATAAAACTATTGGTCTTAGTAAAAAGGGAGCAAAGCTGATCAATTTTGTCATACTGCTAGATAACTGAGTGACTTCGTCGTTAACAATATCATATACTCTTCTTTTAAATAATTTTTTAGCTATAAAATCAAGCTGATCTCAATCCAATAATCCATGTACGTTGCCAAACCAAGATAACACATGAAAAAAAAACAAAAACAAAACAAAACTTGAACACACCATAAATGGAGAGAAAATAATAATAAAAAAAATTTACAAACAACAGAAAAGGGAAAGCTTGTCTTACACATGCGCTTGAATTTCTCTTTCAGTTCAGTCTTGTGCTCGCTGTTTGTGATACGAAAATAGTAATCCGGATACGTGCTCTGATCAACACAGTTGGGAGGAGTTGCTGTTCCGATGGCCAAGATCGTCGCCGGCCCTTCGGCACGTTGAGCCTTGCGAACTTCCTCGACGGTCACCATTTTTGCTTCTAAGAGAAGAGAGAAATCGAACTGATTTTCTTTCCGAGCTAGTTAGTTGCCAAGACAAAGAAGAGATGTATGCTTTCACTACGTGGTAAAAACCCTTGTTATTTATAAAATTCGGACAAGCGGGTAGCTGAACATCACGTGCTTGAATTTGACCAATACTAAAAGTGTTTGGGTCCCTATTGTTTATGTTTTCACAAATAAAGATACTTATATCTAGAATTCTTTCTATCTTAACTTCTATTATAACATCTAAATTCTATTAAATAGATTCTTTTCCTTAAATTTTGAAAATAACTAAATTATCTTATAATATTCATCACAAAATAAAAATATGTAATACATCAAGAATGTATATGACTATTATTATAATATTCTTCGATCATTAACATTCAAATTAGACGATTTTTAATTGTCAAAAAAAAGTAGGAATCTAACTGATAGTTGTGAAGAAATTTGGCCCAACTAAGATAAGATCCTAGCGGTTTATGTAACAATTTGATCGTAAATGATTTTTATTTATTTTAATAAATTAGGGATCTATTTGATATAACTCTAGAAACTATAACTTGATTCATGAAAACATAAAATGAAGGACAGCAGATGTAATTAACCCTTGACGAAAAGACTACAGCCCACCAACTTAAATAGGAGTGGCTGGCTGGCACGTGACAGGAGTTTGGTGTGTCCATGCATCACTTCACTTGCCCATCAAACCTTCCGCGTGATTGGGGTTCGTATTTAGTTTCTCACTTACCGCATATATAATCACATCACACCACACACAATCAAAGATTCAATGAATCAAAAGAATGGATGGTTGTGATTAGTGCATTCGAGGTCCAACGTGACAGTTTATGATGGAGATTTCATGACTGTTATGAAAATACGTGATCCGTAATTATGGAATGTCAATTGGGTTACACAATTACTTTATTGACCTGTGTGTGGCCATCATGAAGAATGGCATGAAGGTTCTATTTTGTGGGATATTTTTGTAAAATGATTATGGGAATTTCAGCTAAGATAGGAAAATTTATAATTGAAAAATAAATTAACCAAACAAAATTACAAAATTAAATGTAGTTATTATTTTAAGAAAATAATATTATAAAAAATTGCAACATTATGTAAATAGTGTCTATAGGATAGTCTTAACATCATTGTTACATATCCTATAATTTTATAAAAATACTTTTTTATTAAAATTAAATTTTCATACATCGCAATAATATTATTGATGTAAATTTGTAGTATATCTCTAACTATAATATTAATTTTTTTTTGAAAAAAAAAGAATATATATTATTAATCCACATATAGAATAATACTATCTAAATATATTATAAAGAAATTAATTTTTATCGAATAAAAATTATATTTTACCATGAAAAAGGAGTAAATATAATCAATTATAGATACTAATATAGGGATTTTGAAAGTAGTACTAATCAATATGATTTAGTTGATTGATAGACAATTAAATCAACATGATTACTATTTTAAATATATTAAAAATTAAAAATTTTAATTTTTAAAAAAATCATCAACAAACTAGTGTAAATATATATAAATATATTAATGTTGTTTAAATTGATAGTATTTAATTAGAGTAAATTAATTTAAGGTAGTTAAGTGTAAATTTATAAATTTTGGAGAATTATGCCTTATTATTTTGTAATTTTTATTGAGTAGTACAAAATATTTGAAGTAATATTTTGTAATCAATATGATTTAGTTGATTGACAGACAATTAAATCAACACGATTACTATTTTAAATATATTAAAAATTAAAAATTTAATTTTTAAAACATCATCAACAACCTAGTGTAAATATATATAAATATATTAATGTTGTTTAAATTGATAGTATTTAATTAGAGTAAATTAATTTAAGGTAGTTAAGTGTAAATTTATAAATTTTGGAGAATTATGCCTTATTATTTTGTAATTTTTATTGAGTAGTACTAAATATTTTAAGTAATATTTTAATTAATATACGAGTTTTAATACCTTTTAATTTATAAAAGGTATTATTAGTATTATACCTTTTGTTGTTGTGTTACCTTTTATTATTTAGTTTTAATACCGCAAATTTGTAATTTAAAATTAAACATGAGAAATCTTTAATTTTGTAACTACAAACCCTTGATTTATTAATGATTTAATACCGTACACCAACAACACGTCAAAGAAATCACGCAATTATTTCACATAATTAATTTTCCAAACTCACCAAACATTCTTTTTCTTGTTATTATTTGTGTTTTATATAGTCCAAAATTGAGGCTTGATTTTGTTAATGGTCTAGTTCAAAAGTTATTTTTATTTGCAGCTAAAAAGAGTTATTTTAAACTATTTTACCTTGTGTACTTATTTTTTATTTATGAATAAAATTTTAAACTCACTCCTCTCCACAAATTTTATCAAGAGAAATTATTTGTTGGATTAATTGTTTAAAATAAATTTGTCTAAAAAATTAGTTAAAAAATAAATTTACAAACAAAAATGACGAGTACACAGACATTTCTCATGTTTTCTATTGATATCGATTTTTTGTTTAGAGCTAACATTTGAATTTTTTTATTTTGTAAGATGAGTTTTTTCTTTTTAAGAGTACAATTTATTTTTATTTTTTAATTAAATAATAATTTTATATTTTTAATTAATAAAATATGTAGAATATAAAATATATATATATATATATATAATTTATACATGACAATAAGAGTAGATAATCCTATTTTCTTTTAAAACGGTAAACCATAATTTTTGCTGAAACATAATATTAATAATTATGAAAATAAAATAAAAATAGAATTCTCTCTCTCTCTCTCTCTCTCTATATCTTTGGCCTATAAATTTCCATGCGTGGTCTGTTTTATACGGACACATTTCTCCTTTAGGCAGTTCACTTTCACATGAGTTGTTGAATTCACTGCTTTGGTCTCAAACTGTTCTCCAATTACTACTTACAGATGCAGTACAGGCAATTGGGCCGATCGGGCTTGAGAGTCAGCCAGCTCTCTTACGGAGCTTGGGTTAGCTTCGGCAATCAGCTTGACGTCAAGGAAGCCAAGTCGATCTTACGATGCTGCAGGGACCACGGCGTCAACTTCTTCGACAATGCCGAAGTCTACGCCAACGGCCGCGCTGAGGAGATCATGGGTCAGGCGATTCGTGAGCTGGGTTGGAAGCGTTCAGACATCGTCGTTTCCACCAAGATCTTTTGGGGTGGCCAAGGTCCAAACGACAAGGGTCTATCGAGAAAGCATATTGTCGAGGGAACCAAGGCTTCCTTGAAGAGGCTTGATATGGATTATGTGGATGTTATTTATTGTCACCGGTGATTTCAATTTTTCTTTTTAAATGTGATATGTGATTCTGATCTCACGGTGTTTGCTATTGGTAACCTCGTGTGTTTGTATGATTTGATCTATAAAAGTTTATAGATCTGTTAATCAGTTCCAGGACGATAATCGTTTGTTTGACTTCTTAGGAGAGAATTAATTTAGAGTATTTGGTTTACTTTTTGTAGTGCTTGTGACTGATTTATGTTTATTGAAATGGGTCGTTAAAAAACCAATAGTTGTTGTTAATCTGATGTGGTTTCTTGGATTTCGTCATTAGCTTATTTCTTGTTGGTGGTCGAAATTTTGCTTTGTTGCTTGCATAGAAGGGTTGATGCTCATTTGTTTTTATTTTATTTTATTTTTATTCATTTATTTATCAAACTTTTTATATTACTTTTTGGTTAAGTGGGTTTATTGTTGTGTATCGTAGTGTGTAGAATGAATTATTGGCTATAGGCTTCTTTTTAGGATATTAATATATAGTAGGTTTTGATTTGTGGTGTTTGTGGTTGATTTCTGTTGATTTGAAGTGTTGACGTTTGGTGACAGGAGTATTTTTTCCCCAGGTGGCTTGATGTAGAGCTTGTGGTAAAATTTGATGTCTGGTTTGACATTAAAATCTGCTGCTTATTTTCTAAATTTAGATTGTGAGATGGATTTGTTTCTCTTTTGGCCATCATGTCGTGGTCTGGAGCTGTCTAGTAAAGTTATTTACTTGTTTTTGTATTCATTGGATTTGTTTTGGACTTGAATTGTTTGATATAACTTTCCATTGTTGTTGAAATTTTGGTCTCTCTTTGCCTCTCTTTTAGTGTGTGCGGATTTTGGTTAGGGCTGATTTGAAATCAGTTCTGTATACATTTATTGTGGTTGGGGAATTAAGGAATTCTTTTATCAATGATCTGAAGAGATTTGTGTGTTACTGTAACAGGCCAGATACATCAACACCAATTGAAGAAACTGTCAGGGCTATGAATTATGTGATTGATAAGGGTTGGGCCTTTTACTGGGGAACTAGTGAGTGGTCTGCACAACAGATCACTGAGGCTTGGGGAGTAGCTGAACGGTTGGACTTGGTGGGGCCGATTGTTGAACAACCAGAATACAATTTATTATCTAGGCATAAGGTGAATGATTTCTAAAGCATACTCACATTTTGTTCCAGAATTTTCTATGAATGCATTTCCTGTACCATATAGTTGTATATTTAACTATTGATTTGCTTTTGCATGACATGAACTTATACCATTCTGTATGTGCTTTGATAATTATGGGATATGGCTTTGTAGATTTGAGGAATCTCCATGGTTATCGTGTCTGTCCTACTATAAATCTGATATTGATATAGACCAAAACATTCCACTTAAGTGCCAGAAAATCACCATTAAAAGGGAAAGACCATACTAATAATGAGATGAAACTTGATGTTAGCCAGTGCCATCGACTGTTGTAAAATTTATGTTATTTTTAAGCTACTGTCTTTCTTTGTTGAGGATCAAACATTGATTCATGTCTTGTAAAGAGATCTTGTACTACATAGTGTGGAAAACAAGTTGTGTGTTTGGTTTGCCTTGTGAAGAAGAGTTGTTGCAGTCAATATTGTCACTAGCAGTTTTGTGCCAACCAGGTCAGTGGCTGGAGTGGCACCTACATTTGAATCAGGATTTGGGCACGGACCCAACCCATCTTTGAATTGAGTTGTTTGAACTCTCATCCATGGGCTGAGGATTTTAGCTTGTGAATATTGCTTTGTTATCTCCAATCCCTATTTAAATTAATTCTTGAAATCCTTTGGGTTTGTCAGTGGGGAATTCTTCTGCTGAGTTTTAAGATGGATAGACTTAGATATAATTTCTATAGTTTCATGAGTCACTGACTGCATTTGTTTTCCCTTTTAATCTGATTTCTGTATTCTGAAGGAAATGCTGAAATTATAGGAAGGTTGAGTATCCTACATTTGTTCTTTGATCTGCTCTGAATGTGTGGTCTTGATCTTTTGACTGTATGGGCTCATATTACATATGATTCCATGATTGTCCATACATGTGAAAAAGTTTTGTGCCTTATGATCTCGTCATGTGTTGCATGGATGCAGGTTGAATCTGAGTATCTTCCTCTCTACAACAATTATGGCATCGGTCTTACCACATGGAGTCCACTGGCATCTGGAGTGCTCACTGGAAAATATAACAAGGGGACCATACCACCTGACAGTCGGTTTGCATTGGAAAATTATAAAGTAAGTTAATTGGTTCTCAACATTTCTGATTGCTCTTTTCCACAGTTGTTGATGCTTTTGTTGTTTGTTGACATAACTTGCCCACTGGTTTATTGAAAATTTTTATAGCTTCTTTGTGCTATTACCAACTTGTTGTCTAAGTTGATTGTTGGCAACTTGTAACTGGTTGTTGCTTGGTTAGTTGGTTCATTTTTGCTTTTTATCTGCAAGACTTCCGGGCTTCTTGCGTTGACGTGTAATCATGACGAGTTTTTGGCTTAGTGAAGAAGTGTGTCTGATTGTCAAGTGATTTTTCGTCAATCATGTGCTAGTATTCTTTCTGAAATACGTGAAAGGTTAAGAATATTTAAAATGTTCTTAGCATGGAATGAATTACATGCTTTGGTGGTATCTTTATGATTAAGTCCCAAGAGAGTTCTCCTCAGTGTATTATTGTGTATGTGGATTTGGGACTTGTGTGTGAAATTCCCTCATGTTGTGATCTCTACTGGTGTCAAGAAATAAGCTTCTAATCAAGAATTTTATATTAGAATGATATAGCTTTCTTGTTCCTTTTTGGGCACTGCTTAGATTTATATGGTTGCCTAACGTCGTTTTCATGGCTTACAAACCCTTAAGTTTTCATGGCTTCTGATAACGTCGTTTCTCATTTCTTGATTTGCTGCTTATTATTGTATGGTTTTGTATGCTTTTTGAATGATGAATCTTCGAGGCGATTACTTAGCATATTTTTTATGAATTCTTTCCTTCCAAGTGGAATGCTTATCTTTATTATTCTTCTTTTTAATGCTTTCTAGAATCTTGCTAACCGATCGCTGATCGATGATGTGCTGAGGAAAGTTAATGGACTGAAGCCAATTGCAGATGAACTAGGTGTATCGTTAGCTCAACTTGCAATTGCATGGTGTGCTACAAATCCCAATGTATCATCGGTTATTACTGGTGCCACAAAGGAATCCCAGGTATGTTTGGAACATATCACTTATTTGGAAAACATTTGCTTAAATAGGAGTGTATCTTATTTTTTAATGGATATTCTGTAAGATGGCTTTTGGCCAAGCAAAGATCTCATTTTCTGATGGAGCCAATTTATAAAGAACTAATTTTTCTCTCTGTTGGAGTTCTGAATGATGTTGGGTGAGTTTTTGATTCTGTTAAAAAAGTGTATGCTTGGAAAAGATTCTGAAGCTACTGAGTTGGCAGACCTTTGACCTTTTTTTCGGCCATTTACAGAGACTTTTCTTAAACACCACGCATCTGCATGTCTGTCATTTAGTCTGTGACTGAGAATGTTTGCTCAGGACTGAATTCTTAGGATTTATCAATTTATATATATACGCTTATGAACTGTTTGTTGGTCTGACAACATGTAGCCAATTGTCGCTGTTTGGATCACTGCCCTATAACATGCTTATCTGCACTTTAGGTTTTGATTTGTTACTATTTTTGAAAAAGGTTCCTTGAAAAGTTTTTGCTGCACTCTACTTGTCTGAATTTTTGATTCTAAATGTTTCTATTATGCAGATTCAAGAGAACATGAAAGCTATTGATGTCATTCCACTATTAACTCCTACAGTGTTGGAGAAGATTGAGGCTGTTGTTCTAAGCAAGCCCAAACGCCCAGAATCATACAGGTAGGCGCATAGTATTTAGTGGCTCTTTTGTGTCAGTGTGTGCCATGCACTGCACCCAGTTGTTTCAGTCCTATGTTTTAGTCATTGTTTCTCTGCTTTGAACTTTAGGGATTCTCGAATGTGATACTATTTACTTAAAAAAGACTACAAATATTGTTCATGGTACTGAAATGATGATTGGTGGGGGATTTCCTTTGAGCAATCATGTTGTGGTTTCTCTTATTGCTTTAGTGTGAATCTACCTTGCTTTGGAGTGTGATTCTTTACGCACATAGTGGGAAATGTTTAACTAGCTTGGACCTTACTGGACAGTGAAGGTTTTCAGGTTCAGCCGTGGAACCTCTCGAGTCTCCAATGTTTTGTCAATGAACTTCAGTTGATGTATGCATATTTCAAATATGTTATGATATCATGGCAAATTTCAAAAAAAAATTGATATAGTTTTTAAAATAATCGTATATGCAAGAGGGTAGATGCACCAAATTTTGGGTTGGGTACTATGGACGCCTCTGCAGTGCCCGCCGCGCTGCTCGAAGCCAAGGTGGGGGCTCAGGCCTAAGCGAGCTCCCTGTCATGAACTAAAGCCTCCATGCTGTCTTAAACGCTTAAACTTTCTCGAACCTGCACACGCACAAAAGCTCCAAAGAGACAAGGTGGGCAACTTCACAAACTGCGTATTGGTCACAGCCACTACAGCAATCTTGATTCTTGCTTCTCTGACTGCCATAACTGCGGTCAATGACTTGACTTTTGTTGATAATACGAAAGAACTGAAAACACAGCTTGCAGCAATGTTAATACAAGCAGCACTACAGCAGCGAGAAATGGGATGATCGCCCATGGTGTGTTAAAATAATTGTGCCTCAATGTCGCCCTCCATTTATTATAACGCCTACTGCAATGCAAGTTCACTTTGTTGAATACCTCCATGCAATGGAAATCGTCACTGAGAACAGCCGCATACCAAGTCTGTTGATTAACGATGCAACCACTTCATCATCTCCTAACCAGCTATAGATAATTCCACGCCGACGAAGTAATTCAGCATCCTTTGAAGAGTTGATGAGACAGTACATGAATTTGACATAATCTAATATGTGCTTTTGATTTCTGTCGTGGGCAAACTGTTCGTATGCAATAAGATTTCTGAAAACAGCTTCTGTAGTATCACCAATTGCCAGTGTTGGGATTTTCAGTACCCCGTTTTCAAACTTCATATCAAACAAAGAATGATCCTCTGCTTTCTGGAACTTGATTCCTGCTTTTGGATCTCTGTTGCACGGCAAACGAATCTCCAATCACTATTTCTTGCAGCTTTAATCTTATATGCGTCCATTCCTGCAGGTGAAGGTCTCCAATTATCATGTATGAATCCCACAAGATGTTTGACTTCGTCAATGAGATAAACATCGGCTATCGGACATCCTTACCCAGGTAATATTCCATAGAAAAAGCACAGAATCATGTTAAAGAAGTTGTACTGCGTTTTGAGTATCAGGCCGATCAGTCATGCTCAACGACTTCCACAGGACAAAAAATGGAAGTTGATTCTCAAGTAAAAGCATATCTCGTGCAATGAAAGGTAACATACAACCCATTTTAAAAATAGGATCATCATCTTCCCTCAAATCTGGCACCAAATGCTCGCTAATAACCTCAACAACGAAGCAACCATCAAGGAGCATCATTTCCACGAACTCGTCTCTGTCCAAACTTATGTAACCTCCGTAGCATTTTCGAGCTCTTTCTTCCAGACCCCTCATTTCGTTGACATAATCTAACAGAGCTATGTCAGGTCCTCGTTGCAGAAGCTTGGGAAGATAGCGCGTTTTGTACTCTTCAATTACAATCAAGCGATCTTTACCGCGGTGGCAAGGACCGATTGCTAGCATTTCTAAAATCTAATTAATTT
This sequence comes from Xylocarpus granatum, assembly GCA_019650275.1. Classification (NCBI taxonomy): domain Eukaryota; kingdom Viridiplantae; phylum Streptophyta; class Magnoliopsida; order Sapindales; family Meliaceae; genus Xylocarpus; species Xylocarpus granatum. The sequence continues at coordinate 231,226 of BNST01000352.1, read as the reverse complement.
AGGCTGAGATTTCTTGATGAAACAGAGATTCATTCAATGCCCATAAAGATCACACATATATAATTCATACAGCATTGAACCTGATCGGATCATGACTCTTACAAGAAAACTAAGTGCATTGCAAGGGCCAATTGCAGATAAATCAGAATGGAAGTTGATTAAATGTTTGGAATTGACGATTTAAACTCCTAAGATACATTGAAGTAAACCTTCTAAGACACATCACACCAGTACTGAACTTACTTTGTCTTAAGTCAACCTTGCTTATCGGCGAGATCTCGATCTTCTAAGCAGGTTAGTTCTCCCTTCTCTTCCTTTTACGAAATAAAATGTTTGACTAACGGTATGAACTAATAGCCTGCTACAAATAAACTATGAACTCAAACATACAGTAGAAATGAGACGCAGAAACATTGAGAAAACTCTCGTAAGGTTTTTTTTTAAAAAATAAATGTACAATTCTATTTATAGAAAAGATGAGAGGTGTGATAAATATTTTATACGGATCTAATGGATATTTGTTAATTAATTTAGACGACAACCACCATGTATAAGGCATTGGCAGCCATCACTCCCCTTGGATGCCATGGCTCTCTAAATTTATGTTAAATGTGTTTAATATTATCTCATTGGAAACTTTGCCAATACCAGAGTGAAGTATACATTTATATAGAAAAATTCTTCCTTTTAGTTCTTTTCTTGTAATTAACAAAATACGTTCCTTGATTAAATTCTTCCTTTTTGAGTTGATGCATGCTAATATTATCTACTACAACTTTTTAAAAGTTAACGTAGAAAAAAGTCAGTAAATAGATTGGCAAAATTATCAAAGAGGCTTGTTTGCTTAACACCAATATATTGACCTTTGTAGAGCTAGTGACGGTAGGAGAATTGAGGTAATATATGTTTGGTTCGATCACTTTTAATACATTCTCCACTAACTTGAGGAATTCAAGTAATATTGTCTTTGTATATTCTTATTGAAATATAATAAGAGAAGACAAATTACATATACTTTTGATATCATGGACAATAGGTCACAATCATATACATTTTCTACTTGATTTATGCACAGCAAGAATCTCAAAGTGGCTAAAATAGGTGGCAACAAAAGTATGCTTCCTAAATCTTTATAAGGTTATTATATTATTATAAGTGAAAACTTATCTTATTTATGAACGATCTATGTGAGAATAAAAAAGATGGCTAGTATTTGCATAATCAAAAATCTTGGATTTTATCTTGGTTTGTTGGAATAAAAAAAATTCCAAATTCCTCAGTGCCATTATGGTAACAAAAAATATATTTAATGTTGTTTCAATATTAGTAAATACATACAAAATTAAATCTAACTAATAAATTTAAAAAGAAAATTATATTTGGTTTGAACATTGTTTTAAATATAATAAGGTTTCAATTTTATTAAAACATAGTATTTTTGAACTATCTCTTTATCACTTTCTTTAAGGTGAAATGGGTTTCTTTTAAGATCAAGATAGTGAACAACTATAATAGTATTTAATGAATGAGTTTTATCCATATTGAAATATTTTAAAATCTTTTTAACATAAGCAAATTAATAGATGAACATTTCATTAGATTTGTGTTCAATCTACATGCCGAGACAATAATTAATTTTTTTCAAATCTTTTATTTTAAACTTCATGTTCAAATATTTTACAATTTTTAGAATATTTTCAAAAATTTTAGTTATATTCATATCATCAACATATATCTCTATAGTAGCAAATTCAAATTATGATTTCTTCGTGAATACACTTAGACATATTGGATTATTAATGCTTCCCTTTTGTATGAAATATTCCCTCTTGTACTTAGACCATTGGATCCAAATTATTTTATTCCATATAAAGATTTTTGTAGTTTGATTGAGAATAAATTATAATCCTTTAATTTATATACTTTAAGCATTTGAAAATTTTCAAGAATGTTTATATCAATATCAGCATCAAGCGACCCATATAAGTAAACAATCATTACATCCATAAGATACCTATCAAGTCTTTTCTAAATTGCCAAACTTATCAAAAATTAAAGTGTAATTGTACCCATAGCAGAAAAGTATGTTTCATCAAAGTCAATCTTAAATTTCTATGAAAAACCTTGAGCAAGGAGTCAAGTTTCAATCTCATAGTTTTTATTATGTTTCCTTACAAATATTCATTTGTGTTTGACATGTTAGACATGTTCAGGTGTCTCGGCTATAAGTCCAAATACTTTATGTTTGGGAAGAGAAGTTGATTGTGCATGAATTATTTTTTTCACTAAGACTAATCACGTCATTGTCTACAGTCATTGATAGTTTGTAGGTCATAATTATTTTTTTTATAATTTTAGTAGTTATTATAAATAACAATAAATTATTGATAATTATTTATTACGATCCCGCAATTCTCCTATATATGTATAATTTGTAAACTTTTCTTAATTTTTAAATTCTAGTATTATTGTAGGAACAATTATTTCTTCAAGGATAGATATTATTTTAAGGACTTATGCTATTTTCTTTTATTTATAAAATTATGATTAATTTGGAGTAAAAATTAATAAAAAGCATGAGTTTGTGATAGCATCAAGATTTGACCATGGATCAATGTATAAAGAAAAATGAGATTTTCGGTCAAAATTCATAATTTTTAACTCTTTTTTATTTAATATTTATTTAAAAAATTAAAAATTATAATATTAACCTTTTTTTTGGTCAAATCTAAAATTTAAAATTTTGAAAATTTTATATTTGTTGAAGGAATTAAGCAAAATACATAGATTTTATTGTAACTAACCAAAGTTAAAAAGACACCAAAAAAAAAGAAAAAAAAGAAAAGGAAAGCAGATGAGCACGCGTTAGAAGCGAGAGTGGGGAAGCTAAACTAATTACCGAACCCGTGGGTGATGCTTGCGTGTTCGTCATCGTCACCGTTCATATCTCCTCACGGAGAACAATATCATAATTGCACACTTCCCCATTCAACGCTTATCCAATCTAATATCTTCAAAATTAATTGAACAGTATAAAATAGCCTTTCTGCCTCGTTCGTCGTCGCCGCCATAGAGCGAAAACTCGAACAAAGCGTAAACCAATTCGATCCCTTGTCGTCGTCGATTAAGAAAATGGAGAAAGCCGTCAATAGACAGAGAGTATTGCTTGAACATCTCCGCCCTTCCAATTCTCCTTCTAACAATTATGAATCTGCTCTCTCAGTAAGTTTCCTTCCTTTCACGAATCGGAATTTTTGATAAAATTATTAGATTAGTTTGTAGTTGAAAATTTTTAATTCAGTGTTCTTTGTAGGTAGCTAGAAACGATTTTTAAGACCGAAAACAGAATTTAAAAAATTTCCTATATAGTTCAGGTGTTGTATCTTGTTTTCTATTTTTGATTTTAACTAGGGTTTCCGATTGTATCCGAAGATTGTTTTGGCAAGTTAGAAAAGGGGAACTGTACTGAAATTTTGGGTCAAACTCTGATAGTTTATGATTCTTCGTTAATTTTAAGGTGCAGGCATCAGTATGTGCAGCCGGAGATAGCGCGTCATATCATAGGACCTCTGTTTATGGCGATGATGTGGTGATAGTCGCGTGAGTGAATTGCTGACCTGTAAATTATATTATCGATCAATTGGACTGGATTCTTTTTCTTCTTCTTCTTCTTCTTCTTTTTTTCAAAAAACAATTATCTTTTTGGGTTTCAGTGCTTATCGGACTGCGCTTTGCAAATCAAAGCGTGGTGGTTTCAAGGACACTTACCCTGATGATCTGCTTGCACCCCTTTTGAGGGTATGTATTGTTAATTATCATTTTTTTTCTAAGGATTACTTCTCACTGCTCGGGCGGTATGTATACCTGAAGACTAGTAATAATTTACAATTTTCATGTTTAATTTTGCAAATCTGAAGTTGTGTTACAACTTACTTTATTTAGAAGTTTCAATGTTTAATGTTCATTACACAACTGACATGCTATGTTACAACTTTGATAACTTTTGACACTCTTCTGTATCAAAATAATGGTGCAAAATCTCTGTATCATAAGTTTCCCCAGTGATTTTTTTTTCAATGCTGAGAGGCACAACCCTGATATTGTTACCATTATAGTGGAATGTTGAACTACTAATATTAAACATCACATGATTTGAAGCTGTAACTGAAAACATCAGACTTGTGACATGTTACAAATCTGACATATAGTGCTGGTAATGGACTGGTAATGTAGTAACCGATGCACCTTGTACATGGGTGGGTGCAGGCATTGATAGAAAAAACAAATGTGGATCCAAGTGAAGTTGGAGACATTGTTGTGGGTACAGTACTGGCACCAGGGTCTCAAAGAGCAAGTGAATGCAGGATGGCTGCATTCTATGCTGGTTTCCCTGGTATGCAGTATCTCTTTGAGTATGTGATCAAGTTCTTGTGTATTATGATTTTATTATTAACCTTTTTTTTTAAATTTTATCCATGGTTCAGAAACTGTGCCCATTAGAACTGTGAACAGGCAATGCTCATCTGGACTTCAGGCAGTTGCTGATGTGGCTGCTGCTATTAAAGCTGGGTTTTATGACATTGGTAAGAAAATACCTATATTTTGAGATTTCTTTTTAAAAAGAATGGTGTTATTTATTTCCTTAAAATTCATGTGTATGCAGGTATTGGGGCTGGGCTGGAATCCATGACAACGAATCCAATGGCTTGGGAAGGATCAGTTAATCCAAAAGTATACTGCTCACTCCTGGTTATATTTATAGCACAATAATTTTTTTTTAATTATTTTGACATGCTTTACTTTTCTCAATTACGATAGGTAAAGACCTTTGAACAAGCTCAGAATTGCCTTCTTCCCATGGGCGTTACTTCTGAAAATGTTGCACATCGATTTGGTGTGACTAGGAAGGAGCAAGACCAGGCAGCAGTAAGTTGAATGCATTATTCTCTTTGTTTCATTGTCTTGCAGGATTCTTTGATATTGATTTTCTCAAAATTTATCTTGTTAGGTTGAGTCTCATAGGAAGGCTGCTGCTGCTACTGCTTCTGGTAAATGTAAAGATGAAATTATCCCTGTGGCAACCAAGGTGTCTACTCTTTTGTTGTAATGCTGGCAATGAGAGATGTTTAACATTTGTGTTCTATGTGCTTTTGCATAAGTGCTTGTATTCTTATGTTGAGACTTTCATGCTTGAAGATTGTTGACCCAAAAACTGGTGAAGAGAAACCTGTCACAATTTCAGTTGATGATGGAATTCGGCCAAATACATCAGTATCAGAGCTGTCAAAGTTGAAGCCTGTGTTTAAAAAAGATGGGACCACCACAGCTGGTATAAGCTTATCCAGTGTGTGTGTGTGTGTGTGTATAGATATATATACACATATTTAATATGTTTTCATCAGTTCATTTCAGTTTTTTATTGATTTGGCACTTGTAATGTAGGAAATTCTAGCCAAGTCAGTGATGGTGCCGGGGCTGTTCTGCTTATGAAGAGAAGTGTTGCCATGCGCAAAGGCCTATCCATCCTTGGTGTATTCAGGTATCTGACCTATGGAAATTTGTTGTACATATGTCTACTAATAGGCTGCCTAAAGCTGGAAAAATTAGGAATATATGATAAACAGAATTTACATAAATCCAACGTCTTTTAAAAGATACTGACAGGGCTAGGAACTTGCTTATAATCTAGCCTAGAAAGGATTTGGGTTCAGAAGAATTTTTCATTGTGTTTGCTTTTTTTTTGATACAGTTCTTTGTCATTTCAAGGTGTACGATGACCATTTATTTATTCTTTTGCTTATGCTTGGTTTCTTTGCTGGCACCTATTTGTTTTGAAACTTTTTAGTCCGAATTAAACCCTATTGGCTTGACTCCAACTGTTGTCCCTTTCAAATTTCACCATGAAAAAAGGTGTGTTCAGTCTTTCAATTAATTCAATCAAGGAATGTCATTTACTTTAAGATCTGGTTGATGTTTCCTAGTGTAACTTGTTTTTGAAAAAATGATTGAAAAGCTTTGAATCATGCAAGCCATGGTGTGGGATGGGAAGGGACAGTGGTCCTTCCTCTGTCTAAGGATATCACATTGGAAATGTTGCCTGTAGCTTGAAATTTCACTGTTTTCTGGCCTTGTCATAATATTATCCATGATAATTGAGTCCTCACTAGGGTTGAAAACTTTTGAGGTTAGGACTGGAAATTGGCTCTTGATCATGCAAACTCTCCCTTTTTCTTCTTGGTTACCCCAACAATTTTATTTAGTTGCCATGGTTCTTCAGATTTCAGTAGATATGGATCTATAAGACCTATGTAAATGGGAAACAAGTGAGCCTTTTCTTCCTTCTGAATTAAAACATGCCAATGCTGCAGGACTTTTGCTGCTGTTGGTGTGGATCCTGCCATCATGGGGGTTGGCCCAGCTGTGGCAATTCCGGCTGCAGTTAAGTCTGCTGGTCTTGAACTTGATGATATTGATCTTTTTGAGATAAATGAGGTAATAAATTTTATTGCCTTCATAAGTTTCTTCAATTTCATTATAGCTAAGATGACTTTCAAACCATGCAACTATTTGATTGCACTTTGTGCAGGCATTTGCATCCCAATTTGTATATTGCCGTAACAAGCTGGGACTTGATCCAGAAAAGATCAATGTTAATGGAGGTGCAATGGCTATTGGACATCCCCTGGGTGCAACAGGTAATTACTACCCTAGTTATCCAAGTTATCCATTTATGATTTTAAAACATATTAGTTACCAGATGTTTGAACGCGATTAAATCTTTTGGAAGTTATATTTGGATCAGAATTTCTTCACTTGTTTAGATCATTTATATAATGAAAAGAACTGTTTTTTGGGGCTTTTAGTGAAACTGGCAAAGTTGGTGGAGCGGAGGAAGATATGGGTTTTTGGAAGTTAGTTTGGAGATTTAAATAACTTTATATTCTCTAACTTGAAACCTTAAAAATCTTAGCATGTTTGTGTGAAATATTAATTACTACAATCTGAAGTATGTTTGTGATGCAGTGTGACAGACATAACTGTTAGTTCTTCTAATATGAATATGAAGTGAATCATTATTACTAGATCAATTTTTTTGCATTCTCTGACCCAAATTTCTCTCTTTGTCATAGGTGCACGCTGTGTTGCCACTCTACTGCATGAGATGAAGAGGCGAGGCAGAGACTGCCGCTTTGGAGTGATATCTATGTGCATAGGTATTTCTTTCTTTCTTTCTTTCTCTGTGTCTGGAATACTGGAGTATATGGTTAACCTTGAATTTCTTGGATGCAGGCACAGGAATGGGGGCAGCGGCTGTTTTTGAAAGAGGCGACTCGGCTGATGAGCTTTGCAATGCCAGGAAAGTTGAAAGCAACAGTCTCTTATCAAAGGATGCTCGGTAGAGAACGTTTGTAAGATGCTGCAGTTTCTTATGGAGTATATCATGTTTGGGATCAGAGTATTTGGAATAAAAGAATGTAATAAGAATTGCTTTGTTGTCACGCACAAAGCCGACCACAGGCCAATTGTTGACTGTATCTTCAGCTTTAATATAATTAAAGGTTGATTTACTTAAAATCTTGTAGTTCACGTTCTTCCTAGAGTCATCCAAGAGTTAACCGCGTGCGACGCTTTAGAAGCACCTTTAAGAATGAAAGATCCAGCTTTGGGGCATTAAATTAGGGTTTTTTACAGTAAAACACCCAACGTTGAAGGCCATTTTAAATTTTAACCGTCTCAGAGACTTTCACAATGTCGACTAAACATATCACTTTTGAGTAGTTTTTCATAATATTAATTAAAAATAAATTAGGTTTAGACAAAATTATTCCCCATCTTTTGTCTTCTTTTTGAGATATAGAGCAAGTTAAGAGAAATGAAAGAAAAAGAGAAAAGCCAGGAGGGTAGTGATTTTTAGTAGCAATGTATGAAAAAATTTGCAAAAACAAAAAAGAATTGAAATTAAATTTATAATTTTATTAATTCAATCTCTCTTAATAAATTTATTGAGAACATTATTTTTTAAAACTATTTTCTCTCAATAAATTTATTGAAAAAAAATCAGCCTTGTAAACTAATATCCTACCATAAATTCATTTATCTAAAAAATTATTATTTATTTATTATACATTCAATCATATTTAAATTAAATAAATTATGCATGAAAACTTATTTAAATTGATTTCAAAACTTTTAATCTAAACCTAAATTAATGAGATTACTGTAAAATTTTTATAAATTTGAGTTTATTTTAAATATTAAAAATATAATTATAAAATTTAAAAGTGCTCTTTTAAATTTACAAAAACTCTTATATTCATAATGATAAAGTATTTGAAGTGGAAACGTTTACAAAATTAAAAAATAAAAGGGAATTATATTGATTGTGTTTGTTTTTAACTTCATTTAATTTTGAATATTGGGACTTGCAGGTCGGATTTGGGTCCAGTTCAGGGTGAAATTGAAGTCCGGCCATTATTATTCATAATTTACAGGCCGAATTTAACCAGATCCGGAATCTTCTGCCAACCCTGCTTGTGGGGACTGGCGCTACAACATAACATTGTACAAGAGACTTGTTGGTGAGAACTACAACATGCTCTTACCAAGAATCTTGTAGTTGCTGTAAAGGTCAAGCTAGATTTTCCTAAATTGAATGTAAAAAGAAGAACATGCTTGATAATGGGGGGGTACTTGGAGATGAAAAGAAAATGAAACTGATGATAAAATTATTCTGTAGGAATTAAGGTTTTATTGTAGTCTAAAGACAAATATAGAAGTTGTTTCGAAATCAATCAAAACTATATATATATATATATATTTCACTATGAGAGAGGTGAAGTGTTGGACAATATTCCTTAACGACTTATAAAAACAGTGGAACTCTAGCTTGAGCTTAATTTCTACATAACGCAATGATTCACATTTGGAAGATGAATCTCCGGCTGAATGAAGTTATTTCCGCTGATGAGCTTTCGCACAATATACTTGTTTGCCTCCTCACTCAGATGAAATCCGTCTTCTCGAAACAACACCTTCCGGTTTTTCGGATTTTCGCGAAGAAGAGCCATGAAAGAATTGTAATAATCAGCATACAGGATCTGAGAGTAAGATGCGCTTTCTCCAAGTTCAGAAAGAGCCTGGGACTGAACGTAAGGACCGTCTGACCATATATGAGAAATAGCATGCTTCAGCTGATCGTTGTGATTCTTAGCAAAATCGTTCAGCCCTATGTGGCAGTTGTCTGTGTCGAACTCCGCCGGATTAACGTTGTGAAGTAACGAAAGGTAACCTGGAATACATCCCAATGGCAACATTCCGGGAACAACAACATTGGATACGCCAGCGTTCCAGATTTCCAATAACAACCGCACGATGTTCCTGGCTATGAGTGGTGTGTACTCTTCGACTTCTGGGATAGATTTGCCGTTCAAGAACGCGTACTTGTAATCGTTGCTTCCAAGATCGACAAGGAATAAAGCCCTTTGAAGCTGCTGTCGGCACTCGAGACGATGCGAGCAGATAGGGGTGAGATAGTTGGTGAAGGAAAGAAGCTGTGATGTTGAGTCGGTGAAGCTGTCAGATGGAACTTGGATGCCATTTTCTTCAAGAAAGTGTTTGCCAAGAGCTATGGCGTTTCCGGTAGCAAAGGTTGCGCCGTAGTGAAGTCGGCCGAATTTTTGTTGTGAATAGAGTTTTGGAGAAGGAAGATGGAATGCGGTGGCTAGTTGATCAACCATGAGGGAACCGTGTTGAGAGCTTGGAGAAGAATCTCTGACGCCGAAGCTGTAAATGGAATCAAACGGACATCCCTTCACTTGTGCACCACTGGAAGCGAGAACGAGAGATGATAATAGCAATACTGCAACCATTATACACTGAAGTAGAGACCTGTGGCTATTGGAAGAAGCCATGGACTGCGGGAAGTTGCTTGAGAAAAGAGGAGAAATTTTGCTGATGAATGAATATAGAAGGAGACCATAACAACTATCGTATTTATAACGATGTATTTGATCCGGACTGAACAAGAAAAACCAGAATCCCAACGTGATGTGAATTATTAGAATGTTAATATTATTCTGAAGTCTTAACTCGTTAGGAAGCCTTCTAAGCTAGAATGAAATAAAATAAATAAATAAAAAAGAATTATTTAAATTATCAATAAAAAATTACTTGATGAAACAACGGTACAAGAACAAATCGATTAGCGGCAGAACTTGATAACGTGACATAAAATTACTTGATCAACGATTCCCTTTCTCTAATGGTTCTCACTTTCACACATGGGTTTACGATTTTATAGTAATGAATCAAACAGAATAACAATAATCTCACAAGAACTCGTCGTCGATTTACGTGGTCAGTCTTTTAACCTACATCCCCGTGGAGAATTTCTAACTTTTGAAAACAGAAACGTTACAGTGGCTGTCTTCTTGCTAGCCATGCCATGTACTAAACAGACCAAGATGTTGACCAGACCACATGATGAACAAAGGTTTCCTTAGACTAAGATGTTGGGCAGGCAAGTTTAGCTTTCAGTCTAGTTCATCTTTGCCAGCTTCAGCAATTGATCGAATGTTTTGGTTGTGCCAAGTTAGAAGAATGGAAAAACTTCAAAGCTTCTGCTGTATTTATTTTCCGGGTCTTGCACAAATGTAGTTTACAGCCCTAAAACTGAAAACTGACCTAGGAGCTTAGATCTCTAGGATATTAAGTTTTCACCAGGGAATATACAGTAGCCACTCACTTATCTTTTGTCATCAGAATCCCTTGCTCAATTAGCAAATGAGAAACCAAAACGATCCAAGTTGGCTCCCTTCTTTAACTTCGAGCCAAGATAAATTGTTTGTTTTAGTTACCTTAGCACCCACCCTTTTGCATGCTTTTTAGTATCCCAAGAAGATCATTCATGTATTGAAAATGGCATCCAAGTTTTAGAAACAGAAATTTGTGCTTGTTGCAGAGCTGAAAAATGAATAGTATTCATATTCAAATACTATGAGAAATTTTAAGTTCGGTTTATGTCCTAGCCGCATTACAAAAGGCCATTTGTTCTTGAAAGCATGTGTGGGCAATCTTTTGATAGTTAAATGGAAATACATTTGAAGACAAATTTTCATGTGATTATTGTTCTTATCAAACACTATATCCTCAAGTGTTAAATTGGCAACCACGGCTGCCTCGTATATCGCTGCAGTAGAATAGTTAATGCATTTAGTTGTCCAACAAAGAAATGCAAATATCTGATTATGGCAGCTAGCCATAGTGAAAGAGTGGAAAAAATAAAATAGATAAGCAATATTAGGAAAATAAGATTAATTTTGTATCCTTGACAGTCATTTGATAATTAGTATTCTAATGAAATAAAATATATTTATATTTGAAAAAGGGCATCTAGAGTTATTCTTAGGTGAATACAGCCCACCCTACTGTTTTAATTGGCAAAAACTTCAACCTTTTCCACCTTACTAATAAAATGAGCAGTAAGGAGAAGTGACTGAAACAACGTCGGAACTGAAATTCATTGTACAGGTTAAAAAGGCATTCCAGCCTTTAAATATAAAGAGATTATGCTCAACATTAAGCTTCTTTTATCACAAAGGCACAAACTTGCACGAGCACACAGTTTGTAATTGCATTGCCATTAGGTTAATTCAAAAACCTAATAAGATGGACCTAATACAGCCCAGCCTTCTGAATGCCAACCTCTATCACATCACTGAGCATTCTTTTTTTCGTAATAATAGTGCAAGGGTCAGGTCAACCCATATTTACCAGCTACCCAGAGCTTGAAACCAAAATCAATCCAAAAGATGTAGCACCCTCATCCATACCATCTAAAAGCAAATTCAGAAACACAGTGGAATACTATTTTTTACTATCTTTACTAGACTAATGTGTGCTTGGATATTTGACTTGTAAAAATATTTGAGACACCAGAAATTGCAGTATCAATCAAGTTATGAATGATTTACAAACTGGGCATGATGGTTTTCTGTTGAGCCATGGATCAATACACTGTCACAACAAAGTAAGAAAATCTTGATGAGCATATGTTATTTCAAAGTGCTTAAATTTAGAGATGAGATTTCTTACAGCTTTGTGAAATTTGTGCAAGCAAGGAAGATGGCGTATACTTTCTCCAATAGTTGGAGAATCCAGACAAATTGCACATGCTTGTTCAAAATTGTCAGTCTGTAAGCACAGCAACTCAAATATTAATAATTAGCATACAAATATGATTACCCATGGGTACTCAAACTGCCCTTAATAAAATTAAAAAATAAACCCAAAAAAAGAAAACACCTACAATCATGTAAATGGTTTTCTCAACCTGAACACACACAATTACCTGTACTATAGACAGAGGCAAACTATTGATCTGATTGGCAGTTGCACCCTGTTGGTGATTGTTCTCATCAAGAGCTAATAACATTTCATAATCATTTCTGCAAGAAAACAAACAGGGGCAAGATATAACTCCTATGTTTAATCAATTAGTTAAAAAAGAATACGGTTAAATATACTTTGACCCCTTGTGCTTCAGGACGTCTACACTTTAATGCCTCTTGGCTTTGTTCACATTGCTTTTCCTACTTCTGATTTAAAAAAGAATATAGCACATCCAAAGGAAAAACAGAAAAAGAGTGAAGCTCAAAAATAGATACCGAAACTTTTACGTTCCAACATTGTTTGACAGAAGGCAAATTTTAAAGTTTGGGACATTCATAGTGGAGCTCCACATATTTTCATTTAGGTAGTTGTACTTTTCTTCATCAGAGAGAAGCAAAGCAATGGAGAAGTGAAAACACAAGACAACAGTGGTACAAGTATATCTCAACCAAAAAACCCTGAAAACAAGGGGCAGGGTGTTTGAAACTTTCTGAATACATATGGTAGTGCTGAATATAAAGATAGATTAATGGGATTGAGGAAAAGCTAGACCAATGAAAAATAGAATGGACAACAAATTGGTACATCTTCTTGAAACACAGTAAGAAAACTCGTAATCCTCTTTCTTAACATATATTCTCAGTATTCCACTAAAGGTTTGGTCTTAACCTTCAGCAATTTTAGAAGGAAGTGGTTGTCCTCAATGCTCAAATTCACGCTGCAGTCCTAGCAGCATGAAATGTTAACCATTTTACCACAAAATGCATAATGCAATCCTGTAAAATGAAGTAGCAGAAAATGTGAATTTATTACAAAACAGAAGAAATATTACTCGTTGAAATCACGTTGAAGCTGAGAGATGTTTCTAACAGTTTCCACATCATCAAGGTCCCCCACTGCAGCCTCTAGTGCTTCCAAGATATCAAGCCGCTACAAGAGAAAAGGAAAAAAAGGAGATGATCTTTTACCTTCAAATCACCAAGAATGTTTCATGATCAAAGCTGTGTTTGTAACAAGCTCACACAAACTTAATTTTAATAAATGAGGAAGAAAAAATAATAAAGTAGATGAAAAAACAGCTATGATATAAGTCAAGAAAACTTGGGTAGCAACCAACCTCAACAATCATTAGTAGTATTCAAGATGGCAGCAAAACATAAGGGTATACATACATAATAGTTTTCAAACTGTTTGACTAGTATTAATATTCATACTTCAACTGCAAACAAGCAAAAATACTTGCCTGAGGAATGCCCTCCCTAGAATTTTACTTCAACTGCACACATGAAAAGTAATTGCAAGTGAAATGCCCTTCCAAGCAGAGCAGAGCCACGGCACCCGTTAACTTCCTTTTAAACCATGGCTCCCTCCGGAAATTTCAAGCTTTTCAACAACTACTAGAGAGTTTCTTGATACACTCATTTAACTGTTCCTTCTTATAAGAAACTAATAAAAATCAGTACCTTGCAAACCCAATATTTTCCAACTACACGAGGGAGTTTGAGGATTCAAATATGATAATTTACTACGGCTTTATGCATTCAAAAATAATTGAGGTGTGGGAAACAGAAAATGAGACTAAAAAAGATCTGAAAGAGGTAGAGAAAGTAAATTTTACCATGTCTAAATCCATGTCCAAAGGAAACTGAAAATTTCTTGCTCTGAATGGTGCAGCACGAGATCGGTTGAGAAACCGACTCCTCAACTGTGTAACCCCAGTAGAATTATGAACTCGAGTCTGTGTTCCTCTCCTATTTGAAGCATTCTGCAAGAGCTGCAACTGAGTCTGTCTACGTGAATCTGATGAGGTCCTCTACAAAAACACAAAATCAAGAGCATTATAGGGGGCAATTTATACACTTCCAATTCAACTTACCAACATAATAGGTCAACTAAATAATAGCTCCCCTAAACAATTGAAAACATATGAAAGATAAAAATGTAGAAACATTGCAGATAAATTTATTTAAGAAAATATAAATTCATTATCGGCACATAGGATACACCACAAAAGAGTTGAAAAAACTTGCAGAGAGGATTCTTGATTATCATTCCATTTCAATATGGCCCTAAATGGAGGTTTTCAAGTCATAAAATTAGGTTTAGGAGTCCGGGCTTTGACAATTTATGCTACTCCTCTATTTTCATTTTCCTTCTTTTCTTAATTTCTGGTTTCAAAAGTAATCACGTATATTAATAAAATTGTTGGAACAATGCATCTCAACCATGCATTGGATCATCACAAACAATGTCTTCTGTCACTAAAAATCATCTCTATTTTGTTTAACTGTCATGTACAATTTATCTCAGCCATGCATTTTCCACCACACAAAATCATCTGCTGTACAGTAGGCATGGTAGTCAATAGTTTCATGCTGGGATAACTAAGCATAGTGGCTTTACACAATAGTCTCAAAATGGGATAACAATGCATACGGAAAATTGTGTACCAACAAAGTTTTACCATGCTACTTTTTGAGACCTTAAAAAGGATCTTTCAAATTATAAAGTCAAGAGATCTGCACTGAAGAACTATGCTTTGTAAATTTTTTTAAAAGTTTGGTGATTTCAGAGCAAAGTTTCTAAAACTTATCAAATTTGTTTATTAGTGCAGCAGCCAGATAGGCGAGAAGCGGGGACGGTTAATATGATTTTATTACGCTGAGGTCTGGGCCAGTAACAACCACTTCTGAATTTTGCATACAATGAAAAAACCGCAACTTCAAGATAACTAATCACACAGTCAGTAAGTGCATTTAATGCCCATTTTCACACTGTTAACCAATCACAAAAATAAAGAGGCTTGCTTACAGGATGCAACATATGACGGAGTGAATCCTCCTCTTGCTGCAGCACCCATGCTATGTTTTCATCTATCTGTCAAAAGATCAAGAGCCATTAAAACCTAACAGACCAAAATGATTAAATTATATTAAGAAGATATGAGAACAAGAGAACCAACCTCAGAACCGCCAAATACTGGTGACTCATGGTACAACTGTTCTTGGAGTTCAAGAGCCAACATCTCATCTGCTTCTAGTTGTCTAGCCCTGGCATCTGAGTCATTGTCATTAGAGCATTCCATTCCTTGGGAGCCACTGCATCTCATTTCAGGAGACAAAACGTCAATATCCAAAATGCGGTGAAGTTGCTGACTCTGGATACCAGATGAACTTGACCTAGATGATTCCCCAGATGAACCAGGAAGTAAAATCTCTGCGTCATCAGAAACTGTTCCTGAGCTTTGTCCGTGATTTTTTGAAGTTGATTGATATTTCTTTTGCCTTTTAGTAAAAATGTTAGCGGCATGATGTGGTTCACGTATTTGCTCCGGCTTTGGCACACATCTGATATCATCATTTCTCCTAGAATGCAGACCAGTGGAATCAGGTAACCAGTGATCTACTTTCTTTGAATGATTGCATGTACTTCTCCATCCAAATGCATGTTTGCTGGGATGATCATTTTGACTAATTTCTCCGCGATTAGCAGCAGAACTGGAGCAGAAACAAAACACGCTTTAGGGTCTTGGGACATTACTTAGACACATGCTGATCCACCAAGTACATCAGCAGCATCAGTAAAAGTGGATTAAATCTTTAAAAAATGTCGTATTGTCTAATCACATGCTACACATAAAAACTTCTGCCTAAGTTTAGCAAGTTTCCTTATGTGCTAAAATTAGGGGGAAAAGAATCCACATGCAAAATGTAAATCAATAGAAAAGATAAATGTTCATAACAGCAGATACAAAAATTATCCTCTCTACAAGTACACTTAATAACACTGTGTCAACAACGCACCTACTTACAACCTTCAAAGGCAGTCCAACCCAATCAAAATCTATGCTGATAGATGAATTAACCAATAAATATCCATAAAAGGAGAACAAGAGCAAGAAATTTCAATGTCAAAGTCAAGATGGCATGAAAAATTCAAGGAAAATGATATCGCACAGCATTTTCCTTGAATTTTTCATACAATGCAACAATGAAGTTTAGGTGCACACCCGAGTCTACACCAATGCATAGCATGACACAAGCAGAGTAAACTCTCTTACAGTGATTCATTCCAGATGTCTGCCAATTCTTACTTTTTAATAAAGAGACCAGTAGAACAGGATAAGCAAACTAGTGTGGAGAAGAGAACATCGGATCAGGGAATAAATTATAAGCCAGCAAACATTCTAAACAAAAGGAAAATTATTGAAAGGAATAAAAAAAAAGAGTCTGTTAATCTATAAAAATAAAAAGAGTCGCATTGTAATCAGAGCTTGAAAGATCAGGAGTTCTGAATCACATGAAATTAACCATTACAAACAAGATAACCATGACAAGTAAGAAAATAACACATCAAGTCTTGATTATATATCATAATCCACCAGGCCATAATGGGTAGAAGTACTTGGCTTCTAAACCAACGGAAGTGAGAACTATTTTAATAAAATTTCCAGGCACTATCATAGTTTCATGATGATTCACGAAGTTCAATTTTTTCTGTACTTACAAAGGTCAATTCCTTGCAGATAGCCGAATAATGCTTCTGAAACTTAAATTTAAATTCAACTCGGTTGATTTCTTTCATAATTGATAATGAAAATACTTTGGCGAATCAATAAAAGTTACAAAATTTCAGACTCCCGCTCGCTTGTGGTGACCGTCTACTCTAGGCATTAGATAGGTTATTCTCAACACGTGAACAAGCAGGAGACTGTCTCCCAAAGCAAAGCATTCATTTCAATGATAATGGCAGGATGTCTTTACAAGGAAAAACACCTCAGTTCTTGTAAAACATAGGTGCATAACAATAATATAGTAAGATTTTGTAAAGGTAGAGCTTAGTGTTAAAAAATTTCTGTAACTGCTGATGTTTTAGGCTCCTTAAGAATGACTTATTTTCAGTGTACTCCTGGATTCCAGAAGGTCATCTCAAATATACACTTCTAAAGCTTGTTGCACACCAGATGGCCATTCTTAATGTAGGTCAAGAAATCAAGTTCCAAATGGATAAAAAATGTAACCCAGAACAGGAATATATGATCAGCTTAAACAGCCCATTGACCCATACTGAAGATACACTTAGTAAACTATTGTTCAAAAGAATACGTTTCAACACAGCGAATACTTCAGACAGGTTAGCAGGCACATGCAAGATTGCAGCTACAGCCGAGTTACATCAAAATTATGTATTAATTTTTGTTTGCCAGGCCTTGAGTAAAAATCATAAGCACAATAAACAGATATCAGTATAAATGAAGTCATTTAAACCTCACTAAAGATTGACCTCCTGTGAACTGAAAAGCCAGTCGATCAGAAAAAATAAGACAAAATAAATCAGCACACACCATGAAATGTAACAGATAAAGTCCATGTGGATGTTCCAAGCACACACAACAAAAGGATAACATACTGGCAGTCTTTCACCCCTAAACATTTCTTAAATAAATTTTGATCCAAAACAAGGGTTATCAGTTGCATGTCCATAAGACTGAATAGTTGACACCTAAATACTAAATATAACAAACATTTGACCAAAAAGAAATGCATCTAAGCAGAAAGGAGGAAAAAAGAAAATGTACAAGAGTTACCTGCTAGACAAACGAATAATATTTGTATTATGATCATTTAGTGAGCAAGGATGGCTAATTATCCCTTTAGATCTACAATGATCATTGTCTTCAGCCACTGTATCCTTAATGCCTGTTGTACATACAGCACTGGGA
This sequence comes from Xylocarpus granatum, assembly GCA_019650275.1. Classification (NCBI taxonomy): domain Eukaryota; kingdom Viridiplantae; phylum Streptophyta; class Magnoliopsida; order Sapindales; family Meliaceae; genus Xylocarpus; species Xylocarpus granatum. Next base: position 213,114 of record BNST01000352.1, on the reverse strand, counting down.
ACCACGTTCACAGTACAATCCTGTTCAATATTTTTGAAGACGTTTTGGGAACATTCAGATAACTGTTTAGCCCTAATTTTTATATTATGTGGAGAGATAAACCCATTTCGAACCAATCGTTTTTGCTGATTGATTCTTGGAGAAACAACAGAATGACATGATGCAGACACCTGTTTTTCATTGTTATGATGAGAACCACCAGAGAGATCAATCCCTTTTCTATGACCCATAAATGAATCAGCTACTTTACCCATATCATTGCATATTTTTTCCTTCCCCTTACTGGAATTACCAGACGTCTTTGGAAAATTTGGAGGCCAATGTGAAGAATTACCATTGGCTGCTATTTGACCTTCCCTCATCTCTTTTGTTGGAAGATCTTTAATTTTATCACGTGCAAAAACCATTTCAAGACTTTGTGCACGCCCATTCTGTACTGGTAAATCTAAACTAGCTTGACCTTCTTGAAAAGAAGATGATTTTGAAGGAAGTTTCAAGCATGTTAGTTTCCCTTTATCCAGTTGTTGTGGTCCAAAAGAATTCCAGGTATCCAGCTTAGAGTTCTTATCTATTGAAGTTCTCCCAAATAAAGAGGCATTATGGGAAGCATGCGGATTCTCTAATGGAGAAAAATCAAAGGAGTTACCAAATTGCTCAACTTTATTGATGTTGCTGGAGTTTTTCAAAGGATGTTTATGAAGTCTTCTGCTATGACCATTTTCATTAACCTGACAACCCGTGGCCCTTGGCTGATTCAAGCATCCTTCATCCTTAAAATCAGGATTTCTCAAGTGTCCAGCTATTGATAACTTGCTTTCTTTCCCAACATAATCCACAGCATTAATATGCCGTGCAGATGATCTATCAAGAGTGTCAGGCATGTCCACTACCTGGTCAATGTCCATCTCCTCCATTAACTGTTAGATAAAAAGTAAAAATTCAGCAACAGGATCAACTAGAAAGGAACTTAAAATTCATAACAACTGCTAATAATCTAACATAAGAAATCAACACAAATATTTTTGCACTTCAACAGACAAAAAAATCTTCTTGAATCGCATTAACATAAGCCAAACAAACAAAATCTATCTTCTCATTTTCAAAATTAAAAGTAGTGATTGAAAAAGGAGTGCGCTGAGTAATCAAAGTGTTGAAGTACAAAAGAATTGTCGCCATATCATGAAAAGATATAGCGGCATGATCAAAAGAACTGAGTAAAAATTTGTACCAAATGATCACAACAAACCCACACTCATTGAAATCATAATGGCAGTCAGACCAACACAACTACGACTACAACAAATATAAACAATTAAAAAAAAGGAGAAACGATGGAAGCTCAAGATCATATTAAATAAATGAAAATGCACAAGAAACAGCCAAACGATATCCATAATAGACAAATAATGAAAGAAAGCTAAACAATTTCTCCATGGAAACTGAAAAAATTATGATATCCGCAATCGGGCATAGTCAAGAATATTGATAAACTCCCGAGCACAAATTTAAAAAGCCCTAAATGTCCGAATCACGTCAAGCTTAAACACAAAATGGTAAAGGTTATTCTGTGATACACAACAGAGTATAACAAATATACCCAGATGGCAAATTCACTGCAACATGAAATTAAATTGTAATGATAACAAAAATAACACCATGGAAAAAAACGTTTGAATGGAAAAACAAAATTATACAGATATATAACTCATCACACACTAAAAAAAATTAAGAAAATAATGAATGAAAAAAACATGAACATAATAAAAAAAGAGAGAAATTTATTTGCTTTCTTCCTGAAAAATAAAGGAAGATCGGAGACCAGAATTATATACACAAATGGTGAATAATAATAATAATCAAATAAAAAAGAGATGATTTTGAAAATTGGAAGCTAAAAAAATGAATTAACAAAATAAACAGCCAAGGAATTAAGAATTTACTGAATGTTGTTGGTGTGGATTTAAATCGAATACGGCAGAAAGTCAGGAAATTGAGCTAAAAATTTAGGAAGCCAAACCCGAGCTTTCACGGCTAATGCTTTTCCAATCTTCACCTACCAGAGGGCAGCGATTGGAGGGCAGGGCGTTCTGGTCGGGTCGGGTCCGATCAGTTGATCGAGTTTGCCAATACATCGTTTGCCAGCACCAGATAATGGAAGCGGTTGAAAATCTTGGGCCGTCCTTTGGATAACAGTCTAATCACACTGGTCCAAAATAAAACCTTTTTTGGGTGTTTCTAAACACACCCCTGCATCCATTTTCAGATTGGTGTACATGGAGTAGTATGAAAATAGCAAATAAAATAGCCTTTATTTTTTCATATATATCATTTTAATTGCAGGAGTTGATGCTTAATTTGTTACATAAAACTATTCTGATCAGATGATCAAACAATTATTCTATTTTCATTTAATATTTTAATTTTTAGAATTTATTTCGAGTTAATGTGCTTAAGTATTGTAAGACATCTCTTTGCATTATTCTGTATCAAAATACCTTCATTAGCTCAGTATATTTTCAATATTGCATAGATACGTACTTGTTTTTTAAAATTATGTCCGTCTCTTTTATCAATTTTCATACATTGAATTCAACATACTTATTAATTGATATTAATATTTTTGTATCACTTGCGCTAACGATAATTAAGTTAAAATGAAATTCTTTAATTACACTCTAATTAAGTTATAATTTTTTTATGGTAATAAAACTAATTTGCTCCTAATATTTTGACTGTAGAGAAGTTTCATCGTATATTAAATAAATTTTTTTGAGATTTCTTAACATCGAAATTTAAAATTTTATTTTATTATGTAATATTTTAAAACAACGCTATATCTAAATTCAAGTGTGACATCGTTGGCCCCTTTTTTAAAGAAAGTTGTGTACATAATAATTTAAAGAGAGAAAACAAAAAAAAATCCTTCTAGACAAATTTATAGGAAAATAATGAATTAATTGTCAAAATTTTATTGAAGTGAAAAAAATTGAAAAAATTTTAAAACTAGCCACATTTATAAATTAATTCATTGAAATAACAACTTCATAATTAGTTTACTAGATAGGGCAAAAAAAAATAATTTTTAATAAAAATACCCTCATTCTAGAAAATTTAACAAATTTATTTTTATTTTGAATGGATCCTAAATATTTGAAATTATATATAATAATAAAATATTTAAAAGTGTTGCATATTCATACTTGTTGGTTTAGTTTTTGTGTGTATTAAGATGCATAACATTTGACAATTATGTAGTTATCTGTTAATTAAAAAAATTAAGGGCATATTTGAAATGTTAAAGGTTGAGTTTTGATCCAATTGTAAATATTTAATGGACCCTCACACTGCTTTTATTAACAAATAATGACAACAACTTTAAAGCCATACATATTGGTCCCAAATTAAAGTATGTGAAAAATTAAAACTGTTGTACCAATATGCGAAAATTTCAAATAATTTATTATTATTCATTAAATTTTGCAAGTACGAGAATTTATTTAAAAAATTAAAAATAAAATTCAATTAAAACTAGATGGCCAAAACTCACTTTGGACAAACAACACATGTTTTGTTTACATGAAAGTACTTCTGTTACATTATATATTTTTGACTTATTTAATTAACAAATTATTAATGTTAGTAGATTAATAAAATCGAATTACTACCAAAATGGATAGTTTTCAATTTTTTAAAAATAATTTTATTGGTATTTAATATTATTATTATTTTAAAATAGGAAAATGGGAACCTTGGGACCCACGAAAGGTTTAATGTTGATCTACTGGACTGGAAGGTAGGAACCATGTTCAGGTACCTGATAGTTTATGATTTAATAATTAAGAACATAGTTTCTCTAGTTATAACATATTACTCCTTATTTGTTTTTCAATCCATTTTCTAATTTTATTAGAATAACTGAAATACAATTTATTCCTAAATTGCATATTAAAAAAAATTAATTATTACAATACCAAGATTAACGTTATTATTTTAATAGAGGTTAGAGACTTATATACATTATATATATATGTGTGTATCCTTATTTTAAATGTTAGATAAATAATAAAATGATGTTAAAAATATAAATAATTTCATAATTATTCAAAATTAGAATAAATAGAAGATAAAATGATAATGCCCATAATACTTCAAAATATCAAATACCTGAAGTTAGGTAATTCATGACTAAAGTAATAATTCAAAATAAATGATCAAATAAATAAATATATTATGTGTGTATACTCGCGCAAGAAAATAAATGATGAGTTTTATATAGATACTTATATAAATAAAGTAATAAGTAAAGTTATTTTTTTTAAAAAATTAATTATAATTTTAGATAAAAAAATAATAAAAAAAAAGGTTTTTTTTTGTCAAAATTAAGATTTATAGAAAAAAAAATGTACTTTTGAGAATTTAATAAAAGTTTTTCATAAAGATAAAAGGGAAGTAAAATAGTCTTTCTTCCAATAAAAAGGTTAAATAAAATTTCGATTGTAGTCGGATAATTTTTTGAGTAGCACGTTTATGTGTAATGAAATTTAATAATTTCTTTTAATTGATTCCTAAAATTTATTAAAAATATAACATAAGCAATTTATGCATAGGAAAGTTGTCTTTCTTTCTTAAAAAGTTAAAAAAAAATACAAAATATTCCTGCAATAAAATCTTAAATTACGATATTAGTACTGTTGATATAATTATTTAATTAATAAAATAAAATAAAAATAATTTTTTTTTATTTTATTAATTAAATAATTTCGTTAAACACAATTAAATTTTTTCCACTAAAAAAGTAAAAATGGTGAGAGCGTTACAATTAAGACTTTCGTGTACAGGGTCCAACAAATAGCGCATCACGTGCAAATTTATCAGCCTAACGCTAAACCCCTTTATAGTCCATTGTCTCGTTGAAAATTCCTCCGCTGCTATTCGCTACTAGTTCCAAATCCCATCCTAAAACCCCCCCACGCGCCACCATGCAATCCACCATCTTAAACCCACGCGTCGCCACGTTCACTCCTTCACTCCATTTCAATGGGACCCACGCCAACTTCATTAACAACCGTCCCACTTCACTCCGCATCTTCGCCGCCGCTCCCCCCCAGTCGAACGCTACTGTCACTGCTGACCCGTGGCCGCCAAAGACCGCAGACCCGACAAAACTCAATAAATACAGCTCGCGTATCACCGAGCCTAAGTCACAAGGCGGTTCACAGGCCGTTCTGCATGGTGTGGGCCTATCGGAGTCGGATATGTCTAAGCCCCAGATAGGAATATCTTCCGTCTGGTACGAGGGCAACACATGTAATATGCATCTGTTGAAACTCTCAGAGGAAGTGAAACGCGGCGTTGAACAGGCGGGAATGGTTGGGTTCAGGTTTAATACTATTGGTGTGAGTGATGCTATATCCATGGGGACTAGAGGGATGTGTTTTAGCTTGCAAAGTAGGGACTTGATTGCTGATAGTATTGAGACTGTCATGAGTGCTCAATGGTATGACGGGAACATATCAATACCTGGATGTGACAAAAATGTAAGAGCATTTTGTTTGGATATGGTCTCTCTGATTCTTTTTCTGCTTGTTTTTGCTGAAATGTGTGGTATAAAGTTCAATCTTTCTTCCCGAAACTTTGTTGTTGGTAAGTTTGTAAAGATTTATCTGCATTTCTTGTATTTGTGATTGTCGTGCTGTTTTAGTCCTTGTAAGCATTTGAGGATTTAGCAAAATTTTCTGTTAGATGCGAGATCTTTTTTTCTTTCTTTTTGGGTTGGGGAGAAGAGGAGAGGAAAATGGCGGTTGCTTGATGGGTCAGAGTTTATTTTGTAGTTAGGTTGACAGAAGCTCGTTCTCTGTTTGTTTTATGTTTTCAAGGTTTCTTTATAAGGGTTAGATAGTAAAAAGTAGCTGCATTTTATCTCTTTAAAAAAGAAGAGCTTGCTTCTTTTGTTTTGCCTCTGATTTCCAATAACCTCTTGGACATGGGAGTTTCTGTAGTTGAAATTAATATATGCATTACATGTTTAGAACTAAAGGATTCTCCGAAGCCGTTAGCTGCTTTTTAACTGTTATGTTCACGTAAGTTGTAAATCATTATGAAATCTTGGTTAAAGTACAATAGCTGCTATATCATCTCTGCCACTCCGGGGTCATTTGATTTTCCTTTTCACTCTTTGATTGAGCTATAGGCTTCAGGTAGCACAAGTAGGGTGTGGATAATTTATACAATTAATTTTAATTTAATGCATGTTGACTTTGTAGATGCCGGCTACAATTATGGCAATGGGGCGGCTCAATCGACCTGGTATTATGGTTTATGGAGGAACAATCAAGGTTTGTTACCATTCTTTTCTACTTACAATATCCTGAATGGAGTGAACTCAATTATTCTATTAGCCATCACAATTGGCATGTTCTTACCCGTAATTTGTATTTTTTAAACATTAAACCTTAGTAATTTTTTCTGAGATGAAAAATTTGGCTTTGTTTAGTAAAATCATTATCTAATGTTATGCATATAACTTTGTGCTTGCCAATCTCAAGAAATGTATGTTAGCTTAACGAATGAATTTTTATTGCTCTGTATTGAGTTTTAACCTCATAATCTAGTTGTGCCTTATGGCATCATTTTGCTCAGATTTGAGAAGAAGCCATTTCACTGTTTGTTGCCGCTCATACGTATCGGCTGTTAATGGTTGGAGAAAACAATAAAAGGATATTGCCATATTGAAAACTATTTATATTTGCTTTACTATGCAATTGTTTGGAGCCAAATGGACTGCAGAGGTCCAAAGGAGTGTAATCTAGTTGCAGCTGTAGTTATTGCCATTGCTGGTCCATGATTAGCCAAATGAATTTATGGTCTGACGTCCTGATAGTTGATAGTTGACACATTCTTAGCAAGTTCAATATACATACATACATACATATATATATATATATATATATATATATATATATTATTTATGCTGAATGATAGATATAAGCTCTCACATCTAATATCTTGCCATCATGTCGATTTGAGTCTGGGTTGGATCTGTGCTAAAAACAACAAATATATGATAATATCATATATGTGCTTTTAGTATCATGGACTAATATACACATGTGCAACCATATTCTTGTATGTAGATTTTTGAGAGCTGCTACTTCTCAGATCACATGTCATAGTTGAGTCTTAGATACATACAATCTATGTTTACTACTTAAAATTTTATTATTAAAATTTAAATATTTCAATCTGCATATAATTTATATTATCATCTTAATTCTTTTGCAGCCAGGCCATTTTCAAGGCCATACGTACGATATAGTATCAGCCTTCCAGGTATGCGAGAATTCACTGTTACAGTTTCATTTTGCTAGTTGAATGCATCTGGGAAATATCCAATTTATAACATTATTTGCTGGGTTTCAATTTCTATTGATGCTTATTCCTCTTCATTTTCTACATCTGTTATTCTCATAGCGATTCTGAAAATGAATTGAATGTGAGAAACTCCTTAAATGTTGGAATGCTTCATATTTTTGTATTTTAATATTCTGAAAATGCAATTGTGTTGAGCATCGGTTTTTCAGTTTGTGAACTCATTTTCCAAGTAAGTGGTTTCATCGTCCCTTTTTATATCAATCCTTTGTTTGGTTACGCACCAAGAAGAGTTTTGGGAAGGTTTTTTGTTTAATTTGGTTTTAACATTATTACTATTGGTTAGATTTTTCTTCATTATCTTAAATTAATTGCAATGGCCAAATATATAGAGCTGGCAGTTAAATGTATACTTGCATTGAATTGCAACCTTTCCATTAAACCAGAACAAAAACATTCAGCATGTGGGAAGAAAATGTTCTATGTAGATGAAGTTTTTGATGAAGGGCTGATATTTTCTATTTTTGTGATGCATATTATTTTAATTGGAATTGTAGAAGCTCACTGGTTATGGTTCCATAATTTGAGTACAAAGCATAATAAACACTATTATTTACTTTGCATGTGACTCTGGGAACTCTGTTATTGTTTCTTTTTGTACCAAAAAACCTAGCAACTTCATAAATAAAAGAATTAGAAAAAGAAATGAAAATGTAAGATCATAACCATCAATTTCATCTCATGCTGAACTTCATTATTGTTTCTTTCTGAACTGACTTGCTGAGTTCCCTGGCAACTTCTGGGGACTTCTTCTAATTTGGTTAAACCTAAATTTTGTATTCTTTTGTTATCTGTACAACATCACGATGTTGTTTTATTTGTTTTTATTTCTCTTAACTGTGAACAAACATCCAGTATTTCAGATCCTGCTGAAAAAATCTCACTGATTGGTAATGGTCTCGGACTGCTTGTTGTAGTACATTAGGGCACCCATTTGATGCCAAACATATAGAATATTAAAATCCTATTGTTGATGACTTCTACGCGACCTGGTTTTCAAGGAACTAGCACTGCATAGGGGCTTTTACGTTTGGGCCATTGGCTTTTGTGGTTAGCTGATTGTTGTATATACTCGATGAGCATTAGCTTTGCTAGAAGGGATGGTTAACCCAACTGCTATTCCTTGCTTCATGAATGCATGATTGGCTTTTTTGATTGTTTTATTATCTCAGCAATTCAACCTGTGTATAGATGCAGTTATTGATTTTGAAGACAAAAAACAACCTTTAGCATAATTATGACTTATAAATAGTATGGAATATCTTTTATGATGGCTTTTCATAATTTGTTTCCATGTCAATGATGGAATTGTTGTTGCAGGTTTATGGAGAGTATGTAAGTGGATCCATTAATGATGAGCAGAGAAAGAATGTGGTCCTTAACTCATGCCCTGGGGCTGGGGCTTGCGGGGGAATGTATACAGCTAATACTATGGCTTCTGCTATTGAAGCCATGGGAATGTCTCTTCCTTACAGGTAGAGTAATGACTTTAAAGGATCATTTTGATTAGTTTTGTCCGGCTGTTTGTTCTTATCATTTTTTTGTTTGTTTTGTAAAGCTCCTCAATACCAGCTGAAGACCCATTGAAGTTAGATGAATGCCGTCTGGCTGGAAAATATCTTCTGGAACTATTGAAAATGGACTTGAAACCACGAGACATAATCACTCAAAAATCCCTTCATAATGCAATGGTTATTGTCATGGCACTTGGTGGATCTACCAATGCTGTGCTACATCTAATTGCTATTGCAAGGTAAAGAATTTTGTTCTAGATTCTCTCTGGATACCAACAGTTTTCTTTATGTGAAGATAGTTGAAGTCAAAATTCATGGCAGGTCTGTTGGTCTAGAGTTAACTCTTGATGATTTCCAGAAGGTTAGCGATGGGGTTCCATTTCTTGCAGATCTTAAGCCCAGTGGCAAATATGTAATGGAGGATGTGCATAAGGTACGCATTTTAACCAAGTATATTAATGCTATCTTTTTGTTATTCAATACTGATCCTTGCATTGGTTATGATGCATGGTGTTTCCTATCATTCCTTGTGTCTCAACAGCTGAACTCAACTAAGCCTCAATCTGAGATTAGTTTGGGTTGAGTATATGAATTCTTTTCCTCTATTCTGCACAGTCATTACTATTGCCTAGCCAGTTGATATGTTTATTGTCCCTTTCTCTTGATGAGTTCATTAATGATTGTTTTTGTAGATTGGTGGAACGCCTGCAGTCATTCGCTATCTTTTGGAGCATGGATTTTTAGATGGAGATTGTATGACTGGTAGGAACTATTGATTTTATTAGCGGTATTTGAATCAGTTGCTAATTAGCAACTGGTGACTTTTTGATAGTACAAAATTATGTTAACATACGCTATTCCTCTCCAGTCACTGGGAAAACACTGGCTGAAAATGTGCAAAGTTTCCCTCGTCTATCTGAGGGGCAGGTTGGAAGAACTTTCAAGTCTTGTGTATAAATTCATTTACCGATTATTAGTGTTCTTTTTAGTCTTTATGTTTGCAGGCAGAAACAACCAGTCAAATGATTCTCCTATTTTATTTTCCAGGACATAATAAGACCATTGTCAAACCCCATCAAGAAAACCGGACATATCCAAATATTACGTGGGAATGTAGCACCAGAGGGTTCTGTAGCAAAAATTACTGGAAAAGAAGGACTATACTTCTCTGGTGCTATTTTTGTTTCCAGCTAGAACATTTAGTTAAATTTAGTCCATCACCTGCAAATGTAATGGTTACAGAAACTGCTTTTCAGGTCCTGCACTTGTCTTTGAAGGAGAGGAATTGATGCTTGCAGCTATCTCTGAGGATCCTATGAGTTTTAAGGTGTGCTCAAGTTTATTTCTGTTATTCTGTTCGCATAATGATATAATTGCAATTCACATGAGTTAAAGTTTCTGAGTGGGCTTGTGGAATTCACCAAAACAAATTCTGTCACACACCAACTTTTGGTTTGTGGCCATTTGTTGTTCTATCTTTCCTCTATTATTGCTCATGCATTACCTGCGAGTCTGCAGATCTTCCATTTTTCTACAAAATACTCAAGAAGTTTGTTCTTTTAGCGATGTGTATTGGGATTCCAGTTCATATTATCTTAATAATTATTATCCAATTCCTTGCTTGGCCTTGCTGGTGTTAATGAACAGTTGAAACTTGAGTGTGCACTTGTAATAGCATCCTATTATGGGCTGGCTTTGTGTAAATCACATACTTTGATATGGTTGTTTGATACAATTAGATCTATGCAAGTAATGTAATTCATGTGCTTGTGGTGCAAGAGTTCTACTCATGAAGAGATTTAAGTGGAGCTTGTCAGTGAAACTGGAATTTTTTTTCCTTACATATGTCAAATTTCAGGGAAAGGTAGTAGTCATAAGAGGAGAAGGGCCTAAGGGAGGGCCAGGTATGCCTGAGATGTTGACACCAACAAGTGCAATAATGGGTGCAGGTCTTGGGAAGGTAATAGTCATATCATAACTAAGATTCTATTTAGTACATAGTTGTTTGTTTAAGTCAATTAACCTTAACTTTGTTTTTCCAAATTGTAAGAAAGTGTGTTGGCTTTAGTTACTTATGCATTTTATGCCTTACTTTTTAAGATAAATCAGTTAATTCTTTGACCATCAATATTTTCTTTAGAAATTAAATTGTTTTCACCCAATAATGAAGTGAATAATTGTATGTTTGAAGTCATTTCTTATTTGGATATTGTCGTTGAATGTTGTAGGAAGTGGCACTGCTGACCGACGGTAGGTTTTCAGGAGGTTCACATGGATTTGTTGTTGGCCACATTTGCCCTGAAGCACAGGTGCCTTCACTTTTTTGTTCATGGATTTGCCATACTTAACACTCTATATTATTACTTGATTGTTTATATTATTCTTTCTGGTCCTTGCTTTTCCTTGAATCTTGAATAAAATAAGATTTTGTTTTCTGAAAAATTTTGGGCAAAGACAAGATATTCCATACAGTTTCACTTTTCTTTTAGACCTGAATCATAAAGACATCATGTAATTATTGGAAATCCAATCTGGGCTATGAGGGAATGGGGTAATTTTAGAATAAAGACAGACCTCATATTTTACATTTGAGAAGGAACTGCCCAGACAAAAGGAGTACAGCCATGGAATGGACATTGCAACCAGTCCAGGGAGGTTTATGGAACTTCACTTGAATAATTTTTTAGGGGAGGAAGAAATGTGGATGGCAATATGGGCATCGTTTGTCAGCATTTTCCTAATCTTTACTATTTAGATTACTTTAAGTATACTTTGACATGGTATTGCATGTGTACTCACTGGTAATTCTCACTCACAAAATAGTCCATGACATGGTATTGCATGTGTACTCACTGGTATCATTCTCGCTTGCAAAATAGTCCTTGGCATGCTATTACATGTGTACTCTCTGGTATCATTCTCAGTCGCAAAATAGTCCATCAAGTTTGTCAAATCCCTTTTGTAAGTTTTCTTGACATCGATTGTATTATTGCCCAGTTTACTGACGTTCACATTTGAAACTTTTATTGCCTATGGCATCCAATCTTGCTTTGTTTGTAGAAATATTACCCAAATTTTTGTAGGAGGGAAGGAAAAAAGAAAATGGAAGGAGATTTTCATACTTTTTGTCCATATGGTTGCAAAGGGAACGGTGGGAGGGATGGGTGTCAAATTTTTTACTATTTTATAGTTTGAGGAAGGGGAAAAGAAGCCATTAAATGTTAAATTTAACTATTTTATGGTTATATGTTTATGTTGTATATACTTTTCTATACTTATAATTTTTCTATAGAATAGAGGCAATAGATAAAACAAAAATAATGCAAAAAATATAATTCTCTTTCTTTTAGTGGGGCTTGTTTTTTCCCAATCCTTCTTCACCCATTCATTAAAGCATTTGATTTTGAGGGTTTGAAGGAACAGTATTTTCTATTTCCACTGTAATCATTTTCTTTTACAACCAAATAGGTGAATGTTCCCTCTTCTATCCTTATTCGCTATGAAACCAAGCATTAAATAAGTCTTATATTCATTGAGGGTGGTTTTCTATTGAAAATTTTTCTTCAATAGCAAAATGAAGTCAGGAAGTCAGGTGTCATTTTCTGCTAATATAAATTCTGACTGCATTCCAAATTATTTCCAGGAGGGTGGTCCAATTGGTCTGATTCAAAATGGAGACATCATCGACATTGATGTACAGAACAGGAGAATAGATGCCCGGTTAACTGATGAGGAGATGGAAGAGCGAAGAAGAAAATGGACTCCACCTCCATACAAGGTTAACCATGGAGTTCTTTACAAGGTATACAAGAATTCACCTTGACAACCCTGTTTTGCTTGTTCTACTAAATGTCTTTACTTAAGGATATCATTCTCTTATTAATTTCCAGTACATCAAAAACGTGCAATCGGCTTCGAATGGATGTGTAACTGATGAGTAGTTCAGATGATGCATTTTTGGAGTGTTTTACGTCACAGCAGGCTACATACGGGATTTGCTACATTTTATATATGGTCAGCACAATTTTTTTTTAATGTGTTTTTAGGGCCTTTCAGTCCAGCTTTTTAGGATCTAGACAGACTTGTCCCTCTTTGAAGCTTGCACTGTAATTTTGAGTGTTTTTGTACTGGAGTTTACACATTCCCGGGAAGATCAATTTAACTTCATATGACAAGAGTCGTTTCTTGTGAAATCAATAAATATGTCAAAAAAAAATTTAGTGAGATTTAGCTTTTATTGGTTTTAAAATTTGAAAATTGGACTCAATTGATTTTGGATGTGGAGCAAATATAATCTACTTCAGGTTTATTAAAATTCAGTTTCATGTTAATTTAGAGCTACTTGCCCATTTATGAAGGAATAAGTCAGGCCACGCTCATGATATGATTTGATTAGCCTGGCACGAATTACTGCAACTTCAAACAAGTTGTAGCAAGCAGAAGAGCAAATCATTGAAATTTAGTCAAATCAAAACAATTCAACCAAACCAGCATTGAACTGCCATTTAATTTAGCTCGGCTGAATGCCAGGTCTCCCTAAACCAAAAGTATAGTGCTCTCATTACTACTACAAACAATTTTCGAGTAAAAAGTCCCACACTGAGTGCGAATTGAAGAGAGTCAATAAGCCAGTCATGCGTGGGACCTTGTGTTTATATACAAACAGTTCTATGCCAAAGATATCATAAATCCTTCTCTACATCTACAATAACTACTTATAACTCTTGATCTGCCGGAGTTTGAAAAAAAAACCCATTCATTAAAATAAAGATTGCAAGGACATTCCCAAACTAACTCAGCATTTCTTCAGATTGAATGTTTTAATGAACAGATAAGATTCATGATGCAGAAATAGAACCTATATTTGTAATTAAAAGAGCAATTTAATTACGGTCATTTTGAAACAATGATATATAACCATGATCAGGCCATTTAGAAACAATGATATATAACCATGATCAGTGACGGTAACAAATACATCAATTTAGCATATATAGCAGCTGTTTCATTCGTTTGCCCCAGTAGCTGGGTCTGGTTGCTGTCGCCTACCTATCATGAAATAAACAGCATAGATTAGCTTCAAGTTCATTGATCATTGAGTTCATATATTACTAGATGTGATTGGGAAATCACTTTTGAAGAGGGAGAGCACAATTCTGGCTGTCGCACAATATAGATTTGATCGCCATGACTATGTTCCTTGTAAACATCCTGATTTCTGTGCCAAGTCCATAATGCATATGTTGAATTCACCACCTGCATCAAAATATGAAAATCAATCATGATGAAGCAAGTGATAACTGTAATTGTAAAGCAGACAGATCATAACAAATTATGAGTCATTATGCCTTCATTGCTTTACTGATACATAGAAATGTTCTGTTATGGCACTGCATAATGTCCAGTTATGAACAAATCAGATGTCGAAGTTCAATTTTGTCCATTAACAGGGAGAGGCATCAGGGTTGGGTGAAGGTAAGAAACCAAGGATTTTACCAAGCTGGAGGTTAGTCAAATAACAGAAAGTGCAATTTTGACAGTAGGATTCTACTGCCATTACCATACCTCGAGTATTCCATGTCCAAAACTGCTTTCTCTAAATGCACTCCACTCTGGTTGCTTGCTCCAGCAAAACTTGCCTTTTGCAGGGCCAGAAGAGAAGTTCAAATGACATAACCCACCAAACTCTGGCATGTTGTCCCCAGGTGAGGGACACTTTCCAGGGTCATCTGCATGATCAACATCAACTTGTTCAATGTTTCCACCATCTCCAACCGATATGTAAACAGGTCCACATGAATCCAGTGTGTAATTATAAACTCTGTTCATTCGCTCATAAGCATGAACCTGCAAAGAAGGTATTATCTGTCTAATATGACAGAATAAAATTTGTTGGGATGCATAAATTTTAGTAGTTAGTTTGCATAGAAGTTAATCTGTCACTCAGTTTTCCTATTCATTGCCTGTTTTCAACCAAGATAAAATCATTGCCTATTTATCCTCACAATATCAGAAATGAATAGCAAAGTATATTCATTCTTAAGAGTTTAGACTTTAATTCATTAACTCAAACTTATTCCTTTGGCTAACAGATCTTGTCTAAAGATCATACCATCAGCTGCACCACAAAGCCTTGTAGTATAAGCTAAACTATAAAAAAAGACTTTGAAACTGGAAACAATTATTTAGCATTAGCAATAAGGCTGAGGCCACAGTGAAGTAACAACTGAATTGTGCCTATAGAAAGTAAAAACGATTCTAAAACCCCACTCAGATCTGAGTTTGAACATGGTCTTGGAGTATCTAGAAAACTTGAAGCTCATAACAATAAAATTACTCAAGACAGTCGAGTAATGTTTTAAAAAGATATCATGAAATTTCTACGGCATCATTTTGCCACACAACAGAATGGCTGTAGCAGTTAGAACAACATACTACACCAGTTTTCAATGAATAAATCAAATTCCACGCTAAAGAAGCAGGCCAATAATATATGTCGAATAACCAAGTATCTTGAAAACTTTTAAGATGATGGGAAAGAGTACAAACAATCATATTTAAACTATAGCATGTCCCTTCAGCTGTATTGCCAAATTTGACCACAGATTTTCACACATATAAGCCTTCCTTATCTTGTTCTAAAGTTCACTCTAATACAATAAGTCAAGAACTAAGGTGCTAACTGAATTAATTGTTCTTTTAGTACCAGACCGAATTAACCTAATTTATAATTCAGTAGACAACTAAGTTTGAAAGTCTAATCAAGTAAAAGCACTCTACAACACTTCTTCAAATCTGGGCATAACACCACTGTTTCTTGGTCCTCTCTTGAAGTGGAAATTATCTCAATTTTCCACTAGTCCTAAAATTTAACCTTGCACACTTAGCATGGGATGTCAGTCAAAAAAGTTTTACTTTTAAGTTTGATAAATTTAACTCAAAAGCTTAAACTTTAAGGAAATCATTTATGTCATTACTTACATGACCAGAAAAAACAATGTCAACACCATATTGATACAGGAGTGCTTCCATTTCTTGCCTCATGCATTCAAATTCTTGATAGTGTGAAGAATAGCTATTATACCAAGGTGGGTGCCATGCAGCTACCACCCAAGAGGTCACAGTGCGGTCTAGTTTATGTAGATCATCCTTCAGCCAAGCATACTGAGCACCTAGAATTAAGAACAATTACAATTAATAGCTGAAAAGAACATTCTAATATAAAAAATGGGATATGCATGCATCCTTGTATTCCATTGTAATTTGAAAAATTAAACATATCAAGGACTACAAGGATCAATTGATGTGGCAGTTACCAGTGCTGTTGTAATCAACATATGCTCCCAGCATGATAAAATGTACCCCTCCAGCATCAAAAGAGTAGTAGAAGTTACTATTGGAGCCACTCTCCTCTGAGGGAACTGCAAATCTAGTCAAATAAGATTTGAAAGTGATCCCAGCAACTTGAGGTTCAATCTCATGATTGCCTTCAATGACCATCATAGGAACTTTTGATGCCAATGGCTCCATGAACCTAAACTTACAATTCAACTGTGTTAATAACGAAACTAGTAGTAAATTGATTGAGTTTTATGTGTAACATACAGTCATGTTTCTCACACGTTCTGCATATAATACAATTTGCATAAATGCTTTATGAAAAAAGAACAACTAATGAAGTCAGGCATGTTAAATATTGATCAGATCCTAGTTCTATAATTAACACCTACAAATCAACAAGTCTTGTATTGGTATTCAAGAAAATTTTCTATGAACCAAAACCAGAAGGCATATGATGAGACTGCTTTAGAGAAATTCAAATAGTTTGCAGTTTGCAGTTCTCATATCACAATGACTAAAATTCAAATAGTTTGCAGTTCTCATATAACAATGACTAAAAGGATACAATGAGCCCCTCTTTGAACAAAATATTTCCTCTAAAGTGCGCCCTTATTAAGAAAATTCCAGTGAGAACAAAAAATCTGTAGAAGTTTATTTACATTGTGATTGCATGATATTTTTAGTAAATGATATGCAAGCTACTGAAAGCATCACACAAATTAAGCACTCACTTTCTACAATTTATCTCAAATTTAGAATTTGAGAAGGCCCTTGAAGAATTTTAATTTTTAGTTTTTACAAAACTCTATGGATACATTATCTATTTGCAAATCCTTTCATCAGAGCTACCCTTCTCCCCATGAACACAACACTATAAAAAAATGGTCTTGTCCAAATGATAAACACCTAAGAAGAATGTCCAGAACCAAGTATCAAGGACAACTAACAATCATCTGATGAAAGATTCACATCGTCGCAAATTCATCTTCTGAGATGATATGATTAACTTTATAATTGTTTTCTACTAATGGCCGCAAGAATTTATTTTTCTATATTTTATAGCAGATAATACTCTTAACATGATTCATTGATCAATAGAAATGCATAGACCTTCACTCAAGTAAGTAAGTTGAATTTCAAGCAACAGAAATATTAATCCACATAAAAATTCAAGACGAGAGTTTACTAAAATAAATGAGCTAAAGTACCTTCCCCAACCATCCCACCGGGGTTGATACGTCTCTCTAATAGGTGCATCCGGGAATGCACATGAGTAGCAAGCAACTCCTTTCCCACCAGTTGTAAGGTACTGATTTGCATAAGTCAAGTCTCCAATCATTAATATCAACGAGGGATCATTCTTTATCAGATGATCAAAAGTTGTTGATGAATTGCTAGTGAGACCCAGATCACCAATGACTGCTATTCGGCGAGGATATGAAGTTGGGCTAGGCGACGGCAAAGTTTCAAAGACATGCTCTTCACTCATAGCAGGAAAACTGCTATCCCCACACTTATAATAGTATTTTTTTCCAGGTTCAAGACCTACACATTAGCAAATGAAATTAGTAATTTCTTTGCAGGAATTTTGTGTATTCTGGATACGCAATTACTGAATAAAATTACCACCTTTTTTTAAAACATAACGGTGCATTTTTTAATTCAAAAGATTGTATAACAAAAGGAAAAGGAAGAATACCAATTGCTAAGCTGTTAAATATAATACTCATAATCTGAAGATTCAGTGCTTCAACGTGAATTAAATTACCGGCACTTGAACGCAAACTTGGGGAGAAAAAAAGCCATAGATTAGACAATGAAGCATGGATTTAACAATTCAACCTTCACTAATGCTCATTGCTCACCCTGAGAAGGACCTAACTGGTTTTCATATTGATTGATCATAGATCTCAAAGTCAATCATCTACGAAGCCTTTAATTTGTTAACTGATTCTCACAACATACTATGCTAGTCAAAGAAAAACAAGCACACATTGGTAAAGAAAGACGAGAGAACAATACTAATAGCATTATCAACTGTTCAAAACAGCTGAGCAAGCCAAAGTACGCGACAATTACAGATCAAATCAGGCCCACAATTAGCTGTCAGAAAGAAATTGGTATCGCCATCTGGTGCAATTGTGAACTGGCAATTAAAGATTTTTCTTTCCAAGCTATTGCTTCCAAACTTCAACCAAACTGTGGTCTCCCTAGCTAGCCATAACAATCTCTAGATCAGGCTTTACATTAACAATAGTAAGTAGCTAACCTGCAATCTGTCAAGATGCCAATAAAGATGTAACAAATTGTAACAAATGATAGTGGAACGAAAATAGTATTGCCGCAATATTGCAGTTCAATAGCAACCCAACAGAAAAAGAATAGGCAAACAGCAATTTCATTCTTACCATCAATTCTGACATGGTGAATGATTCCCGAGGTATAGTTCAAGAGACCCTCAAATGGATACAATTGGCTATAGACAGTTGCATTTCCTCTCAGTTTAGTTGTATATTTTCCAGGTTCTTTCCCAAACCAAACCTCACTCGCAACAGACGAAGGATCAAGAGGAGTCACATTAGAGCCAATCTGTGCATCGCCTGAACCAAACCCAACCAACCAACCCACCCAATTCAGCAAATGCATCAAACAACACAAACACAACAAGAACAAAAGCAAACACGAAGAATTATGTAGAGACATCTATACCAGTGACCCAAGAAACCCACATTGAAGTTGGTGAAGAGATTGCAAGAGCTATCTGTTCTGGGAAATTTGCTGTGACATTCTTCTTGAGCCTGGGATGATTCATTGGCAAGTCATCACTTCCTCGACGCAAAGAAGGATCAAAACGACGAGTTACAGGCTCAAACGGACCTTCTAAAGTGGTTGGTATTCGTTGTTGTGCGCCCACCAGTACCACCTTCACTATGATTAACAAAATGGTTAAGCATGGCTTCAGTGCTCGACAGTAGTTCTCCATCAACTTCTGTCTCTTGCTTCTAGTTTTTCTCGCAGATCATAGTTAGTTGACGGAGGAGTTCTAAGAGGAACCAGTTGTGGTGCTGTGTCGCTTTTGCAGCAGTACAAGCTTTCGCATCTACGTAACCGCAACATGGAATATGCGCCTTTTCTTCCTAATTTTTAATTTTTATTTTTTATTTTTGTGTGTGGGCGTGTGTGTTTGTTGTTTAGAGAACTGCGTGATATGTCTCGATCATATCCATTAATTTACACGAGTTACCTCTGGGCTTAGTCTAGTACGCCGTCCCGACGGAAACTATGACACTTTTGTTTGCAGAACGGGACGTACCGCGTACGTCTTCGGTCATGGGATGGGATAATATTTTGTCCTTAGTTTTGGACGATTACTAGCATCGTCTGCTCTAACTGAAGTTCCGTAAAAATTGCAGCCCAATCTGCTTGGAATGGTTTAGTGAGGGACATTTAGTAATGCTGGATGTAAAATCCCCTCCGGCTCAGGTGTCCGCTTAGCATCTAACATCAACGTGTCCATTCAAAAGAGCTTTTGACATACTTGGGGACACGTGGCTAGGCACAGACACAAAATCTCCTAGACCAACTGGGTCGAACTCAACAGAGTCAGCCACGGGCTCAGTCGACCACGGTGGGCTCCTCTGGCACGCCGAACTCAGACCAACTTAATCTGCCTAGGATTTCTCCGGTATATATTAGATTATTTTTCCGCAAGTTTTTATAGTACAGATTATCATCTCCTTAAAAGTTTGAGTCAATTTTACAAATTTTTTTAAACAAAACTCTCTGACGACCAGCGATGAATCATCCCAGGCGTGTCAAATTGTTCTTTCTTTCATTCATAATTTCTATGTTGTTTCCATATATTTAAAATATAAGGATAGTCTTATCCCCGTTGACAAAAAAGAAAGAAAAAGAGAATAATGAAATGAAGAACCTGAAACGTTGCTATCCTCGAAAGCATATCATTAATTGCATGCATACACGCGCATTTCCTGTAATAATTTATGCCTAACCCTTTCTTCGACTCCCCCACCGTGCGTGCATTGATACCTTACGCACGTTCCAAAATAAATATTAATTATTATTATTTTCTTTTTATTCGAATAAAAATTTACTAATTACACTGACCGACATTCTTAATTGTTATGGATTTATTTGTAAAATTCGAGCACCAACTTATGATTGTGTGAATGATGATTATTATTATTAGTTGAAACTTGAAATACAATTCTTCTTTTTGGCACCTTTCAATGTATTTATTTATTTGCTTACTCATTTTTAATACGTAAATGGAATTAATTAACTATTGTACATAAAAAGGTATAATATTTGCAATTGAATCAAGGTAGAAACAAGAATCATGTGACGAAGATACGAATGAATTTGAAAACACAAGTTTGGTAACCATATTTAATCTGAAAAACAAACCCTAGTCATTTCTCTTAGTTTGGGGTCTCCAATTTCGGAGTAAATATTTAAGTAAGTAAAAATAAAAAAGTGTCATGAGTAATGTTGATATTAGGAATGATGGGTGGTTGGCATATGCTATCCAATTCAATGATGACAATTGTATGTCAAATTAGGGACGCGTTTAGGGTAATAATCAATGGCCGATTTTAGTGCCCTCTCTTTTTCCCTTTTGATTGGTGGATCCAAAGATCTACGAATACCACAAGAATCTAGGGCTTGGTGATTGACAAAAGAGAATATTTTAACCCCATGTCAATGTGGGGTTTGGGTTTTGCCAATTGAACAACCGACCATATATATACAATAACTAGTTGGCGAGCAAATAAAGTAAAAACACATTACTTTTGATAACATACTAATCATATATCAAAATCCATTTTAATATCAATAAATAAATGCTTGCATTCAAAATTTTAATAAAATGCAATATTCATAATTTTCTTGATATTGCATGAGATGAGATCGTGAGTGTGCATGGAAATTAAGAAGCAATTATATGTCTAGGCTTTCTAAGTAACCATAATTTCACAACTCAAATTTGCTACTTTTGCCAAAATTATTTATGTCTTCAATCTGATATACAAGTTTTAACCATCACTTTGTTCGGTGGTATCGATCCAATTAACATACAAAATGCTATTATGTTCATGAACCGTCCTTGTAGAAGCAAACATGACTTGTAGAAATTGGGTCAAAATGGAAACCTTAACTAGTAACTTTAATTAGATGGTTAATGCAAGGCTTGGAACGTTTAATAAAAAGAGTAAAATTAATGTTTGGGTTGGGTTGGGCTGTGCTGTGCTGCGCTTGTAATTACACAAACTTGACTTGACAATCACTCTATTTACCTCCTCCTTAATTAATGATAGCAAACAAAACAATCCCTATTCTTTCTTTGATTCCCACCTGACAGAAGAAGGTTATTGCTTATAATATAAAAAGGATGCCATTACCCTTTTTGGCCCCTCTGTCAACCACCCAATGCCAACACCACACCGTCTACCTCTTCCCTCAAATCTCGAACTTTCTTTTTCAAGAATAATGCAACAACATTATTATATTCTTAAAAAATAATAATAATAAATCATATGAGCAATTAATTATTCAGACAGAGAATTTTTTTTGGAATAATTAGTAGGAAGCATAATTGACGGCAGGGAAACTGGCGTATTTGTGTTTGGATAAGAGTAAGATTCTTCCGTTAGGATTGTTGGACCAACCAACCAACCAACCTGACCCTACGTACAGCCACGTCGGCATCAGCACATGCTTGCTGATTCTCTCTTTTTATTATTATTATTATTATTATTTTAATTAAATTGGTCCAGCGGTGGTTCTGATGTGCGGCAGTCACCGGCCGGCAAAGATTTATTAACCCTCTATTTAATAAATCTTCTGTACTCTAGTATAAATAAATTAATAAATTAAAATAATAGTGCAACAGAAAAGAAAGCTGAAAGCTGTAAGCCAGTGAAAATTGAAAAGAAGACAAGTAGAGAGGGGAAGAGTTTCGCGATGAGCTGCAGTTTTGCCAGCTTGTGGTTGCTGATTTATGATTGGTTCAATCTTGTGGCTCCCAGACCAATCCAGTTACTCTCAGGCTGGCTTTTTCTCGGACCTTTTTGTCGGAACTGGATCCGATTCAGATAACACTGCTTCGCCTTTGTCTGACGAGTAATTTGTTACATAATTATTATTATTAAAGAGATATTATGAGTTGCATTAATTAAGATTTGTTTAATGACCCAAAATATGGAATTACACAGACAGGACAGGAGAGGAGAGGAGAGGTGCATTGGCATTGACTATTAGTTAGGTGGCAAAAATCATTGAACAAAGTCGACACGTAATTAATAATTCTGGTATATACATTGAGAGGTGAATTACCTAACACTTGTTGTGTGATGAATTTTTATTAAATAATATTGTAAAATAACAGGTGACTGACAAGTTAAGTTCTACTTAATAATTTGACATATACAACATTTAAATATTACTAATAAAAATAAAACAATTTAAAAAAAAAGGGCAGGCATGGTTAGTTCATTTTCTATCAATATTCTTTCATTCCATTCTATTCTATCATTCTACACATGTCAAAGTCTTTAACTTTCTAGTTCATCATCTTCTATTACTATGACAATGATAATGACATTTTGTTCAAGAGCATAATCAAATATATATATAAAAATTTACTAAATCTATAACAATTACTTTTTTTTTATATCGTACATTAAACTTATAGTTCTAATTTCTTTTTGAATGACATATTTAGAAAATAAAATATAATATTTTAATCTTGTCTTATATATGTATATAAAACACATGTTTGGTGTTATATTATTTAGATAGGGAAAAGGCAAAAATGGGCTAAAGTTTAAAAATATTATTTTTGATGTTCATAAATAAGAAAAAAATAATTATTTTTCATCTAACAACATATCAAATATGCTTCTATTTTTTATTTATATTTTTTAATTTAATTTAATTTATTATATTTAAAATATAATATGCTCTAAATAATTTGTAAAAAAAATTGTTACAGGTCCTTATTACTAGTCCAATTACGCGAGCAAATACTTTTATTAAAATATAAATTAATTAAATATACATTATATTTACTTCTTGTCTTATACCAATAAGATTTGAATTTTAAATATTTTTTTATAGATGAACACAAACAAAAATATTACCAATTTAATTAGTTAGTACCAACTAACAAATCAAAATTTGATCATGAAGAAGAAATATTGTTTAAAATTAGGTTTAATTCATTTAAAATTATGTTTGAATAGAATAATTATATTTATTTATTTATTTATTTATTTTTGTAGTAGCAGTAGTATTATACTGCATGATTCCACCATGCACATGGAGGACACATGGTCGGTCTATTAGATGTTAGATTATATAAACCAATTAAATTTCTAAAGCTTATGATACATGTGTCAAATTCATCATCCAAATCCCAAACTTTTGTACTGTCAAAATCACAAATAACTTTCAACAAATCCTAAATATTGCAAGCTAGTGGGTGTTGGTTGTGTGACGATTGGAAGTAGTGGTGACCAAAATTGGACGGTCCAAATTGATTCTCATGCGCACAACACAATTGGTTGGGGACATTACGGGTCTGCGTGGTAAACAATACATGTTGGTATATATTTTTTTGTAGCAGTTGGCTATAATTGAAATAAGACTACCATGCTATTCATACAAAGATGATGACTTTCTCCAGTCTTAACTTTATCAATTACATACCCACTAGCTAATTACCCAATTAATCAATATAAATGACCTTAAATTGAACCCATTTGTACTATTTATTTTTAATTTTTTTATTTTAAACCCGTAAAATTGATACTCATACGCGCGCGCGCGTGTGTGTATAGAGAGAGAGAGAGGGCGGGGTATGATAAATAATGTTGGGCAGGAGGCGTGGTGTGGTTGAATGTTGATAATGATAGAACAACTAGCATCATAAAATTGTAGTTGATGGAATCATGGCAATTAATTGTAAAGCCAAAAAAGGGTATGAAATTTTGAGAGTAATGTCATACACGGCGTGCTGGGGAAAAAGGTACATCTAATCTACCTTCCACCAATATAAATGAGGAGAATTAAAATCTTTTTTCAAGCAATATATTTATTAAAATTATTTAATTAAGTATTTGTATTGTTTTAAAATATTTTTAAAGAATAGCAAAATCACTTTTTAAGATTAAATACAACAAATGTGAAGTCACTACAATTAAGAAAGAATTTGATATACTTTAATCGAAATTACTCCTTAGATTACAACTCTTGATAATCCCACTTACGCTTCCGGTTCACCTTTTTAACCCTTTAAATAAAAAAAAACAAAAACAAAAACAAAACATGCAGGCAGTCACTTTGTAAGTTTGAATGAGAATGGTTGAATTGCAAATTTCCAAGGGACGGAGAACATTCTAAAGCAAACACTTTGGGAAAATAAATGATCAATGCCTGCCTGATTTTGCTAAAGTAAAAAACAAAAACAAAATAAACAAAAAGCAACAGAGTAGTAGTAGTAGCAGCAGCAGCAGCAGCAGTAGTAGTAGAGAAGAGCATACACCCGCCTGATTTTGAGTAAGCAAAGCTTGCCCTACAAAATCTGGTTTTATCCTTTTACTTTGTAAGGTGCAATGGAGTAAAAAAGTGTAAACAGGGGAAACATCACTACTACTACTACTCACATCTCCCTATTGCGTGCATGTCAAGATATGAAATTGCCTTAATCTTCATGGATTTGTGGGCCTCTATCTACAAAATCTTACCCCATCAATGCAACAAATTATGCAAAACAAAACAAATCAAGAAAAAAATTGCCTTAAATTTATACCAAATGAAACCCTTAAAATTGGTGGGTATGTTTGTTTTTCATCATACATATAGTTCTTATATTTATTTATAGTTAACTCTTAATAAAATAGATTAATTTTAATCCTTATTTTAATATAATTGTGTAATAAAATAGACATAATATTATATTTTTATTCATTTTTAATTTAGTACAAAATTGAAATAGTTAACATATGGTAAAATTGTCATCCCAAAATAGAAAGGGGTATGAGTATGACCCCATGGGGTTTGATGAAATTATGATTGTTAACAAGTTGATGATTCAATTTAACTTCCAAACTGTAAAAAAGGAAAAGTCAAAATCAAATAACTAACCCATACGAGATTGGTCCACACAATCAATGGTCCTTGTTCTCTCCCACCAATCCATTAGCAACTATGGTTGATGATGATGTTGGGTGCACCTTTTAGGTACATATTGATGACAAAGCAAGGGGTAAAAACTGTAATTAGAATAACTAGACTTCACAAAACGTGAGAAATTTGCTATCATTGGAATCACTTGCTTGTTGCTTGGCAACATAATCTTGCCTCCATAAGGCCAAATACCCACTTCTCAATTAGGGGCTGGATAATTTATATTTAAATTTAATTAAAACAATTAATGCATTACCAATTTACCTTACCTTCTTTTTTTTTAAAAAAGTTAATGTCTGTATTTATATATACAAGGCTAAATAAATAAAATTGACAAAAAGAAATAAAACAAAGTTGGTAAAGGCAATGGAGTTACATGTATAATTCTAGCATGCTAAAATTGAACAAGATTCACACGCGCGGCTTTAGGATTTTTCTTCTGGTATTGCATTTCAAATTTGGTCCAAAATCTTCCCATTTCAATCTCGACTCGGATTTCATTTCAGTGCTAAAGAAACAAGTTCTTGTGAATCAAATGCTGCCTGCTGCAACACTTGCATTCTGCCCCCTAGGGAGAAATTTATGGCCGGTCTTGAAAATACTTTCTGCCTCTTGAGTTAAAACCCCTAGCCTTTGCTATAGATTCAGCTTCGCAACACACACCCCACCCTTCTTCATTTTCGTAGGGTGGTATTAAATAGAAGCTGAGAGAATTGTGAACATTCAAGTGAAAACAGTACTCAAATGTTTTCTCATACAACCAAGTATTCAAGAAGTTTCTCTTTCAAGCAGGAAATTGCCATAAAAAATGGAGCAGACGCAAAAAACTATTAAAGTAACCGGTCAGAATTGTGTCTTCCGCAGTCGAACTCTGTTTCTGTTTGGAGTCAATCTGACTTTAATCGCCGTGATTGGCGCCTGGAAATACAAAACCCCCCACCGTTTTAACCATAATTATTAATTTTATTTATTTATTTTTAAAAAAATACTAAATACTAATTAAGTAAAATAAAAATACATTATTAAAAATATAATAAAATTATTTAATTAAAAAATAAAATAAATTTATTAATAATAAATAAAAAAAATATATAATTTTTATTATATTAATAATATTTTTTTGTTATATTAATAAATATATATTTTTTATTTTATGTTTTTCATGTGAATAATACTGTTTCAATGAAAATTCTATCCAACACTCCCTCTTTCCCACACGCAATTATCCGATACCGATAAATCAGCAGAAAATCGTGACATCTGCCCCACGAAGTTGGTTTCGTCCTTCCCTCGAGGTTAAAAATGGACGCGATGGCACGGACGTAGCGCGTGAGCTGTAAGGGTTAGAGTTAGTGAGGTGGGTAAAGACTGAGAGGTACGGTTAGGGCTGCGGGGTTAGTTTGTTTAAGGTACAAACCTAACCACGGTGGAAAACAGAAACACGCTACAGTTAGTTAACGGCGTCAAGATGGATTAAAATTATGTTTCAATTTCTATGATTCAGCCTATAAAAAGGCCGTTTTGTTGGAGCTCGTACCTAACTGTCGCTTCGCTTCTCTTCTCCGCTCTGCTTTTCTTTTCCCTTATTTCTTATTGTGTTTGGATACTGAGAAAGAGAGAGAAAAGTGGAGAGAAAATCGAATGCAATGGCAGTGACTCAGCGTGGTATTTGTCTCTCTTTAGCTGTAGTTTTGCTGTTGTTCGTTGGTGTTACGGCTACTGTCCGAAACGAAGAAGACCTCTCTGTTTCCTCCAGGTCTCTCTCTCCGCTGTTTCTTAGATGTGGTTCTTCGTCTGAGAAGCTGATACTTCCATTTTACTCATCTTGCTTAACTTTTTTTCTTAAGAATCTCGGCTTTCAGTACAAAAATTAAGCTGCATTTTTCAGTTTTCAAATTTTTGTAGCTCTAACTTTGTGTTTTTGGGGATTTTGTTTGCGGCTTTTAATTCTTAGTTTGCCTTCTGTGATTTCTTTCATCATTTTCTCTTCTATTTGATTCCGGAATACACTACAATTCGACATTATGCGGCTTCATTTAGTAATCTAGAAAGCATATAGGTTATTTTCATGGTCCTAAATCTGGCTCTCTGCTTCACATTAGCTGCTGTTCGAGACTCCATTAATGACTGTTTCACTGATAGTCATAGTCTCGTTTTCCGCGTTTATCCCTTTGAAAACTAACCATAAACAGAAATGCCAATGCTCTTTCATTTCGGTAGAAAGAAACGTAAAAAAAAATAAATAAATAAATAAAATAACAAGACAGTCAAGTAATTTTTTTGGTTACTTTTTAAGTTTAAATTATTTTATTTTAATTTTATTTTTACAGGAAAGATAAGACAGTGCAGTTGCAGAGCTCAGTCAACTTAACAATGGCGACCAAGTAAGTAAATCGAAGTAGCTGCCGAAGTTGTCAAATTTTGTCAATTCGATATGAGCCGTTGGCTATGTTGTTCAGAGTCCTTAGTGACCGTTAGATCACCGTTTTCTTGTACCTCGTTTAGTCAATTTACTAGTCAATAACGATCCTAGCCGTTGAGATCTGGATCCTTAGACCTAGATCGTTTAATACGTTATTTGTATTAGTCGGTTCCTTGGGATTCCTTCGCTGCAACAAGAGTACTGAAAATCCTGACTCTTTCCCCAAATTTCCATAACTACCCTCACACAATTCCTGCGATGTCAACACGACACTTTGCTTATTTGTAAGGCCATTTCGGTAATTTAATACGTTCCCGCCGACGGTTCGCCCCGCAGTTTGTCTCGCTTCAAAGCGCTTTTCCAACCGTTTAACCGGATGGTTACTGCCCCGTCCTTGAGCAGTGTACTTCCTGTCTGTCCCCTATTTACTTTTACACGCATCTGGCGTCTGGCACGTGTCTTTGATTTAACTACTAAGTTAATTAGTTGTTGCAGTATCAATGAATTTAATTTGGCTATTTATAACAGGAACGCAGACGAGGTGGAGGGCTTGAATGAACATGCAGTGGAAAACCCAGAGGAAATTGCTTCGATGGTTGAGAAGTGGGGTCTCTCTTTCACTATTTTTTTCTTCCTATATTTAATATACTTAATTTGCAATTTCCATTGATTACCTGAAATATCTCGGTAAATTCACTACTAATAAAAGAAATTGGAGGTAGCTAAGGGCACAGGTGTCCTTGTCAATAATCCGGACTGACCGTAAACCCAGTTACCTTATGGTTGTGTTTGAAGCCGCTTGAATATTTGTGACTGCTCTCTCTGTATGATTTCTATTATCCTGATTTCTCGATTTTGCGCTTGTGGTGCGGTGATTTTTCACTTTTTGAGGGCTGAGGAATCAATCTCGTCCTCCACGTTCTTTCTCTGCTTTTTCACTCCGTTTCCTCATAGAGATCCACTTGTTACTGTTGACAGATCCGTGTTTCACGGTCATAAATTCTTGCGTCTCTTTCACGTATTAGTAATTAAACGTAAAATTTGTAAACGTTTATTTCTAATAAAAAAAAGAGTTGTCCATGTAAGACTTCTTTAGTATCTGTTTTATCTGATGATTAAGTACGGCATTCCTCTATAGTTAATTTAACTTTTAATACAATTTTGAGATTGCGAAAAGGGCCTATTTTAGGTGAATTCTTTTCTTTTGTTATTTTTTTTTCAAGTATTTGAATATCGTCCATCTAATTATGCAAAAGTCAATTTAAAGAGATGTATGGAGTCGGTACCTGTTTCTTTGGCATGACAATTCCTATATTGATATGGCATGACTCAACCATGTGTGGCTAAAGAACAAAGACAACGACCAAACACCCTTTTTTGCTTCCTGCACTAGTATCAAACCAACGGAATTGTATCCGTTGTTAATCCTTCTCACAAATTGACAAAAAATCATCCTTCCTTTGTCACTACATGATACACTTCCTTTATTGGTTTTGGCTGTCTCAAGAGTAAAAGATAGGAGGATAACCACCCAACACAGATAGTACCACACAGGAATTACTAGATTTTTACATTGGTCACAGGATGGAAAATTGTTAAACTAAGGCAAAGCTGTTCAATTACTTGTAGCAATTTGGACATGGAGACTCTTGAGAAGTTCGGATATAACATAGTTCTAATTATGACCCTTGTCAGAGTGTCCCTTGTGATATTTACGCCAATACATTTGACATTTCAGGAGCATTCGCAACAGCGCTGACAGGAGAAAGTTGGGTTTCTTCTCTTGTGGTACTGGTAATCCAATTGATGACTGTTGGCGCTGTGACGGCAACTGGCACAAAAACCGCAAGCGCATCGCTGATTGTGGTATTGGCTTTGGCAGAAATGCCATCGGTGGCCGTGATGGTCGCTTCTATGTTGTCACTGACCCAAGGGATGATGATCCTGTTAACCCCATACCTGGAACTTTGCGCCACGCGGTGATCCAAGATAGGCCTCTTTGGATTGTCTTCAAGAGGGACATGGTCATACAATTGAAACAGGAATTGATTGTGAATAGCTTTAAAACCATCGATGGTCGTGGAGCAAATGTGCACATTGCTAATGGAGGGTGCATCACTATCCAATTTGTTACCAATGTGATCATCCATGGTCTTCATATTCATGATTGTAAACCCACCGGTAATGCCCTGGTGAGGAGCTCACCTACTCACTATGGCTGGAGGACAATGGCTGACGGTGATGCTATATCAATTTTTGGGTCAAGCCACATTTGGGTTGATCACAATTCACTCTCCCATTGCGCTGATGGACTGGTTGATGCTGTCATGGGATCTACTGCCATTACCATTTCAAACAATCACATGACCCACCACAATGAGGTATGTCTTTACAGCAGATTTCAGTAATCTTTTATAGTCAAATTGGTTTTCTTAATTGCGAAAAAACTAATCTATATGGTTGTAAATGCAGGTGATGTTGCTTGGTCACAGTGATTCTTATACTAGAGACAAGCAAATGCAAGTGACCATTGCTTACAACCACTTTGGAGAGGGACTCATTCAGAGAATGCCAAGGTATTTTGAACTCTTATATATTCTTTTGTTAATTCTATACCAGTGTAATAGAGTAGTCCATCCGTATTAATTTTTGAGTTTTCAGATCAAGTTTCATTTGACCTGACTAGAATTGAATTATGAACAATGCAGGTGTAGACACGGGTATTTCCATGTAGTGAACAATGACTACACTCACTGGGAAATGTATGCCATTGGTGGAAGTGCTAACCCCACCATCAACAGCCAGGGCAACAGATACAGTGCTCCAGCTAACCCCTTCGCAAAGGAGGTACTGTCTGAAGTCTCTCGCCTTTGGCCTCTACAATTTGCTGATTGTTACTATTTGATTTGCATTGACAGGTAACAAAACGGGTGGACACAGATACAAGCCAGTGGAAAAGCTGGAATTGGAGATCAGAGGGAGACCTATTGCTGAACGGTGCCTACTTCACCCCTTCTGGAGCAGGAGCTTCAGCTAGCTATGCCCGTGCTTCAAGCTTGGGAGCCAAGTCTTCCTCAATGGTTGGATCTATTACTTCTGGTGCTGGTGCTCTTACCTGCCACAGGGGCCGCCAGTGCTCATAGCTCTAGTCGATTGAAAATTGGCCAAAGAAAAGGCCATGCCCCATTCCTGTTTGATTTTTCAATTTACTATTATATCACTTATCCAGTCTCCTTTTTTGGTCATTGTTTCTCTACTATATATCTGCTTCACATATTTTTGACAAGCGTATAGTTTTACACTTGTCATTATGTTTCCCCATCAATTTCCTTCAGTTCCAGTTTGTCTATCAGTTATTTGCTCAACCTCGGCCTGCTTCAGCTGAAAAACAAAACAGTGCCATCCTAAGAAGCAGGTGCGAAAGCGTTGTTCATTTTACTCCGCACTACCCTTTTTTTGCTTTGTTTTGGCTCTTTTTTTTAGCCTCATATCTCATTTCTTTCTAACTGGCATTGTTTGTCTATTTGTGTCCAACGTCATTTGTCAAAATGTCAATCTTGGGTCTCTACACTCTTTTTTTCGTTTGTATTTTGGGTTGTAGGGTCTGAATGATTTTGAGATTCTATATATATATATCTTCTTTCACCGTTGTGACTGGTCATACAAACGATAGTATTGAATCTCAAACTTGAGTTGTGAGAAAATTTTGTTTACGACAAAAATCACGCAGGGCAACAGCAGTGAAGTTTCCTTTTACTTTTTTAGTTTTGTTTTTGCCTTTTTTGAACTTTACCTTTTTCTTTCCACATGGAAGCAATCTTTACTTTTGTTATATTATATATATATATATATTATATATATTATATATATTATATATATCCAAGTACACTTGGCATATTTGTGTTGTTTTCCGTAGCAGCTGTTGGGGATTCTTTCATGCGCGCACCCTGCACAACCAAATGGCATAAAGTCATTAACTAACTTAACATAAGAGCTTTTTTTCTTTTAACCTTTTTATGGATGGGTCTTCACTAAAATGATACCATGCCATGCTAAAACTTTTCCAAATCAACCCGTGACACAATCCACCATACGAAAAGTTTGGAAATTTCCAGCTAGCTAGAATGAATCATGAGATTTATTTTTGTAACCAGTGTAAAGAAATATGTGAACAGTTTGATAATGACAAGAAAGTCAGTATCATATATATGATTAGTTGGAATTTAAGATGACTAGTTAGTGAAGGAGGATGCCCCACACATAAAGCAAAGATTATGACAGTGCAGTGATTGTTCAAGTGGTTGAAGAATGAAGTAAAAGTGTATGATCCAATCCAACTACTAATAATATTAATTTTCACGTGGAAGATGATGAATATTCCGCATGGCAGTGCGTTTGTTATGGCATGCGACTGAGAAGTTCTTTGCCTGCCTGCAAATACTCCGGTCCATTTCCTACCACTTTCAATTACTGGGCATTTTGGATATCGCCATTGCCATCCACGTTCAGACCTATATTCCTCTGTTGATTTTCACACGCGAGTTGCGAAAGTTTATATATCTTCAGACAAGAAAATTCCTTCCTTTGTTCTCTGTCTAAAATAATACAACAAATTCGTATGGCGAATCTTCAAAAAAATAATCTTTAAGGGTGGATGTTATGAACAATCTAATCTGGTCGAGGACTCGCGTCTCTTTCATTATGATCCAACAAACACGAACAGGAAATAATACATTTCACTTTCAGTATAAGCAATCAAATAAACTTTAATGGCTCTGATTTTAGTACAATGCTAATTAATTTTCTCACATTTGGAAACTTGAGTAATAGTAGTCTCGACATCCTGAAAAACATTTAAAAATGATTTTATTTTATTATATGATCTATGCTAATGCAAAAAGCTCGATTGCCATAATTTCTCAGAATTGTTTCTACTTTTCAAACCGAATGTTGTTCCATTTCATCTGTTACAACTGTGTATTATTGGTAGCTTTGCCTTCTTGTCTGTTCTGAACTCGGCATCTCTTAAATTTGCCATACCAACTTCGTCCTCTCTAATACAGAACAGAACATCTTGTTCAGCATAACGGCAGTAAATGTCAAAAGAGTTGAGAACAAAGTTTTCTATCGAGTCACATGCATCAAGACATCCCCGCCATTTAATTGCCTGGCTGATTGTTTAGTCATTTGGAGGTGTCTATCTGAAAAGCATAATTCAGCTTCAGCAAAGTGTAATTTCACCATAGCTTAAGCCTTTGACTGATGAGAGATTTATTTATTTTCTAGAGCAATAGAATATAAGAAATATGTGATGATGTATGATTTATATTAATTACATAATATCAAATTTATTTATTTTAAAATATAGCAGGTTTTTTATACTTTTTTCTGTAATATTTTTAATAAGTTTTATATTTTGATTTATTTCTAAAAACCATGGTATACATTTGACTGTTTGACCAATTATATTTTATTTAATAGGTTGACTTTTTAACTTAATTAACATCTATTTTGGAGCATGACAAAAGAAGTAATATAGAAGTAATTAACATCTATTAAAAAAAAGTTTAAGATAATGATAACAAATATAGAAGAAAGTTTTTATGTTATTCAAATTCATTATTATTTGTGATATTGTAGATGTAGAATTGAAAATTTTAAGTAAAGTTAAAATTCTATAGTTTTTTTTATAATTTTTTTATCTTATGATTACTTGACTTAATTAATAGGTAAAAATTAATTAAATTTGGTCAAGTTTAACGTAAACAAATCTTTCAAGTAATTATTTTTTAAATTTTTTTGAGAATTCATGATTTGTGGATTACTAGCATCCTTGTGGGACAAACTTATTCAAAGTGGAATTAAATTTATACAAGAAAATATAATATTAATTTTATAAGAAATAAGTTATTATTCATTGTGTATATATATAGGTTGGGATCATGTGAAATAAGATTACATTATTCTCAATGTAATCAATGATAATTGATAATTTCACTTGATGGATGGTTTTCATGGTGAGATAAATTTAACTAAAAGAAACAATAAGATCTAATAAAATTTAGATATTTAGGAGTAAATGAGTGTAATTAAAATTTGAGTGTGATAGAATATTATTGAAAACATGGTTATAATAATTTTTCATATAGCAGAATTTTCAATCATCTTTCTTAATGGTCATGGATTCTCTTCGATATAAATTTATTTGTGAAAATACTTATGTTATGTGATTATTTTTGTTTGTCACTTGTTTGATATATTTGTTTCAGGAGACTTTGGATGTGATCTTAAAATTTGTAACAAGTGGCATCAAAGCTATGGTTCTAAGGTAAAGGAATATATTATGAAATAGGTTTGCAAAATTTAGTGAAGCTTGATGAGGAAGAATTTGATGAGAAAATTAATTTTGGCTTGTGCCAAGTCATAGATATATTGATCCAACAAGGGTATACGTATGGAAATATTAGTAATATTGCTATTTTAGAGAGACAATAATTTCGTCTGACAGCATAAATAAGAAATTCTTCTTATGGCATGCCATTAAATTGTCATAAAAAAATAATATGCTAATGCTGGTGGTGTATGGTTTTGCATAAAAGGCATGGAACGGTAGTTATGAAAGTGTGTGGTGTAGTTTATATTGCGGGCTTTGGACTCCCATGGGTGCCAAATATGGGAGTGGATAATTTCAGAATGGTGTTCGACATGTGTCCAATGAAATATTAAACTTTGATTTTAAGTGGTATGTATTTCGAACGTGGTAAAGTATAATTCATTGCTTGTTTTATATATTTGTTCTAAGAGAGATTTTGGGCGGGATCTAAATTCCGAACAAATTGTCGTCCAATCCTAAGCTAGAAAGGGAGAAAATCACAACAAAAGAAACCTTGGAAATGCTAGAAACTGTTGACAAACTTGGCTTATGGAGAGAAAATAATTTTTTCAATCAAGGCAAGATTGGCATGGTGGACAAATCAATTGCTGTAGTTATTACTTGATTGCATCTACCGGTGATGGGTTTCTAGGGCTGGAAATTCTTGAACCCTAAAAATTTCATCCCATCCGTTCATGGTTCGAAAATTTCAAGCAACAGCCTATAATTGATGATGATTTTCCTGACCACAATGTGATCGTCTCCGAAATCAATAAGTAATTTTAATGAATGCACTGAATTAAAGGCTTGTTCACTGAGTTTGTCTTTGTGTTTGTTTATGGTTTTTTTTTCTTTTTTTCAATCAGAGTTAAACAGTTTTTGTTTTCGTTATCTTGTAGTCAATATTAGGACAATTTGCTTGATACTTGTATATGAGTATAAATAATACTGAATAACTTTCTTCTTTTGTATATTTGCTTAATTTAGAGAAGAAATATTTTGATACAAGTATTATAAGTAGTAAGATTTATAAAGATTAATCGTCATGTTCGGGGGTTTGGAGACTGGATAATCCATTTTTCTTCTTATTGATAATCTACTTAATAACAAATAATTATCATTGAATTATAGATAAATAATTTTTTGTTAATAAAAGATGATTTATTTACTGTTATGAACAAAAAAATCATTAAATATTTAAATTTTATTTTTAATTATTTGACGCGTTATATTGATTAATTTTTAATTAATATTAGTAAACAAAATTTAAGTATATAATAATTTAAATTGTTGAATTGATATTAAAATTCAATATTTTGAATAAAATATCAATACTGAGCAAATTTATTAAAATTTAAAACTTGGTTTGCTACTGGAATGCGCGGTAACATTAAGGTATTATTTTGTTACTTATTATGCACTCAAGGTTCCTCACATTCTAGTATATGGAAATGTTTTATTCTCATACATGCATACGCTGCAAACCATCAAGCCACCATTTTAATAAAATGTTGTCCATTAATCGACCTCTGCGATCTGACAGCTTATATTTTTCCAACCTGGAAAGCTCTTCCTCCTCATTTGAGACTCTGGCTTGGCCAAGTTCTAGGGTAGTGATCTCGGGATAGACTGGGGGGTTTTCTTCCGAAAGCAATTCTTTAATTGGACCGTATGGTTTGGTGTACTGATCTGTTATAATGGCACTTGCAATTGAAATTCTTGGGCGTTTGTTCTTTGAAACCAATCGGTGAAAGACGCTTTTAAACTTATCATTGCTGATCACCTGCATAAACACGTACATTAAAAATTACAATTGACTTATAACTGCAATACAACATTAACAAATCAACAAAATATTGAAACTATGTATTATACTTGCCTGTATCAATAACCCAATATTTATAAGTAAAGCCCCTGGAACAGGGACACCATCGACCCATTGACTTTTATGAGGACCTGTAGGCCACCGATTTGATCTTGTAGAAGCATGGTAAAAAAAAATTGTCAGAATGCGTCCTTGTGCCATGGTCAGTTCTGGTTGAGGGCATGCCGGATAGTAATGGCTCACAATAACTATTCTATTTGCACAAACGGTGTCATTCAGGAGATTGGGCGCTAGCCCTAGAGCTTCAGACAAAACTTCAAATAGAGTTGACCCAAATTTAAATGCTTCATTGCTATATTTCATCGTCAATATCCCTACAAATCAGCAAAGCGAACATCGCAAGAACAAATCAAACTCACTACTTGAAACAAAACAGGGTAGAATTAGAATATATCATACCTGCATGTTGCGGGCAATTCTTCAGGACAAGAAAAATTACGTTCCATAATACAAGTAAAAGAATCTCTCCAACAAGTAGTCGGTGAATCAGAATAATCATAGCTTGTCACATAAACTAGTTGGTTGAAGTAATCACGAGAGTAGTATTTCTTCTTAATCTCAACATCTTGCTCAAAAAATCTGCATGCCCCATCCATGGCTTGATAAAAATGCTCTTTGGTATTCCATGATTGATAACTTGAAAGAAACCCCACGTCTCACATGCATTTCTTACTTTGTCAGTTAGCTCAGAACGTAAACTTGTGTCTAGTTTGTTAATACCTCCAAAGTCAATGACTGGATTTGTGACGTTGGGATCGCTGCAAATTGGTTTATCATCGTGCTTTTTTTTTCAGATGATCATCAAGAATGAGTAGCCGCGGAACATTAGTCACTCCAGCTTTCGTCTCATCAAATTCTTTCTACTCTTTCATCCTGTCATAATTAGTGCTTCCCATTCTTGCCTGAATTTTTCCCAACTTCAATTCTTAATTGTATACATTTTGCTTGAATTCTTAATTATATATACGTGTGCAAGGAGATCGCGGGTCAGAATTGAACAACAATTGTAATGAATTAAGCACAACAAGTCAAATACTCTTCTTGACTAAGTAAGCTACTTTAAGCCACTTTTGCCCGAAAAAATATTCAAATTCGTTCCATCTCAATTTAGGTGGCTCTAATTTCGGTACATTATTGACTTTAATGAAGACTGCATTTGCTATTAAAGTGTTGTGGAATAGAACTACAGAAGTACCAGATACCAAATATTAACGAAAATGAATGAATTACACTAAATATTTGTGTTATTAAATATTATTTGTATTTCTATTTTTTATATTTCTCTAATTAACTTAACTTTTTATAAAATGGTTAAAAAGTTTCAAACAGCATGCATATCCCTAGAATCAATTTTGGCAACTACTTGATCTATTTTAGTTGATGCTTTTATGATTAATATGTCACAACATTTCTCCCTGCTTTCAAAGATGTGCCAAGTACTTTCTAGTTTGGTAAGATAATCGAGAGTATGATCGGATCTAATGATTCTCCCAACATTGGCTAGTTCGGAAAATCATAAAAAAATAATAATAATAAAAGAGAAGTATTCAAAAACCAAGTTTGCATACAAATTTATATGCATCTATGTATATATGTTTATTAAACTTATGTCCTATATTTTTTTTTATTAACAACAAGATTATCTACACCTATGTCCATAATTTCAAAAAAAAATAAAAATAAAAAAACATACACACCTTCTAAATATAATGAAATTGACAATTTAGGTGAAATGTTTGAAACATTACACACTAGATCACCTTTGTTTATAATTTTTATTAGTATTTTAGAGTCGGATGACAATATTAATAATTAATCCAGTTTAATAAAAAAAATTATAAAGAGGGATAATTTAATTGAGACATTCATTGAGAAAAAAAATTAATTTTGTTTATTATAATAATTAAAAGTAAATTATGTTCTTTCTCCTTTTTCTGAAATAGAAACTTAGGCCAAAAATCTTTATATATATATATATATATATATTGATCAAAACTAACTTTACTTTCTTGCAATTTATAAATTGCTTAATATATTTATTTAAAAAAAAAGAATAAGAATAAGAATATATCCCTGATTTTATTATAAAAATATACGTTATGTAAAAATAAATTCAATAAATTAATTTTTTGGTCATCATTTTTCTATTGAAAAGCAACTTTAGAATTCCTTTATAAGATGCAGCTTGCATGAAGTGCCATGGTAGGTATACAGCCATAATATATATTCACATATATCTAGTGTTGATTTCCCATTTCCTTAACAACTTTAAACTTTAATTTAATTCATCCTTTTCTGGCAACATCAAAATTCTTAGTTGTCATAATACACACGGCATTAATATAATATGCATATTACTTTTGAATTTATAGTAAAGAAAACATAATCTGGGCCCGATGTTGTCTATTAATTAATGGAGATTTATTTCTTATGTAATTGCTTATGAGCCAATCAAAGATCAGCATGTTACACAATTGACAGTTAAAGGGCATCGAAATAGTGTGACTTAAGCTATAATTGTATAAAATTCCATAATTTTATAATCAAACCATCAGACATTTTTCTGTAGTAATTTTTGTATTTAAGAACAAAGTTTTAACTTTGGTAGGATAGATTTTAAAATTTGTGTTATAGTTGGCATAACTAAGTATGGTTTATGAAACTTTCTGTGCATGCATCTCTACTCTACTCTAGTAATAAATTATAGAAATATCGGTTGAGGTCTGTGCAAAGGCAATATTTATAAGCAAGATTAAATATTAAAATAAACAAGATATAGAAAGGAAAAACAGACTTGCTCTCTGACAAGTAGTATTCTCGTAACAACTCCTGAATCACTCCAACTTGTACACACACAGAAACCAGCTGAAAAAAAAGAAACACAAGGCATTCTCGTTTGTAACATGAAGATTCTCAGTAGCATTTTGCTCATTTTTTGCCTTGCCTTGGGCATAGTTTTCATGTCGGTAGTGCAACCACATCATTTTTACGGCACGGAGTATGATGTTCGTGTGATCAATGGCTTCACAAACAACTCATCATTGCCTTTGGTGATTTGGTGCTCATCAGAAGACAGTGATCTCGGCGGCCGTGCTCTCCAGGAAGGAGATGATTTCAGCTGGAGTCTGACGACCAAGATTTGGGGAAGTACTGATTTCTTGTGTACAATGAAATGGGATGAAAAGAGGAAACATTTCGATGCATTTAAGTCTCCGCGAGACAGTCATCGTTGTAACCCTTTCAGGAAATGCTCTTGGCTTGTGAAAGAAGATGGATTCTATTTCAGCAATGATGAAGTAAATTGGAAGAAAGATTTTTCGTGGTACTAATTATTTAAGCTTGCACAGACGAGGAATAATCGGATAGTTTATGTTATGTGCTGCTGTTAATAAATACAGAAATGAGTTAAGGAAACGTGCAGTTGTCGCTACATCTTCAATCTATCCGATCATGATTGCCATAAACAATATATATTTGTTATTGGACTGCTGGTGATAAACTTGATCTTTGGACTGCTGGTGATAAACTTGATCTTCTTATTTTCTTTTCTCTTCTTTTCTATTTTTCTTTTTCTTGTTTTATTAATTACTGTGTGTTGCTATTGAAGACTAAATGATAGCTAGGCTGAGGAGCAGAATAGTTTATGGCTTTTCAAGTTCAGGTTTGTGTAGAAAAACAATTGTACTTCCATGGGACATTACAATCACCCATAAAACTAACAGTTCCAGTTGGGGATTTTGTTACTCACGCTCTCTTTTGATTGTTATTTTTATTTAATGTTCATCATCTCTTGTTTCATCGATCAGGAAATATTAATTGGTGCACAACAAACTACAAATAGTCATCCCGGAACTATTTCATATTTTAAGTAAAGATTATAACAAAATAGACTCCCTAGCCTGTTTATCTGTACAATCTTACACACAATTTTTTTTTAAAAGATAAATAAAAATATGTACTTCAACTGTTTGCACATTATGTGGTCATTCTTGCATGCGAGATATGCTAATCTTCTTGTAAACATCTTACATAAATAGGGGTTTTATTGATATATTTTTTTAAAAAATTATAATAATTTTATTTTATTATAAATTTTGTAGAAAGATACATTTAACTATCTATCCTATCGTGTATGTTCCTTTTATTTAGTTTTTAAAATTCATGATTATTGATACTTTTTTAAAAATAAAATAGTATTTAATTAAAACATTACAATCATATACATATAAATATTTATTTAGAGTTATTTACTATTCTATCTAAAATTCATAATTTATATTAAAAAAATAATTTTATTATATAAATATTCAAATAATATTAATAAATAATAGTAAAATAATTACATTGAATATTATAATTTTATTAGAATGAGAATTTTTATGCCACAAGAATCGTACTATAAAATTTTAAAAATTATATATATTTTTAAACTAAATATAATAATTTATTAATAATATTTTATATTTTATATTATTAAAAATTTATAATATAAATAAATTAAAAATTAAATAAAAATAAATAAATTAAGAAAATGTGAGTGTATTTTTTTTTATAAAATTTATTATGAAATAAAATTATTATAAATATAAAAAAAATACTGGATAATATTTTTGATAAAGGAGGGTTGGGGGGGGGGTGGGGTTTGTTGTCGGATGGAAATTGGTGGCGCCTGAGTGTGGGGTAAGAAGCAACATGAATATTGAAACATCTCTGTAGTGGTGGTCAACATGATTGGTTTCTTATCTTCAGATGTTACTCTCATTCTATCAACGTCTTATCTAGTGTGTGTCGTGTCGCACAATATCAGTTGATCGTCTTCCAAATTTTTATATGATATTATATTTTATTATGTACGCGTGCGCGTGTTAGTTAACTTTGTTTTCACTGATATTTATTAAATAATTCTTAAACTATTTTTATATAGTCCATATTGCGAGCTCATTAGAAAGAGCTGAAATCAATTAGAGTTAATAATTTATGTTTAGTGTGTGTGTGTGTGTGTGTGTATGCATAAGTATATGTATGAACAAATAACATTTCCAATGTAAGGGCTCCAGCTGAGCAGTAGAGGTATGCAATTCATGATGATTTATCAAACAGACGTAGGGGTCACCAATTTCTATCCTGGCAATATAGTATTGCATACACTGTTTAAAAGAGGCAAAACAGTGTCATCCTCTCATATTACATCTAGCAAAAGCACTTCACTATATTTTCATACCAACTCTTCTTTAATAATATTTTCAAGGATTGGGACAAACCATAAGATGTACACTGGCAGCAGTCTTTTTCTTTTGCTAAAATTAATAAATAAATAAAAAATGAAAATGAAATCGCCCCTTTATTTCTTTACTTTTCTTTCGTGATAAAACATATTACCTAGATGTGATTATAATTAATTATTATTTTGGTATATTAACAAATTCAATACTTATTTACAATGTAAAATGTTGCTAACGTCGAGAATATCAATTTTAAAATTTTAAGAATAATCTAACAATCATCCTAAATATTCTTGATTGTTAGATTATCAACTCTATAATATTAATAAATCTAATTTAGATTAGCATATGTTGTATTTGGTATCTTGAAGAAAGAAGGTAGTTAATCAAATAAGCTACTAGTGAAGATGTTCACTTAATCCAATAAATAGATCCTTGTTAGAAAATCAGTACATTAAATTAATCTGCTTAAGAACTTATATAGAGTGTTATTCAAGTATTTAAGAGATTTATCTAAGTTAAAACTGTATGATTGACATTACATTTTCGGCATCCATAGCGAGATTGTACATAGGACAATGATTGAATAATGTGAAGAACACACCAAGGTTTTGAAGCATTAATAAAGGATTCACCACTACTATTAACATAGAATTAATATCTCATATGGTACCATTTTGATATAAATGATAATATAAGTCCATTATTGTGACGAGTTCTAAAAGGAGTTTTAGTGATTATTAGTTTAAGTTAAAATATTTTAATTATCATAATTTAATAGAGTAGATATTTTTCATACTTTAAAATCTTTAATAAAGTATAAATGAGACGAAGAATTAAATCATGAGATAATTGTGCATGGAATAAATTTCACTAGGGAGAGTATTCTTTCCTAATTGGAGGTTATGGTACATTGCCGGATGCCGTGCTTTATTACAAAATATTTATTTATAAACAAAATAATATTATCCTTAATACTTAATACAATCTTATTTAAGGAAAAATTATCATATTTTAAATCATAAAAATTTTTTCTTTGGCAAAATACACCACAAAAGAATTCCATTTTCTTTTATTTATCCATTAAAATATATTAAAATAAATAAATAAATAAATATTCTTATGACATTGTGTTTAATTTCAAAGATGATCTTCTCTCTTTTTGCATTAAACCCTTTTGTCTTTAATATTTTAGTTTTCATAACTATTACTCTAAGTATTTTTATTTTTTACAAATTGTATTGAATTAAATTTTTTTAATTTTTTGTAATTACTATTATTAGTTTTTTTTTATTTCATGAATTTTTTAACTAATTTAATTGTACAACAATTAATTTTCAATTACCAACATAAAAGAAATTATTATTTTTTATAATTGCATCTCAATGCTCATAAAAAAAATATTGAATTAGATTGAAATAAATATATTAAATTTTATCATATTATTAAAAAAAATAATTTATTTTAAATTTTTAAAATTTTAGAATTGGTGTTGGTGGTCTTCACTATTTGTAAATTTTATTTTATTAGCAAAGATTCTCTCATATGATTGTATATTTTGTGTGATTGTCGCTTTTATTCCTATTAACCTCATCAATGTTTATCTTTAAACTGGGCCCGCCATACGTAATAGAGGTTCCGATAATCATTTGTCTTGATTGATTGATTGATTTGCCTAGGATTATGTAGTTAATTTTGTATAAATAATAATTATTACTCGTGCAGTTCCTACCATCCGAAATTGATTATTTCGATCAAGGAATTGAAATTGTAAATATCCCTTTGAATACGTAGTGGCTCAGAAATTCAAATCTTTGTTCCTGTAATCTCCTTCAGCTTCTGAAATAGAGAAGATAAAGAAAAGCATAAACAAGATTTAATGAAAATGACTACTTTGTGTCGCTTCCTTGTGTTTGTTTTCATTGCTTTCTGCTTCAGTATTGGTAAAACAACTGAAGAAAATAGCAGTCATCCTGCCCAAGTTCACATCATGAATGCACTGCCAAAGGACTCAGTAGCAATCAAGATTCGCTGCAGTTCCAGGAACATCGAGCTCGGCGTACACGAGCTCGCTTCGGGTGCTGACTACAGCTGGAATGTGGAAGAAAGTTCTATATATTATTGTGAAGCTCTCTGGACAAGGAAGATTGCTTCTTGGCACGCGTTTCAGCCTCACAGGGATGCAAAACATGAAAATATCTTTTGGCTCGTGAAAGAGAATGGTTTCTTTCTTGGCTGGGATAACTCCAGCTGGGTGAGAAAATCTACTTGGGAAACTGAGTGATTTTTTTTTCTCGATTAATTGTATAAAAGTTATATATCAATAAACTTTGGTGTAATGTTTCTAATGACGATTATCAATAAACGTTGTCTGTTCCACAATGAAAGTTAATTTAATTTAACCCTACGAACGTGTTGTTTCCATGATTTTTTTTTCACTTCACCTCTTGGTTTTCTGCTTTCCTCAAATATTTTTATCACAAATAATCCATAAAATTTTTTTACCTTCATTTGAAAAATTAAAGAGAAAGGGCACGAGAGTCCTTGAGATTATATCTCTGGAATCACGATTTAATTAGTTCTACCTCTAATTAATTAATATTGAAAGATTTTCACATCTAAATTTGAGTTTCAGTTCGTAATTTAAATATCTCATATTGCATGTATACTCCAGAAACTAATTTCTTTACCGGGAGGATATATGCCAAAAAAACTTATACCTGTAGGCTTTAATTATATGCATGATTATGATTTATTATTATTGTTATTGTTATTGTCGGTCTCTCTCTATGAATCCTAACCTAGTGGAATGTTGATATTGATGAATATGTAAATGATTCGAAATATAATATAATATATATGTGCTGATTTAGTGCATAATTAGGACATTATGCAAAGAGTTTAGTTATGGATGCATTATTAAGTTATATAAAAAGGGGTTCTTTAACAACAAT
This sequence comes from Xylocarpus granatum, assembly GCA_019650275.1. Classification (NCBI taxonomy): domain Eukaryota; kingdom Viridiplantae; phylum Streptophyta; class Magnoliopsida; order Sapindales; family Meliaceae; genus Xylocarpus; species Xylocarpus granatum. Next base: position 168,765 of record BNST01000352.1, on the reverse strand, counting down.
ATGTAGTAACATAAAGATGACACACACACACACAATTAACTTGTCGTTTTGTATTTCATTCTCATATTTAATGATGAATACAAGCCAAGCTTTACCTACCATTACCAATTAAGTAGTGGGAAATTGCACTAGTACTAAAATCCATGGGAAAGAAAGAGAATAATAAAATGATTATTATGAACTGTTGGAAAGTAATTGATTATATGACAAACATTCAAAGTAATGATTATAGGCGTGCAATTTTACGTTATGATATTTCATATATAAGGCTAAACTGAGGATAAATGCGAGTAATACTTTTAAGCCTGGGAGGAGAATGAAATATTAAATAAAGAAATAAAAATAAATGTAAACAAGAGTTTGAACGTGGGATATTTCACTTGTAACTAGATTGGAAACATTGGGACTAAAAATTTTATTTATAGTAAATTTTAAAAAAAAATGCAGGAAAAGTTTTAAGGAAATTAAAAGAATTTATCTATTTTTAACAATATTTAATTTTATTGCTTGATTATTGTGATAGTGAAGTTAAATTTATAAATTTGAATGTTGTGAGTAATCGACAGGGAAAAATCACTTCTATTGGTAAAATTATGTATTTTTTATTATTTGATTGCCGTGGTAATGAAATTGAATTAATAGGTATGATTGTGGTGATGCATGGACCAAAAAGGAAAGATTGGGCCAATTTTCCTTGAAATTCAACTAATAAACAAAACGTTAATTACTGAATTACAAAGTATCCATTGCTAGAAGTTCAAATTTGATCTCCTTCCATACTTCACAAGCAGCAGCCAATTCACGACTCCATTTGCTAGCCTCATGGATAATTTCATTACCTTTGCTATCTTGGAATCCAAATCTGCTGAATCAATCATGTTAGAAAAGAGAGGAAAAAAAATAATAGAAAATAAGTAAAAAAAAATGAAGTAGAAGAATTAGGTCTATTTGATTCAATTACTAAATGAGTCATTAACGAATAAGATATATATATTATAAGTGTATTGAATAGACTCATAGCAGTTTTATTTAGGTGAGTTTGATAATAAAAAATAATAAATTTACAGTTTATATATTTCAAAAAAATTTATTTTAAATTTAGATCGATAAGAGAGAGTAAATAAAATGAAAATGTACATTTGGGATACTAAAAAATAAAATTAATTTTATAAATATTCTGAGATTTTGAAATAGAAAATGTTTTAATTATTATATAAGTTCCATGAGTGATGCTTTTGCAACTCTTCTTTTAAAACTCATTTTCTTTTATTTATCTATTAAAATTATTAAAAATAAGTAAATAAAAATTCTTATGACACTATGTTTAATTTTAAAAATGATCTTCATCGTCTCTCTTTTCACATTAAATCCTTTTGTTCTTAATATTTTAATTTTTATAACTATCATTCTAAGTACTTTTATTTTTCACAAATTGTATTGAATTAAATTTTTTATTTTTTGTAATTACTATTCTTAATTCTTTTATTTCATGAATTTTCTAACTAATTTAATTGTACAACAATTAATTTTCAATTGCCAACATAAAAGGAACAATAATTTTTTATAATGGTATCTCAATGCTCACCAAAAAGTATTATTTAATTAGCTTAAAATAAAATATATTAAATATTGTTATATTATTGAAAAAATAATTTATTTTAGATTTTTAAAATTTCATAATACAATTATTCTGGTATAAAAACTTTAAATAATAATTTTTTTTTCAATATTATTATTAATTAACACCTTGTGAATAGTTATATAATAAAGCTATTTGTTATTATATATTATGAATTTTATACGATACGTGTCGTATGTGTAATACACTCACATGATTAAGTTTTTTTTTAAAAAAATTATTATTTTTTTGTATTTTAAAAAATATCTTTAACAAATTCTAAAAGTTAAAAAAAAATAAATTAAAATTTTACTAATAAAGTATAAACAAATTAAGAATATAACAATCTTTTAAGTAAATAATTTACAATTATAATAAAAATAAGTTAAATATTTTTACAAAATTTGAAAAAAAAATATAATAAATTTCATATATATATATGTATGTATGTATTACAACTGTCTTTATAGTTAATACTCTTTGTTTAAAACCTAAAAGGAAAAAAAATCCATCACATACATGCAAACAAGGTAAAAGACCTTTATAGTTAATACTGTTTGTTTAAAACCTAAAAGGAAATAAATCCATCGTATACATGCAAACAAGGTAAAAGATATATATATATTGCAACCGTCTTTATAGTTAATACTCTTTGTTTAAAACCTGAAAGGAAAAAAATCCATCGTATACATGCAAACAAGGTAAAAGATCTTTATATTTAATACTCTTTGTTTAAAACCTAAAAGGAAAACAATCGATCGTATACATGCAAACAGGGTAAAAGCGTAGATTATTTTTTGGCATCTATGTTGTGGTTGCCATGGAAGCTCTGGCGGAGTTCAACACTGAAACTTAAATCTGACATACCATCCCATATTTACCTCTATATTACTTAAGCTCATGTGTGTGTGTATACACACACACACACACGTACACACAATCGCTTCTCCTTTGTTAATTAAGATCTTCGAATTCAACTTAATCAACAAGGGAATTCTAAACCATGAGTCTGTTTAACAAACTTGTTTTGTGGCATCTAATGTTCATTGCTTTGTCAGGGGCAAGATGTGCTGTTTCTGCAGGAAACCAGGTAGGAGAAGACGCTTTCATCACACCAAATCCCGTGACTCATGTCAGCATCTATAATTATTTAGACGGATTAAATTTCACACTTCATTGCAAATCAAAAGATGATGATTTAGGAACTCATGTGATAGCTCCGGGAGAAAATTACAACTGGCAATTCCAAGCAAATATTTTTCTAACAACACTGTTCTTCTGTCGACTGAGTTGGCGAGATGCGCAGGGAGTTTTTGACCTATATATAGCCAAGAGGGATTTAACAAGATGCGAAACACAGTGTATTTGGCACGTGAAAAAAGATGCCATAATTGGCTATAATGACTGGGAAGAACCAGATATCGTGTTTAGGTGGCCAAAGCCACCAAAGTCAAGCTGATGTATGTTTATCGTGTACGAAAAGATTATAAATCATGAATAATTGAGTACTGTAATTAACCATCTCAATAAGACACCCATTTGGGTGATGGCATGTTGCTTCAATTTTGCGAATTAATTTACGCAAAACTGAATTTTTCTCCTTAATGTTAATTTTAAAAACTAGTAAAGCAAGATCTACTATCGATTAATTAAGACATAAAAAGAGCATCGGGGTAGAAGTGTAAGAATCAAAACCCACCATCGATTAATCAAGACATATAAGAGCATGGGGTAGAATTTGTAAGAATCACACGAAGGAATTATGCTACAGAGAGTGAAGAGCCCCGGAAGAAACAAAGATGCAAGAATCAGCAATATGCCACGATCTGCACTAAGCCTGATTTGGCTTATGCAGTGAGTATGGTGAGCAAATACATGGCTAATCCAGGAAAACAACACTGGGAAGCTGTCAAATGAGTTCTGAGATACTTGAAAGGTGCTTCTAGAGTTGGTTTGTTGTATTAAAGTCATAACAATGTGGATAATATGCTTCAAGGATATGTTGATGCTGACTATGCAGAGACCTAGACAGAAGAAAATATAGAACATGGTATTTCTTTACTTTGTTTAGTTGCATAATTAGTTGGAAACCAAACTTACAACATGTAGTAGCAATGTCTACTACAAAATCAAAGTATATTATAGTATCAAAGGCAATTAAGGAGGCTAAATGGGTACAAGGCTTCATTGCAGAGTTAGGGTAGAAAGAAGAATCAGTATGCATCATGTGTGACAATCGAAGTACAATACAATTGAGTAAGAATCAAATGTATCGCGGAAGAACAAAACATGTTAAGTTCCATTTTATCAAAAATGAAGTATCAAAGGGATTAATAAGAGAATGTTGCCGATATGCTTACTAATCATTGACAGTGTCTAAGTTTAATCATTGCTTTGATTTAGTTGTTGGTAATGATGGTTGGGAATCCTAAAGTTTAGGCAAAAATTGCAAACAGATTTATAATCAAGGTGGAGAATTGTAGAGGTGATTAAAAATCAGTTATTATAAACTAAAGTTAGTTAGATGGTTAGTTTGTACAGCTGGCTTGATAACAAAAAACTGCAGTAGCAAGTACAAGAATTCAAATTAGTTGCAGCACTTAATTCTAGTATAAATACACAGCTAATAAAAGCTTAAAAGTAGAAAGATTTGCAGAAAGAAAACAAGGGATCTTCAGCTACGAAAATACAGAGGTGTTGAATCAATTTCTTAAAGAAATAAGCTTGCGATACTGCCACTTGTAAGATGTTGATCTACCTGTAAGTTCTTTCTTGTATATTTCAATTTGCATCATTTCTTGATTATGAGTTAAAGCATTTGCTTGGTGTCTATTGTTGGCTATCAATAAGTCTTTGTTGCATCTTCAGTGATAGTGATCAGTCAGTTGTTTGGGTTATTTTCTTGGTTCTTCTTTCTCACAATTCTTCTTATTTAAGACATTCAAAGATCCAACACCATTTAATAAAGAGAAGAATCATTCTCCAACCAATTTTAAGATAAACATTGCATAGCGGCACTGTAAACCAGATTTTATACTATACTGTTACTGTATTCAGTTTCAACCAATTTAAGGGATTTACAGAATTAGGGGGTAAGAAGAATTACCCCCCATGAACTAAAAGAAAAAGGACCAGTAATTATATTTGCTATGTGAAAAAAATGTACATGATATCATCTTGTCAACCTGCTACAGCAAAATAATACTACAGGGGAAGAAAAATCAGCACCAAAAAATCCATCTCTCGGTTAATAAGATCTGGGAAATCATTGCCTACTTTCATGAAGCATAGTCTTTCGAAGGAAGATCATTAGCTGGGGAAGAATTAAATCTGCCTTCTTGCTCATTCAACTCAATAAGCATTGATACAACTTCGCGCATTGATGGTCTATCAAAAGGGGACATGCTTGTGCACATTAGAGCAATTTTTAAGACAAGAATCATGTGATCAACTGTACTCTTATCATCAAGATTTAGTCGAGCATCGAGTATCCCAGGTGTCAAAGAATGGTCCCGAATATAGTGTCTCGTCCAAGTGACAAGATCACCTCCTTGCTCTAACGGCTGTACAGGAGCTTTTCCAGTTAGCAACTCCAGTAGTACAACACCATAGCTATAGATATCACATTTTTCTGTAACCTTCATAGTGTATGCATATTCTGACATCAGAAAATAAAGTGTGTCATCAATTAGTTACCAGTAATGGATTTTCAAATTTGATATCCAAAAGGCAAGATAAAGTTATAGACAAGAGACAGAGATCAACAGACAGGAAGAAAGAGTTGTGCAGTTTGTTCTATGACAAACTTTAGATCATATATTTTTACTGATATGTTAAGTATAGGTGTTGCATTAATCATGAGACAGGGAACTGAATGTTTAGGATTTTAGATACTTAAAACAATAAAAAATAACAGTAATGAATAAAAAGAAAACATAAAACTAGGCTCATAAAGTTTATATATAGCACTAGAACTGAAAATTCATGCAATTCAACTTCAAGCAGGGACATTAAGGTCAAAAGCAATGAAAAACAGACCATAAAAACTAAATGAGCTAGTTAATATCAGTCCCGCATCTAGAAGATGAGTCATATTTTTGAAAACATCAACTTTAAGTCCAATGTAAATGCTTCTCCCAAAATAAAATAAAAACTAAACAAAAGGGCCAAACACAGATCTTACCAGGGGCAATGTACCCATATGATCCTGCAACTGCGGACATTGATTTGGATTGAGGCATGTCCACCACTTTAGCCAAACCAAAATCACCAACATGCGCCTCAAATTTCTCATCAAGCAGAATATTATTGGATTTTATATCACGGTGAATAATTCTTGGTTTGCAATCATGATGGAGATAAGCAAGACCCTCGGCAGATCCAAGAGCAATCATGAAACGAGTTGGCCATTCCAAGCTACAAGAAGACCCATGTAGTAATTCACCTAAGCTACCCCTTGCCATGTACTCATAAATAAGGAGATTGGAACCCTGGTGATAGCAAAATCCATACAGCTTCACAATATTGCGATGCCTAATCTTTCCAAGAGTTATGATCTCAGCCCGAAAACTGTTCTCAATGTTGTTCCCCTCCCTGTTAGATGCTAGCCTCTTAACAGCAATGGTTTTACCAGATTGCATTACTGCCTTATAAACTGTTCCATAAGCTCCACTTCCAACGATGTACATTTCGTGAAAATTCTGTGTGGCCTCAACCACATCTTGGAAAGTGAATCCCTCCTTCGGAGGAAAGTAGACATCTGAATCTGTAGATGAAATCTCATTATCTTGCAAGGAAACAACTGTTTTTGCTGGATGTAGGATGAAGTACAAAATAATCACAATTAGAATGAGAGAAACACCACCAACAACACCAGCAACAATTGTGATGATTTTACCCCTAGAAGAAACACTTTTCAAAGGTGGGACAGAACCAGAAGATGGACTTCCACCACAATTACCAAGAGGTCCACCACAAAGCCCTGTATTTCCTAAAAAACTGCTGATGTCCATGTTCTGAAACAGTGATGTCGAAGGTAAAGGTCCAGTAAGATTATTGTATGAGAAGTTGCAACCCAGTAAACTCGATAGATTATCTAAGGTACTGGGAATTTCGCCACTTAAATGATTGTTATTGAGCAAGAGAAATTCCAGCAAGTTAAGCTTCCCAAGTTCCGGTGGTATACTTCCACTGATGTTGTTGTAGCTGAGATTCATTGCAATTTGCAAGCCGGAAAGATCACCCAATTCTGGAGGTATATGACCAGAAAAAGAGTTGCCACCCATCTCCAACTCCGTCAGATGTGATAGGTGTCCTAATGTTGCAGGTATCTTTCCAGAAAATTCATTTTCTGAAAGCTTGAGTAACTCAAGCTGCAGAAGGGTTCCCAGCTCACTTGGTAAAGAATCAACAAAATTGTTCCGACTGAGATCAAGGCGCTGAAGCATCTTGCAGTTAATAATTTCAGGTGGAATCTGACCAGTCAGCATATTAGAAGATACATTAAAAGTCACCAGCTGAGAAAGATTACCAATTTCCTTAGGCAACTCAGAGGTAAAGTAATTGTTTGCTATATGAAGCCTTTGTAATTTTTGGCAATTTCCAATCTCTGGTGGAATTCGCCCACTGAACTTGTTCTGGTCCAACTCAATGGCAGAAAGGTTCTCCAATTTGCACAATCCAGAAGGAAAGCTCCCAGCAAGCCTGTTTCCGACCAAGCGAAGTTGCACCAATGTTTCACAGTTGATGACTCCAGATGGAATATTGCCATACAGCTTATTAGACCCAAGATTCAATAAAATCAAGTTAGAATGTCGACAAAGATGAGGAGGCATTCTTCCTGTCAGACGGTTGTCAGAGAAGTCAACCACCCAAAGACGGCTGTAAAGTCCCAGCCCCTGGGGAATATCGCCACTCAAAGAATTGTCAAAAAGCTGTAACTGAAGCATTTCAGTCATAAATTGAAACCCAAATGGAATAGGACCTGTTAGGTAATTAATTGACAGGTCAAGCTTCGTCAAATTCTGCAAGCTACTAAGCTCATTTGGTATTACCCCAGTAAGCTGGTTCTGGAAGAGGTACAGCAAGCGTAGACCTGTTATCCTACTGAACTCAGCAGGGATTTCACCAGTCAAATAATTCTCCGAGAAATCAATTTCAGTTGCCATAGAGAGATTCCCGATTTCCCTTGGAATGGTTCCATTCAACTTATTTCTGTAGAGATACAACTTCTTCAAGAACTTGAGATTTCCAATCTCCTTCGGTATTTGTCCCACTACATTATTTGCATACAAAGCAAGTGTCTCAAGGTTTGTACAATTCCCAATCTCCATAGGTATAAAACCAGTCAGTCGGTTATCCCACAAAATTATGTCTGTTAAGCTCCCAAGCATCCCAATTTCCGTAGGTAATGCCCCTCCTAGGTCATTTTGGGCAAGACCAAGCATTTCCAGGCTCTGACATCCACTAATTTCTGGAGGTATGCTACCAGAAATTGCATTCTGCCCTGCTCGAAATACTCTCAAGTTCCTGAGATTACCAATAGAATTAGGCAATGGACCATTCAGATTGTTGGTGTATGCCACCAACTCTATCAGTGAGGACAAGTTTCCGAATTCTTCTGGCAGAGCACCAGAGATCCTGTTGTTGCATATATTTAAATTTTCTAAAGAAGACAGCTTGCCTAATTCAGCAGGAACTTGCCCACTGAACTTGTTGTTGTTCAGATAAAGATGTTCCAACCCCGAACAATTTCCAATATCCCCAGGAATATTCCCAGTCAACTTGTTGTGAGCAAGATCAAGATATGTTAGGTGGACCAAACCGCCAACACTGGCACTTAAAGTTCCAGAAAGATTCATAGAATTCAAATCAAGAGACCAGACCGCAGGCTCATAATCTTTAGTGCAATTTACACCTCTCCACGAACACGGTGTCTGATCAGTGGAATTCCAATTCTCCAGAAAATTTAATTCATCATGAAGGCTAGTCTTCAGCTCTAGCAGATATTGACCCTCAGAATTCAACCCCTTTGAAGTACAAACCAATAGCATCGCAACCAACCAAAAACCCACAATTCCCAGGTGCAAAACTCTCCTTGATTTCAACTTCCTCAACATTTTAGTAACTCTCAGTTCGATTGAAATTATAGACTACTCTGATAATTCAGAACCTGCACGCGCATAGAAGCCTTTATATTGCATAGCCGAATGAATACATACATACCATAATTATCACCATAAACAACATGTAAATTAAACCAGTCATTGATAAAACAATCTCATAATAGAAGAAATTCAAGTTCTTGTCAAATATCATGACGAACCAATAAATTTCGAAGACTCAAATAAATTCAGTTGGCGCATTTTCAACAACCCATATATGCATTCTAGTAATAAACCCAGAAATCTAATTACCTCAGGAGGACCAACAGACCAGCCTAAACAATGATATCATGGAATCCCTAATCTGCATAATTTAGTCAGTCAAACTGATATAACTCAATGAAAAATTACGAAGTCCAAAAACTAAATTATTCAAACAATATTTAAAAGATAGAATAACAGAATTCAAGATGGAAAAGATGACAGATTGAGAGATAAGCAACTACCAATAACAAAAATACAATCAGAAGAAAACGAAAGAAAAAGGAGAATTCGAAAAAAATATCAGCAAACACAAGAAAAGATCAAAGCTCGAAACTTACCTCCTTATGAAGTCCGCAATCACTCATCAAAGAAGATATAATAAATGCAACAGCAGCACCAATTGTCTGCAAGTCGTTGAGACCGACACGAAACTATTGAATTCATTAACCAAACCAAAAAAACTAAGACCAACCCATTAAATATTTTCTTACAAGTATTTAGTATTTCTAAAAAGATTGAGCCCAAAAAGAAAGAGAAAAAAAATCACTCAAAGTGCAGCGAACCAAAAAAGAAAGATTTTGTTTCCTTTTGAACTATAATATACTACTGCACAAAGATATTAAAAAAGATGGAAGAGAAGAAATGATTAAGGGGGTAATTAAAGGATGTTTAGATGAATGGGAAGAGATGAGCCAGAGCTCTTGGCTGAAACTCTAATGGCCGACAAGGCATGCTCTCATTTCGATCTCTCTATTACACATAACAAATGTATTTCTTAATGTCTCCAACAAGGACTAACATGGACTGGACCAGACAGGGTTATGGATGGGAAGATTGTTTGTTCTTCCTTTAGTGCTTGAAAAAAGGCAAGATTACTGTGCAACTTTTTTCTCCAGAGAACAGTTTGCCAGAAAATTTTTAGATTTGTCGACTGGGACAGCTTGGTTTGGTTGGTAGCTACTTGGAAATTGCCATTTGCAGCGTAGATTTATGGCGAAAACTGTGAGATTTACTCCTCTACTCTTAATTTTTGGTCTCTTCAGACACTCTTCCTCTTAAATTGCCACGTCAGTAATTTATTACAACCAAACTCAAAAATATAATTCAATATTACATCATTGAGATATATATATATATATATATATATTATATGTATGTGTCCAATGATTAATTATTTAATTTCAAAAAATTGTTTTTTTAATATAATATATAAATTATGTGTGAATATATTATATATCATGTTAGATAACACATTATATTTCATATAATTTATGAACGGGTGTAGAACGCAATTAGATGCGGCTAACCGCAGAGAAGAGAATCCGTTGTGTAAAAGGAATGAATTAAGAATTTCATTAAGTTTGATTAAGTTAATACAGCATGTGTAATTAAATTAAAGGAAAGGGTATAAGGTCGTCCATCCATCAATTTGAACAGATTGATATGGACCCAAACAATTGTGTGAGATTGGTTCCATCCACATACTTTATGTCTACATCAGACGGTCCACATTTGCGGGCTTATTATCACCATTTGCATTTAGTATCACATTTAATCATACATTCTTTGAAAGGCAAAAGAAAAAACTCACCTGCCGTAATTTAATCATACATTTAGTATGTAATTTAATCAATTTTTAAATATTTTTTTAAAAAAATGATTAATTAACTAAAATTATTAGTATATCTCATTTGTATATAACTATTATTACATATATTATTAATTTTTTAATTTTAAAATTATTTTAATTAATTACTTGTATTTTTGTATCTTCCGTCTGTCGTGCTTAAAATATAAATTCAATTAGACTACTTACATTCTAAAATTATTATTATTATTATTATTATTATTATTGTTAATGTCAAACTCATGCCATGGAATTCCATTTACCACTTGCAAGAAAGAAAACTATTGTCAAGTTTTCGTATCAATAATAATGAAGGAGCAGAGCCATACCTTACCATGTATTTGACTGTTTTGTTGAAGAGTTTGGGACTTCTCCACTAAGAACCCATCGGCTTCGTTTAGGCATAATTTCAAAATGAGGTGGGCACATTTTGCTTTCGTATCTTGTTTTCCAGAAAGTTGATTGTCTCTGATTTTCTTGTTCCATCTTTCACTTAATTGCATTACAAATAATAGCATTAATGTACAAGAATTCCATCATTTCAAAAATAACATACCATTCTTAATAATTAAATATTAAAAATAATAGATCAAAACTGTGTGGACAATTTATTTAAACTTTTGGTAGGTCAACATTGATTTAAGGTTTTAGTACAATTTTCTTCTTTTTTTTTCAACCAAACACCTACCATTCTCATCAAACCACCAGACATTTCTTTTGTTAATTCAAACTTAAATATTTACAGGGAAAATCCAAATCCCATGACCACCTTACCATTATAAAATTTTCCTATTTTATTTTTTTTAAAAAAAATTATCTGTCTTCGTGTTTTAGGTTGACATACTATTAAACAGTAATAATAATTAATATTTTATAATTTAGATTTATAAAGAACATATTTATATTTATATAAATGTTCAGTAGGTTATAATAAACTTATAAAATTAAACAATTGTTTGAAGTAATCGTGCTTGTTGAAGTGTGACAACAAAGGAAAATTGAAGATCATATTTATAACCATAATTAACAAACTTGAATAATGCTAAACATGTTCATTATTAAAAAATTAGAAATCAATCAATTATTGACACATTCTTTAATTTAATAAAAAAGAGAAAGTATATTGATTATAATGTCTTAAATATGTGGATAAATATAAATATATATTTTTTAAATTTATAAAAATATAATTATAAAATAAATTAATTACAATATATATATATATAAATATAGATGTAATTAATGAGGTGGGAGTGTGAATTATATTATATTTCTCATCGGATTAAATTTTATTTTATAGTTCTTATAATATAATTTATTCTCTGTCGTTTTATTTTATTCAAGAGTTGTGCCAACAGTGGGCCTGCGTGTTGCCAAAGGCAGGTGCCCGTTTTACGTATCCAGGCGTACATCCGAATCGCTGTTGCGTAGATGACATGTAAATGCAAATGCAATGCAAACTGGGTCAACCAGCCAGCCAAACTAGATGGTTCTTGCAGGAATCCTAATTGACCCGTTGTTAGGCTATAATTAATAATTTTATATGTAAAACATGATTTGGAGTTTTTCATGTCAAGATTTGGCAATCACAAGTAGTTACTTTAATGATGTCATTGCAACGTAATTAATAATATATTTTAATATTGTCATTAATTTCAGTGATTGTGAATTTTGAAGATTTTAAACAAATAAATCAAAGTTAATTTTGATTTCTTCAATCTCCTGTTGTAATATTGGAGTAAGAGAGACTCAATAAAATAAATAAAAGTAGAGGAGAAAAAATTAATTAATTAGTTATAGTAAAATTTAATGTCATTAACTCTATTCAATTCTGTCTGTTAATAAACTTCTAATCTAATGGTTGAAATAGAGAGTACAAAATTATATAAAATTAAACTACCTCCCTTTGTATTTGTTAAAAGGAGTCGAACCATGTAATAGACTTAACCATCCTTACATGGAACTAGGGGTGTTAAAAGGCCAAGTTCCGCAGGCACAAAAACCCATGAAAATTAATGGGTTGGATCGGCAAGTTCATATGTACAAACAAGTCATTTGCGTACGGGTACGTCCTGATAATAATTGAGTAGTAGCATATCATATCATTCTGTTCAAGCAATCACTCTGTAAGAGCGTAATAGTTAGCTCTTTAGCCATTTTATCGAACAATACAACGGCATTCAAAACATACATGCACGCATGTTACCTCAACTTTCCAAACTAGTACAACTACTACACGCCAGTGCCGTGATATTTTTACAAAATTAGTTATGGTAACAACATGCCATGTGCAATAATTGCGGTCCACTTTCCTAACAATCCAACCTAACCCCATGTGATATATCAATCTTTATTGACGTCCCCTTGGGAGATAACTGCCATCAGGTGTAGTGGTTTAAAAACCCCGGGCAAGGTTCCCCTTTTCAGTTTCTGCTATTAAATCAAACTGCACATAATTTTTCTTGGTTTACCCGCCGGTGGCATTGGCTTTAAACCTGGTAACGTTGCGAAATGAACGCCGAAGTGAGAATCTGCCAACCAATTTTGACACCATACAATCAATAGACTGAAAGCCTAAGTTCCCAAACTTCATGTCATACCCGAGCATTTCTCAGTACCGTTTAATGAGAAATCTGCTCGATGATGCGTTCTTGCCTAATAACCGTGTGATTATAAGTAAATTTTCTGCACAAAATGAACTTTCTATGAGGATAAAAAATAAAAACCCTCAACAAGACACGATCACAAGAAGACGCCCAAAAAAGAAAAAGAAAATAGACTCTGTAAAATAGTTACGTGGATTGCAGCAATAAGCAAGAAAACTAAGTTATAAAAACAATAAAATCTGACCTAAATTGTATTACAGCTCATCCACTATCCAAAGCCAATTCCAATGCCAATCCATCAAAAGTGAGCCAGTTCAAAATTTATAAAAACCCATGTCTCAAAATGTCAACTAATGAAATCACCCCAAATCCTCAATTCTAGCATTCCACGTCATCATCTTCAATCCAAGCAAATAAGCAATGAATTAGCACACTATCTTTGCTTTCTATTCCAAGATATGTTTAAAACTCATTAACCATACTAGACAATCAAACACACTTAAAAACATAATTCTGCTAATTTAATTTCTTAAAAACAAAACAACTAGTTCTAAAACCATCTAATCCCAATACAACTCGCTAACTATGCTAAACGAAAACAAAAAATATATATATAAACACAACAAAAATAAAAAAAAACCAACACTGTCCTACCCTTTCTCCGCAGGCTTCACAGCCACCACCCTCAACTCAAGTCCCATCACTTGCTTCTGCCTCCTTATCTCTAACACTTTTCTATGCGAATTGGAGTGCAACGCGCTCGAGAATGTCGGGCTACTTGCAGGCCGGTACTCTGGCACCAGCCTGCCGGACTTATACCTCACCCCACAAGCATTACAAAGCGTTTTTGGACCCAATGGCCCTGCCCGCCATTGTGGGGTCTTTTCAGCACCACAATGCTGACACTTTCTCCCAATAATCACTTTGGAAACAACCGGTTTCACTGTTTTCACATTTTTTTGCGCACCCCACCAAGGGTCATGGTTTTGAAGTTCGTAGTGATGCGCGCGGCGCTTGCTCCGCGCACGTACGGGCACTGGTAGGCGAATGCTGCCGCAGCAGTTCACAATGATGCTTTTTTTATTGTTAGTCTTGTTGGTGATTGTGCTGCTATTTTCCAGAATTGAAACTGGACTTTGTTGCTTTGAAATGTTGGGGATAGGAAGAATGTCAACAAATGTATCAATAGCAGGAAATGAGTCTTTGTCTTCAAGCCATTCAAGTTCTTCTTCAAATTCCTGTTGAATGCGAGTAAACCGTGAGTTGACTCAGCCAAAGATTTCGTGAAGTTTCAAGACAAGTGGGAAAAATGTTTGTTGGAAGGATAATATTGTATTCTTAGCAAAAAAACGTAAATAAAACACGTATGAATTGTCATGTCCCCGTACATTTATTGGTGCATTTCAAAACTTGTGGTGAGATGCAGCTCACGAGAATGAGGGGACGTGCAAGCATTAAATTTCATAAGTACCCTTCCAGTGTGCAATATTTCGAAGGGCAAAATTGTCCCCACAATGTGAGACCAATCGAAAACAGAGGTGCTCCATCAATCATGTGTCAAAAAAACCACATCTGCCTACGTGCCGGTCAAATGCCACAACCGAGTCAACTCGTAACTCGGATGAACTCGACCGATTCAACTCGGGCCTACACCTAATTCTAACCTTCCCACGCCCTGAAAACAACCGAGTGAACCCCAAGAGAGAGGAAATGATGACATCGAAACTTACAGGGGGATCATGACGCTCGAAAACGTCGAGAGAAGTGGAGTCACTGCCGTTTTGGTGAAGGGAAGACAAAACATTTCTAGGTCTTTTATTGGGCTTGGTGTATTCGTGGTCTTCCTCCTCGCCTATGTCAAAAGAGAAGTCAAGAAGGTCATCCGAGAAACAAGCCGCCAAACCCAAGGACTCCATTACTTTTACACAAAGAGAAGATGGTGCTGCTGCTACTGCTGCTGTTGTTGTAATTGTATCTAGGAAAAAGAGGAAGCAAATGAAGGCATGAAGAAAGAGAAAGAACGGGGCTAGTGTCACTGCTTTTTCTTAACTTTTATTTTGTTTTCGACTGTATTATTATTAGTTTATTACAATACAATTAGGAGGGTTCCCTTTTCTCTGGATGGGGATTTGGGAACAAGGAATGTCGTCGATTTTTGACCTAATATTTATGTGCATTTTTAGCTTTTTTTTTCATACCCATAGTATCATCGAGATTAGTTAATAGGCCCTATAAAGGGTAATTAAGGAAATATATAAAAAGTTGCACCGTACTATTAATCACGAACGTGCAAAATTAGAAATTCCCTCTCTTATTTGGTTTAAAATATAGCAGTAGTGCAGTGGCATAAACGCAAACAAAGTTAAACATAGATGTGGGGGCGGGAAGGGCCCTCCCAACCCGGCTCCAATAAACACGTCATTGCTCCAATGAAATAGCAACACGTGGACATTGAAAACTGGTCTTATAGGTTTGTTTTGAAGGGAGGGAAGCATCCATGTATCTTTGCATGTGAGTGGGGTCCATTAATACTTCCCGTCTTACCCAATTAGTTAGTTGGTGGTGGAAGACAATGCACTGTGGGTCACATTTTATTGTCGCGTGATATAGATGACCAGTCATCTCTTTCAGTTGGTTGGTTTTGCACTTAAATTAGATTAGATTTTTGAATTAATAATCTCTAAAATCCATTGATGACATTACTTTCACTTTCCATCCTTCTTAACATTAACTATTATTGACTCAACACTTGTCATATATTCTCAATTTTAAATTTTATTAATTAAAATAATAATAATAATAATAATAATAATATAAAAATAAAATTACTAAAATATATAATAATTTTGTTGGGCCTAGGTACTTTTCTTTCTTTATGAAATTAGGACATTGGTAAAAGTTAAGCTTGACCAGCATCACTTGTGAAATTAATTCTTTTTTATTAATTATAAAATTATTTTTTATTGATAAAAAATTATAAAAAAAAATAGAGAAGATAATATTGTGATGAAATTACCAATTCCTCTTATACCATTACAAACAAATTTTTATTATTTGTACAAAATTTTTTTAAACAATATTGTAGTGCACGATACGAAATAAAATGAACAATGGAAGTGAAAAACTACCACCCCACTTGTTTACGATTTGAAATAAATAAAGTGGACAATGACAGTGACATAGATGTAAAAGAAAACGAAATGGTGAACCTACTACTCCATTGGCATAATTTGTTGTTATCTAAATTGAAGAATATCATATCCACAGTTCCTTTTGAGGCAAAGTTTGTACCCTTCATGTGTCGCCAAGATACCTCTTTCCCTTTTTTTTTCTCCTTTTATAATTAAGCCATCAATGTAGAGAACTTGATACTATAGGTTGAATTTTCTCTGTGATTTAGCAAAATAAGCAACAACATAAATATACGAATGGCAACTAGTAAAGGAGTGTCCGTGTTACAAAATATCAGTTTGAATGTAATATCAATAAAGAACCATGCTAGTTGATAATTGTAAATGTTTTAGAAAAAGGAAAACAAAAGAATTTGATATTTGGCCAACAAACAGGTGATGCGGAGTAACAGAATATCTTCCATTAAATTTCACAATGGACCAAACTTCAAGTATACGAATATCTGTCTGTAAAGTATATAAACCAAATATCGACAGCCAAACATAGAAAAAGCAAAATGCACAGCAACGATATAAACATGCAAGCCACCATCAAGTTGGTCTGCTCTACTCGAGTCTCCTATCCTCCCAAGTTCTTCAAACCAGAAGGAAAAAAGACAACTAAAATCGACCTTAATAGGTCAATGTCTATTTCACCTCTACTTTGATGAAAACTATTTCCTCTCTCTTAACTCATCACAGAAGAAGACATGAGAGAGAGAGAGAGAGTGAAGAGGTGAACCAATACATTTAGAACATCCACTTCATACATGCAAAACTAACTACTCCAAAGTGTTGGAAATTGAAGGCTTCAACTCTCTGTTGCTTATTATCCTACCAACAAGACACATAAAGGAGAAAAAAAGAAAGAAAATAAATACCATCCAGCACAACACTCAGCCAATAGCTCAATTAGCAACATGCACCCTATTCAACAATCACACCAGCCCATCCCCATTAAAATGAATGCCCAAAAATAAGTCAAAGTAGAAAAATTCATAAATAGTTCACTGGCTGATGCAAGGGCCGCATAAACTAAAGCAGTCACATAGCATGGCATATTGAAATACTCAACGTATTCCTGCAGTATCTGAGTTCTGGGCTTCCAGAAAATTATATTAGTAGATAAAGTATGCATACCTGCAATCCATCATGACTAGTTTACCACAGTTCAGATTCCAACCAACAACACAGAAATTCTTTAGAAATGTCAAAAAAAAATTTATCCAGATAAAGTACTCATTATAATTGGTAATACTGAAGCTTTACATTATAGATTGCAAACCATCTGTTACTTATCAGATTTTTCCTTTTCCCAACATACGTGTGTGTACAAGCACATATACACACAATCACTTGTACTTTAAGAAACAATATGTTTAAATGCATCATACATACTCAAAAAAGTAAACATACCAGACTAGAATAAATTGGCTTAAAGATAGTTTCATCTACTATCCGAATTAATAAATTATTTAGAAAATATAGAATACAAAATGAATTAGTTATACCATTGATTCTGCTTATACTACTAAATTCTATCACATTGAACAATTATTGAGATATTACAGCACAAGATCATAAAGTACATTTTGTGTTTACAATCTTGAAAATGAAAAATTGCACTGATATTTTTCTTACTTTTAAGAATCATGTGCAATAAATCATGTCTAATGCACATGATTGAGTGATGCAACTAAAAGCTGTAATTAAAAACAGAACTCAGCCTACAGATGTTATGGAAAATTACCTGTTAAAAACCAACTTTTGCACACCATGAAATTAAGTATTTTGAGTCAGCCAATCTGCTCATACTTAACATTGTGAAATAGTGATGCTACTGATCCCCGCCACATCTGATGTCAGTCAACGTGAAAAGAAGCTTTGCCCAATCAAGAGAATTCCTTGGGAAGGGGAAAATAAAATAGAAAAGGAAAAAAAAAGGGGAACAAAAAGACGGGGAAAGCAGTAAGATACACCATATTTATGGCACTGTTAAAAAGTTAAAAAAAATGGGCAAACAGTATACTAAAATGATCTATTATAATTTATATCAATCTACACTGGCATAAGTATTTGCAGACTCAAATACAAAGCTTATTGTACAAACTCCCTGATGTAAAGTCACCATATTCAACAACTGCAAAACATTGTTTGCATCAGTAAAATCAACTCTTTCCAACTAACCTCACAATGTACGTGTTTGGGATATAAAAACCCACTACACCATTAAAGGCAAATTAAAGAGGAACCTATGATCAATCACATGGAGGAGAAGAAAAAAGGGCAAGAAAAAAGATAAAAAAGGAAGTCTGCCTGCCATATGGTAGAGATTTTCACTTAAACAGAATCAGATAGAGCAGATGGCTTCATATTAAAGAAGTTAGACTTGAAAACCAACATAACCCAAGGTTGCAGTGCAGAAAGATCTATGCTAAGAATCACCTCCCTAGATTTCAAAGATGTTTATTGTGCCCATGCATAATACATCGATGCAGAAGCTTGCTTTATCACAATAACTGTCACTCGTTGAGTAAATCTGATATCTGTAACTTCATTAAATAATTAATTAACCTTCCAAAGAAGAATGAATGAAATGTAAGTTAGGGAAAAGATTGAACTGGAAACATTCCTTCAAATAAACACTTTAAACAAAAAGTTTGTTAAGCAGCAACAAAGTAAAATCCAACATACATCTAGCAGTAAAAGATGTTTGCTACAAACGTTGCACGGAAAATGCTATGTGAAAGCAAAACCATTCTTCAAATACTTATCCATATGAAGATCAGCTCATGACTCAAATCAAAACCCGTTCTGCATGGACCTGCAGGAGATAAACAGAAAGCACATATACTTATGAAAAGCCAACAACCAGTAGAAATATCCGAGCACCAAATAAAAACTAAGCAGTCTTCTAAGGTAACAGCCCTTTAAAAAAATGGTCACTCCTCCTAGATAGCTAACTCCAGATATCTTCTTTGTGGGGGAATGGAGCTTCTCTTGCAAGTCTTCAACTCTTGGATGACTGAGAACCTGTTTTCTCTAGGATGGACTACAGATAGTTATTGAAAGATTCCAGTTCACATCTCAAGCAAATTCTGCCAATATTATCTACTGGGGTTGACTTTTCACTATCATTTTACCTGCTTCTATTCCTGTAAAAACCACAACATAAGAGTCAATATCACTAATCATCAACGGCCCCGGAAAAGTACACTTCTTCTTTTCCTTTTCTTTTTCTACTTTATTAACCTTACCATTCTGGCAAGCTCTGGATCCTGAGTATCCGGTATTTCATACTTTCTTGGATGTTCTGCATCCAAGAAAATCCCACTACACTGTGAATCAAAATTCACTTCACCACTGTTGAACTTTGGGGAGTTGGCACTTTTGATACCATCATTATCTTGCATTGGATCATCTTTCATTGACTTCTTCAACTCAGAGTTCTTGTGCTTTGAAGTCAACAACTGATCATCCTCCATCACCGCTGCATCCTTCAAACTGGTATCTAGTTCTCTGGTGGCATCTTCAGTTTTGTCCAGTTTTTGTTGATGATGCATTGATTTGTCACCTCTTGTTTTCACACTTCCATCATTTGCATGATGCTTACCTTCTGCAGATTGTGACCTAGAGTGCCTTTTACAGTTTGATTCAGTTCTCTCCAAGCTTGCAGGTGACAATCTACTTCTGCGACGCCTACCTTCTGCTGACCTTGACCGACCTCTATTTCGACGCTTTGACTTTCCATCTCTACTGTCATCTATTCTACCATCAGAGTGGTGCTTTCTTTCTATGGACTTTGACCTAGAACGCCTCCTGTGTTTTGTTCTAGTTTCATTCAAGCCTCTTGGAGAACTGCTTCTTCTGTGATGCTTAACATCTGCAGATATTGACCTGGACCGCCTTCTATCACGATGCCTCAGTTTCTTATCCCTAGTCCCATCCCATGTCTCCTTTGAGTGATGATTATCTTCAACAGACTTAGACCTCGACCGCCTCCTGTGTTTTGATCTATTTTCTAGGACACTTGCTCCAGGTGACCTGCCTCTTCCTTGATGCTCACGTTCCCTGGACAATGATCTCGAATGCTTACTCTCACGATGCCTTGATTCCCTATCTCGGTCTTCATCCATCTTTTCATTGAATCCTTCCACAGATTTTGACCTAGAACGTTGTCTGTATTTTAGTTTGGTGTCATCATTCCTAGGGGATGTCCTACGTCCTCTGTGACGCTTTGGTGATCTTGAACATGCACGAGATGATTTCCTGGCATAAGAACTCTCATGGCGATGTTTTGGTGAGTCTGAATCAGATCTATGTGGTTTTCTACAAAAAGGACTCACACTCTTACTCTTTCTTCTCCTTGGAACAGGTGAATGATGATCATATGATCTATCCAACTCCCTCCTCCTAGATCTGTCACCACTCTCCCTAGTGTCTCTGTACGACAGCCTTTCATCATCATATTTTGAATACCGGCGTGATCTTAGTGGTGATCTGGACCTACGATCTCTTCGGTGACGAGATGGAGGTGAGAAAGAGCGGGACCTCCACCTTCGACGGTAATTGACAGGTGATCTTGACTTGGATCTAGAACTTGCACGGGGGGCACGTCGATCATGAACTGGCGATGCTGACTTGGATCTTGACCTTGCACAAGAGGTCGAACGTGACCTGCAGAAGTAATTAATCTGTCAAAATATCACAAAGAAAAATCGGTATATGCTCCATGTAGAAGTTTTACAGCTTTCAAGATTGATATATTTTAGATTAAAGCACCAAAAAATATTTCATCAAAAACAGAAACTCTAAGAATACAATCGCATTAAGAAACTCTAGCAGCTTCCATAGTAAATCTACAAACCAGGACCAATTTTATGCTCCTAAATCCTATTTATCTCACATGGGGAATATGCTCAAGAATCATTAAAGTTGTATTTAGTTATACACACACACACATAAATTGCATGTGAGATAAATTCAAATTTAAATTTGATATTTAAAAACCGAAAATTTAACCATAAAAAATAATAAAAAAACTTGCTTTATAAATTGCATATTTCACTAAAAATTTATATAAAGAATCCTAAATAGTTAAAATTTAAATTTAAGTTTTATATTTAGACAAACTAAATGACATTGAAAACAAGATATTGCTGTTAGTTATTAGATACTCTTCTTTTTTTGACATAGTGACGATTACAAGGAGTTGTTTTCAAGTTTATAATGTTTACAAATGGAAAATATCTAATTCTACTAACTACTGTCCTTTTTTTTGTGTCATTTGTAATACCTGGGAATTTTTTTTTCACACAATATTTGCTAGTATATATACTGATAAAAACTTAAATTTACAAAAATTAAAAGATTGTTGAATATTAAATTCTTTCAACATTTTACAAATGTTTTTAGTCGCTGTTTAAGATTTAATTGTCTCTGATTAAGTTTCAATAATTAACTTTAATAAAAACATTAACTGTCACATAGACTTCTCCTTCTGAAATATTGTTTTTGTGATAAAGCACTATCCAAATCTTCTACATACTTCCAGCAAAGAAGTGAAGGAAAAAAAATTAGCAGCATAACAAAAACTGCTTTCATTTCCTTTCAAGATCAAAAGAACAATTTTGAGATATCCAAGTTTCAGAGTAGTGAATACATCATCTAATTATGATGGCTCCAATTCTACAAAAATGATTCTAGTAATCCTCAAAATTATATGAATTAATTTCATATGCAACCTACAATTAGTTTGTCTACATTTTCTCATAATTAAGTTTTTTTACAATAGTACATCAAAAAATTACTCATGATAAAAATATACTGTGACCAGTTGGAAAAATCACAAGGCAACAATATGAAAGAAGTGATCTCCCCATATTAAGGTAGTGAACTACTACCTTATTGACCAAAAGTAGATGTGTACCATTGACTTCAACTGAAATAAAAATAGAATTAAAGAAGAATTCTGATGCAGAAATTATAACCTAGGTTGTCAGCAGTAATGTTCTTATATACATGTTTTGACTGAATTATCTTCCTAAAAAGGCAATAATAATAATAATAATAATAATAATAATAAGATGAATTGAATTACTGTTCATGTTTAAGACACATCAAATTTGTGAATTCACAAACTCCCTAATTGGAATGAAACAAGAAATAAGCTCAAGATATGAAGTGATTACTGAAGTAACTATAATATTTCCCAAATTTGGATGTGTGCAAAAGCAAAGGGCTTTGAAACATACCTAGATTTTTGTTTAGTTTCCTGCTCGTCATCCACAAGTCCATCTGCTTTTAACTTCTTGCTTATCTCAGCAGCTCTGGCTGCTGCTAACTCTGTAGCAGATTTCATAAATGCAGCTCTATTAGCTGCCTGCTGGGCAGACAGAGTTTGTTGCATAAGCAAAGCCTGTTGGAATTGCATCTGTTGCATGGCAACAGCCTGCTGCATCATCATGGGTAGAGAAGAACTAGCCACTGATGAATTTAAAACAGATGGTTTTGGTGGAATCGATTTAGCCATTTCAACATTCAACGGCCGACCCCCAACGTCCATATTGTTTAATGCCAAAGCAGCAGCTGCTTCTTCAGGTTTTGAGTATTCTATGTAAGCAAAATGCTTGGAATCAGTGATGGTACATTCAATAACTGTGCCACAAAAACTAAAAAGCTGCTTCAGCTGTTCCACCGTTAGAAGTGGGCTAAGATTGCTGACTTGTAGAGTTTTCTTCAGAGCATCAGCCGTCCCAGCTTTGTCGGGCGAACCTGACAAGAAGCAAATCATCCAATTGTTACAAGTTTGGAAATAATTTTTAAAAAAGAAACGTCACCAAAGAGGGAGATAAAATACCAGATGAATTTTTGGCAGATTGTTGCGTTTGAACCTGAGCAGCATGAGCTTGAAGGGCTTGAGCAGCAACAATAGCCTGAGCAGCAGCCATTGCAGCAGCAGAAGGAGCCATAGGCACCTGACTAAGAGTCCCCATTGTTGTGGTAGCAGCTAATGCAGTCATCAGCAAATTATGAGGCGGATGGTTTAACTTGCAATCAGTTTTGGAACATCGACCATTCAGATACTCTCTACAAACTTCACCAAGAGATGCTCCCATTCCAGGCAAAATAGCACCACCTGAAGCTCCAGAAACAACTCCAGGAATCATTCCAAGTAATCCAGGGAATGCTCCTGAAACTGAAGCCGAGTAATTGGGCATGTTGGGCATTGTTTGGTTAACTAAATTAGGAAATGTTGAAGTAGGAGCCATACCCAAAACTCCTCCAGTAGAAGTACCTGCACTGAAGAACACAGGAAAAGGACTGCCCATAATAGGCTTACCATTGCAATCAATACTAAGCATATAATTACCCCTTTTAGGAACAACATAGGTAACTGTATAAGTTCCATCATTCATATCCTTAACAATGCCCTCCTGATCCGAACCTCCAACGCCCACGCCTGGCGAAATATTAACCTTAATTTGAGCACCACCACAGGGAACCTTGCGACCATCTGAATCTTTAGTCACAACCATAAAGGAAGAGGCAGCACCAGCCGTGCCACCAGCAATGCCAGCACCAGCAGCAGTGCATTTGGCTGGGTCTACAGGACCGATAGGCTTGTTGCTCAAATCCTCGTCTGAATCTTCTTCGGAATCGCTAACAGGAGCTGCTTGCTTTTCAAGAGCTTTATTGTTCAAGTCCTTGAATGTGGCCTCGAAGGCAGCTTTCGCGGCCGCATCCTTTTCCGCTTCTGTCTTGAGTTTGGCTTCTTCGGCTTGCTTCAGCCATATTGCTTTCGAAGCAGCGGTGTTTCGATCCCCCATTCAATTATGTAAACCCTAATTAAAAAAATCGTGAAATTAGGCAGAAGTAGAGAAGCTGCACTGGAATTGAAATTGGGTCGCCAAAACCCTAGCTCAATAACTCTAATTCGTATAGCGAAGTAAGTGAAATAAAGAAGAAAGTTAAAACGTGGAATAAGGCAAGGGCGTGTCGTACCTGCTAAATGGCGGCGAAGGGAGATTGGATCGGGAAGGTTTATTGGTGAGAGACTGGCCAAGGGTGCAATTTGCACCCGATATCGGCCTAAAGAGGGCTAAATTGCAAGTAAGTCCTTTGATTTATATATTTTATTTGCTATCCTTTATAAAACCCTTTCTTTTATTGTATTTACAACTAGGTCAATTTTACCGCCGACGTATTAATACTTGACTCTGATAAAACGGTTGATATATATCTCTTACTTAGTAAGTTTAGAACAAATTTTTTAAAAAAATATATATATTAACGATTTTAATATAAATATAAATAAATATTAATTAGACATTATAAATATGTAAATACAAAAATTTTGATAAAAATTTAAATTAAAAATATATATTTAAATTTAATAAGAAATTATTTTATTTTATTACAAATAAAAATGTTTATAATTTTTAAATATTTAGTAATTAAATTTGTGTTATTATTATTATTATTCAAATATTTTAATAATAAATAATTTATTGATTAAATAAAATAATTAAAATATAATACACAACTGGGAAAATTTTGATTAAAAGAAATACAGCAATTGAGCCCAGAAGCAAGCACGGGAAAGTCCCTGAGCAGCATGCACAAAGCAATCACAAACACAGGGACTTACATGCACGGATAGTCTAGTTTTATACTAAAGTAGGCATTCCTAAACGTCAACATTCCCACTCATTCACTTTCTATCTGAACCGTTTTTTCTTGCTACTGTCGACAAAAAAACTAAAGATTGTTTATAAAATATACCTTAACATAGATGAAAATTTCTGCCGTCGGAGCTTGAATTTGGGGCGGACAAAAAATGTAATCTCGATGTGCATCGACACAATCAAACTATTATTACGTGATTCAGTTGATTCTATTTCCTCTAAAAGTTGTTAACAATTAACATTTTGATTGAAAATTGATGCATTTCGTATAATGAATGAGATATTTAAAACATGGTCAAAACGTATATACAGCTGCAAGCGGCAGGTCTCAGCTCGCAGTAACTTTTGTATCACAGAAGCAGCAAGAAGAAAAGGAGAAAAAGGGCTATATGCAAACTGTTAACCATTTTCACGGAGGGAGCAAACTTAAATTTAAATCATGGAACACGCTCCAATACTTGCTGCAATGCCTTTTTGATGCCTTCCTGATCAAGCAATGTTGACAATTGTATCTCCTGCACCTAAATCACAAAAATTACCGAAACTTAAAAGAGAGGGATAGATGAGTAGAAAAAGGAAACGAGAAAGACCATGATGGAACTACCTGCCTTCCAGCACGAGCCAGAAGGGTAAATTTGCTATCGATGGGAGGAGCCTGCAAGATGACAATTTTCAAAATTACACGTGGAAATCACTTGGAAAAACAAGAATAGGTAAGCAATATTCGAAGGAAGTTCACATTTGAGAGCCACAGCTGCAAGTCCTGCGAAACAACCCTTTTCTCAAACCCCTGTCTTGTTATTCTTACATCATCTATACTGACCAAGAACATCATAAAAAGGAAACATAAGATATTTACCATGTAGTTTCATAAAAGAACCAAACAACAAAAATAAAAAAATTATCTTGTAACCAATTTAAATGAAACATGAAGCTGGACATCACGACAAAAAATTGAATATCGAGCAATTACAAGACAAAAAAAAAGTACAGGCATATAGCAGGCACATAGCCACATGAAAGACCAAAAATTACCACAGTAAATCATTCAGTGAAACATCAAGCTTGAAAACAAATTATAAGATTGTTTCTTGAAATATGTATATATGTATATATACACAAAGAGACATACATACATATGTATGTAGGTATGTGTGTGTGTACACACACAAAGACAGTTGTAGGTATCCAGACTCTAACAGAGAACAGCATAAATACATGAAATCATCAACCTAGACAATCAAAATTCACAAGATAGTGACCATGTCAATTAGAAAGAAAGTGAAAGGGATAGAGTTCAATAAAATACTATTTCCCCAACCATTTAATAGCAATAGTACTTATAAAGTTTATTCTAATGAAAACACGCAAAGGAAGATTTGACCGAGGCAAATATTTCTGAATTCTCAGACATTTCTATTGGCATCTGACTAGATCTATGTCCTCCATTCAACTCAAAACTAAATTAAATGGACCTGTCCATATAAGTTCCATCAGCAATCAATTGGAAGTAGAAGTGAAATCATAAATTTAACTCCATAGAAATATAATTCCTAAAAATATAAATATTAAACCTACTATATTTTTTAAGTTTTCCTGTCTGAGAGTCGAATTCCTATATCTAATACATTCATGTATCAGTTCCTGGTTGGTAAGAAACTTGAAGGTACTAGACCAGTTACTACACATACATAGTACTATTCAACAAAAAGCTTTGAATTGTGGGCCAAAATATACGCTTATGAAACAAACTCAGGGAAAATGAGGAAATACATTAAATCTCATATGAGACTAGGAACGGTGCACTGTCAACATAAAATAACATAATGAGTTGCTGAAATAGTAATTTCATCAAGGACGAGCAACAAAAAAGCTAACTGCACATATAGCATATACTTTTCAATGAACACTTCTAGACATCTAGAAGTATTCCTACGAAAGCTCCAAAACTTTAGAAGTTCTCTTCCTAAGCAGAGCAATGGTAAATACATACCCATCTTCCTGTAGAAGCTCTTCAAATATTGCCCCAAGCCCTGGAAGAGGTTCAATGGTATTGCTACTGCCTGTGCTCGAAGAATCAGAAATAACCGAGCCATCCTGTGGAGTCATATTTTATCTGCCTTAATTCTGTTTCTGAAGAATGGAATGAATAACATGGTAGAGTGCACATAAGACAACTTCATATCACAAACCTGTGGAATGACTTTCTCCAGAGTTTCCAAAAGTGGATCTTCTTCCAACTGTTTGATTGACAGAGTGATCCTTGACTTTTCCCTGCAGTTATTTTCAATCAAAAACCCTTGCAAAAGCAAGTGATCAATCAAAAACCCATGCAGTAATGTATGAAGTTGACATATGAACAAAGGGCAGTGAGGAAAAAGAGAAAAGAAAAAGCTATCTCAAATTCACACAAACTAATGTAATTTCAATCATCTGTCAACTCCCCTAAAGCGGGAACCAGCCTTGAGGCTTCCTTTAGCGAAAAACCAAATATATTGAAAATTTCAACTCCAAGGATGGACCCTTAATGGTAATCAGGGAGACAGAAGAGATGACCATTGAATCATGAAAGGAGAAAACTGGAATCCATCATTAAACAGCTCGCCAGTTCCCACTAGATGACAATTGACAATTTGACAGGAGGGTTAAAGTGTATTTTGCATGTTGGTATGTGCCACTAGGAAGAAAATATGTCTTTAAGAGTATGCATTCACCTGTAAGGAATTAATATAACTCAGCTTGGATTATAAACCCGACTGATATACTAACTGAATGATTCAAAAAGTATTCATTTACTTGCAAAATAAGACAGTTGCACTGCAAACTCACCTATTGATTTTTATAACTTTGACCTTCACTTCATCACCTTCCTTTAGGATGTCTCTAATGTCTTGAATTAGATCCCATGAAACCTCTGATACATGCACTAGTCCAGTTAAATGATAGAGACCTGTATAACATGACTTTCAAATTTCTGTGGAATACAAAATGCAGTGGAAAAATAGAACTATACATATTGGAGAAAATGATACCATCAGGAAAGCGTAAATGAATGAAAGCACCATAATCCTCAATAGATCCCACCCTTCCCACAAAAACATCCTCAACATTAACCCTTTCAGAATACTTTTTCCAGGCAGCTTCCTTTTCAGAGAATATCAACTTCCTTTTCTCTTCATCAGCTTGAATTACCTAAAATATTGAGAAAATACACAATAATCACTAAATGCTCATGCAACTGAGGTAGTGGATAGAATTCACACTTGAAATATTATCCAGCAAAAAAGGAAAGTTAACAAATAGTAAAAATTAAAGAAAAAAACCCCTCTGATTACTAGGTTAAATCAAAGTAAGAACATGCAAAAATGATCTCACCTTTTCCAGAAGTGAAAAGAACAAACTTTAAAGGGATACATGGTGGAAGATAGTTGCGATATAAGGATTTCGGCAACCCAGTTTAAGATTTAGTACATTCTCTTTTACCACTCAACAACAAGGATCATATTAAATCTTTAAGTAAACAAAAAAGGTGGAAAAAAGGGGAAAAAAAGGGAAGAAGAGGGATTGGGCAACTAACCTTGAGTACAAATAAACAAGTTGAATATTCTAAAGGATCCTACAATTTAGCCACACTACTAATAAGCATAATGCTCCAAACCATCAAAAGTTTTCTTCTTCCTCTTCCTTTTTTTCCCTTTCCTTATTTAGGTTAAGAGGCTGCAATTTAATGATATTACAGGAGTTAAATTCTATTAATACTCTCAATCGTGTATGCTCAACTGTAGAGCTCTTGATGGGAAATGAAGAGATAGCATTTGTATGCTTGCACCCAATTCAATCATCTACAGGTCCCAAAATAAATCAGTTTTTGGTGGGAAATGAAGATGTATGGTTGCACCCAAAACAATCCATAGGTGGCAAATCTAAATCTTTAAGAATGAAAACAGAAAATGAAGTAGAAAGTAGGTAGCATAATTGCTTCATTTTATTTAGTTATTTCAGAAAAAAGTTAGGAATGTGTTGAAAGAATAAGAATTAGTTCTTTCATATAAAAGAATCAAATGAGGCAAACTGTTTACTCTCTTCTTCCCCTTAATCCCAAAAAGAAAAAACTGAGCGGCAAAAATCAACAGTCAACTTAGATCTTGATCGAAAAATGGATAAGCAACCAGATATTGCCCAACAACTGAAAGCCAGACTACTATCAGTTTTATGAACACAAAAGGAGATAACTTTTCAGGCACAACTAATTTCATTTCATTTCAGAGTTCCTGATTTAAAATTAAAAAAAAGAAAAACGCTTATCACCGCCTCTGCCCCCTATATTGTGCTCTTCTGAAGATTCTAGAGCTTGTACATGGCACATTAAACCTAGCTTAGGAGAGAGCAGACTTGTGAACTGCTAAGTTTTCTCCTTCTACAGAGATGAATTGTCATTCAATTCTATTACTTTTTTAATAAGTTTTCTACTTCTACCTGTAATGCAGAGTCTTTACAGAACCAAAAGTATTTCATTCTAATTATCGAAAGGCTGAAAAGGTAATATATTAAATAGTTATGTAAGAAATTCTTTTAATTATCCTATAATACTAAAAATTTCAAAAACAAAGAGAAATAGGAATTTTAATAGGCAAAATGTAAACCTAACAACTCAACTTAAATCCGTGTAGGTCATCAAATAAACTCCGACAAGCAGAAATTGAAAAAATTATGGTTTTGCTACACATTAAAAATATCCAGAATTTCTAAACTAAAATTATAATTAAAAGTTGGCTTACTATGAACTAATATGACTCAATCTTCAAAATGTGAAAATGAAATAAACATCAAATGTCAAATGAACCTCACATTAGTATGAAACTTAATTACTATGACAGAAAGACAGAGAAATTATTACAATATTCCCATGGCTGTATAAAAGTTTGGCAAGTCAATACTCTGGTATCGACCTGGTCCATATTGCCTTACTCTATATTTTTAAGAAACAGTTAACCATGATGAAGAACAACTTCTCATTGATTTTCACTTTGGCTCTCTCAATTTCCGTTTTTCATTGCTGGTTGGGCAGCAAGATTATGGCTGGGATGCTAAAATTACCTTCATTGAAGGTAATTTCAATGGTTGAGGCATAAAGTTTTGCTTCACCAAATCTAGTTTAGAAGTTTCCTCTCACCAGCAAAAGAACTAGCCCATTGAAATACAGATAAGCAGAAGTAATTCTCAGTCAAAGCAATATATTCTTATCTCAATAGATATTGCTTCTCTCAACTGACAAAATTGTGGATACAGATGTGTCTCATACACTAAGGAGCTGAATTTCTCTTTTCTTATTTTTAACATAATTGAGCTCACCAAAATAGCCAAGAAAGGATGGAAGAAAAAGAAAAAAATAAGTTGTACTTGATACCAAAACAATTGATAAAACTAAATTATCTATAGACAGTATAAAGCAGCCATCTGTCAATGATTTAAACTACATCAAAAGTGAACACACAAACATTAAACTATAACCCATCCCAAATACAGCCTTCTGTCTCATTTACACCCTTAAATTTAAATTAAGAAGTCAATTACCCTTTCTTGCATAATCTTTATATTGCATAAATTTATGTAATCGTACATCAAAATTTCATTTGACCTTTCTAGCAATTATATTCTGATTATCTAGCCAAACATGCTCATAACTGTGCATCTGAACACCAAGATGTGCCACAGAATCATAAGCAGACATTAAGGTATTTTCTGCTTATTAATGCTATGTATAGCAAACAGGTAGTAGTTAGTACCCTCCCAGAGACCCATCAGTAGGAATCTATGCCACTAGTTGAATTGACTGAGACATTCTCAAGGGATACATGAAACAAAATTAGAACTTTTTTAGGATAAAAATAATGGACTGCATTAAGAAATTCTCACCTTCACGGATATAAGTGAACCAGTCAAACCTTTGGCAATCTCATGGATACTTTTCTGTGGCTCTACATGAGATGATATCACAAAATGAAAACAGGAGGTTAGCTATTCAATGATGGCACAGAGTAAAAAGGCAAAAAGGCAATTGGAAAAATTAATCTTGCCAATGGTATTTTTATGGACAATAATGCAAAAGAATGAGCAACATATGACTAGTGAAAAATGATTTGTCATAATAACAGCTTCTTGTATGTACATATGTATGCATCTATGTAAATGTGAGTGGATAATGTTATGCAACCTATGGAACAACACTACAGCACGGCATCTTATTGCGGTGCTTAAAAATAAGATATTGGCCAACATATGAAAAAACTCTGGCCATATTGTAGCAATAAGTATAACTTTAAGATAATCACATTGTACCCAAAGAACTTATTCCAAATAGCAAGAGATGAGACCAGAGGTTGCAAAAGTATATCCTTACAAAAATTAACATAAAATTCAACTGCTGGGAAATATAAATGACAGTAAACTCAACCTTTGACCAAGCGTTCTTCAACCACATGCAAAGATAGTATTTAGGAAAAAGATAAACCTGAAATGAAACACAAATAGCCAGAAAGCAAAACGGCGGGTACCTTTACAAGAATGAGAAGGGCCCAACTGGGGGAAGGGAAGAAAACCCACAAGAGAAAAGAACCGAACCAGCAAACCTCCACCATTAAACCCCTGGATCCTGCCCTCATAAATGAATCCACTTTCTTTGTAAGCCCTTGCTGCCTTCCAATCAGCAGAAGTCTACTTCTTTGCACAAACCAAGTATTATATCATACACACCATTACTTTTACTACTTATTATAGAGCTTAAACTATAAATATATAATCAAACTAATGAAACGAATGACAACAAAATAATTCAACCAGCCACACTCATACAGGTAGCATATGTTAGACAATGTAACATGATACAATAAGCAAAGAAAATTAAACACACCCGAGATTGTCGAATAGAAGCATCAGAGGAATTTTCGAGAATCGGGTTGGTGGTGGTGGGGGAGACTTCGGCAGTAGTTCTGGAACTGGAAAATTTAACACGAGAAAGGTTTGGTCGGCTAAATGCTCTAAAAGAAATGGAATGGTTTTTGAAAAGAGGAGGATATACAAATACAAGTGCAGGGGAATTAGTGCAATTGACATCAACACATGTAACTGATCCTATCCTTGAACTCATCAACATGACCATGACGATGATGTTCTTTCTCTAAAAAGACCTGCAAGTTATTCCTGCAACCCAGTAATGGATATTGAAGATAGATGTTTGGATATTTAGTTGGATAATTCATGGCCAGTTCGAGTCTTCCATGTGTCATTTCTTTGCCCACAAAATGTATTTTACACTCAAATTTATTTTTACAGTAGGACTAATCCTAAAGAGATTGGAAAAAATTTCAAAAATAATTTTATTTTAATTTTTTTTATATTTATAATTAAATTTAAAATTTTTTATCAAATAATTACTTTAATAATTTTATTTTTTATAAATAAATTAAATTAATAATTTTATTTTTGAAATTAATCTTTCCACCTTTCATCTCTTTTTATCACTCTTCATTGTTCTTCACTTTTTCACTTTCTTCTTTGTATTTTTTATTTCTGAAAATGCACACAAGAATTTATAAATTTTGTCAATAATAAAAATAAAAATTAATTTTATTTATATTATTAATTAATTTTAAAATATTTATAAATATTAATTTTTAGTTAATTAAATATATGATAAGTATAATATTGTGATAATTAATAATTAAAATATATAAATATTATAAAATAAATATGTAAATAATTAAAAATAAAAAATTTAAACGCGTTGGAAGAAGAAATGCCCAAAAATTCATAACTTAGAAGATAAAAACCAGGCTGCATCAATGGGGCCCCTATTTCATGCGCTTTGTCTCCAATCATGAATTTTATTTTTATATTTTTAATTAATTATACTATTTAATATTTTTTAAATACATTTACCTGTATTATATTATATTTATATAAAATTTTAGTTAAATAATATTCAAAATAAAAATATTAATTTTTTTAAAATATTAACTTTTAAATTTAATTATTTATATTTAATTAAATATTATTTAAAAATTTGCAATTGCTTGCTTTTCAAGTGAGAAAATGAACTTGTCCAGGTTAGGAACATGAAGATGAGATGAGGGCACGACCCGGGGATGTTCCACTTTCAACCTGCTCTACTGTAACAATACTTGATATATATATATATTATATATATATTATATATATTCATTTCTACAAATTCTTAAAAACAAACACTCCAATAGTCATTACGAAACATTTTAAAAAGCTAAATTGAGAGCAGAGCTGGAATGCTTTCTATTGGAGAAAGTTTCACTATTGAAGAGATTATTGAGTTCAGTTATATTACAATTCCCCCTTTTTCATTAAATTAACAATCACTTCTATATTGTTCAGTTACCTTTGATCTACAAGCTCCAATCATTCTCTATATGATCCTTCACTGCTACTGTAAGAATATGCCTCCTATTAACATATGCTTGCCTCAGCCAATCTCCCTTTTGCCCGTGCGGCAAGCAGCTCATAGTCCTGCACATTTCAATAAATTAACAAGCACATACACAAGATGTGAAATTTCGTTTCTTCTTTTAGCTTTCACGTGATACCAAGGACTAAACAGAAATCACTACTATGCTGCAAATTGCTTTAGAATTTTCTCTTGTTTTGGCTTCCCAACAAACAGAACTTTTGCCAAGGTCATTTTGTTCGAGTAAAATATCATCAAAACGGTAGACAGGACAAAGAAAATTTTACATCGGACTGCAGAGTACCTGTACAATAGCTTGTGCACAAAGTTTCCCTGACAAAACAGCACCTTCCATAGAAGCTAGATACTTCTGTTTTGTGAAATCCCCAGCTAAATAAAACCCCTCTACAGGAGATCTTTGCAAGGGACGGCAAGGTTCACAGTTTGGAATGGTTTTATATACAGACCTGAAATAATTAACTACATTAAATAGGAATAGGTTAAAACAACAGTAAGATTCAAAGTGTTGGCCTTAGTCTAACCTTGGCGTTTTTACAACATGGTACTTCACAATTTTTGCTTTGCTCTGATCTGCTGAAATTTCATCGGGAAAGAGTTTTGCTAGCTCCTTCATCGTAGCATCAATGATTTCTGAGTCGCTACATGATATCCATTCTTCAGCAGGGGCAAAAACTAACTCCAGCATGGATTGGTTAGGGTCGTAATATTCCTATATGAAAGAAGATTCATCAAGTGGGTGAATACTGTCCGGGGTACGTATACAGAGTGGGGTATCAATTGACTATCAATAACTTAGTTTTTTTTCAATTAAATATTTATTTTATATTTTCACTTGCTGCACAGCCTCACGAGCATGGTTAACACAAACTTGATAGATTAAGCACATGCTAAAAGACACCTGCAGGCTAAAACCAAAATTTTCTGTTGCTTCCCATCACTCAAGTTAAGAAGAATAGGGAGCTTTTAGCTCAATGGATTTGGAGCTTCACTCTTGATTACTATTCCCCATGGCATGAGGTTGTTAATCGTAAGTATGCTCTTAAGTCTAATTGTTTGGACACCAGTATGGTCCTTTATGGGTCCAACAGAAGTCCCTCAAAAACTATTTCTAAGGAATATCCAATCACCCTCAATCACATAGAATTGGTGTGGGTGTTGGTAAGGATATTCAATTATTCCTTTCTCAAAATGTGTCAGTCCTTCCCTTGAGTCCGTGATATGCAATTGGAACTTTTAACATCCAAAGGAGCTTGGTTGAGAGAGAGGTTCAACAATACTAAAGCCTAACAGAAGAATTAGATCATGTCGTCACTGAAGAGATAAGGGAAGATAAAAGATGTTAAAGGTGTAATTCTTGTAAATCCTATCACATGGGGTTGATTGACAACATTTTCTGTTGTGATTTCAATAATACAAAATGGTATGAAAGGCAACAGTCCCACCTATAATTCAACCTTTCCCTTGGGCTTAGGTTAAAGAAGATTTTCCAACCATGCACAAAGAGAATGAAGACTCCTCTAATAATCTTTTTCTCCATTGCATATGACATCTAATTTTTGGATAGATAATGCAAGGAGGCAAGAATCAAGTGGGCAGTTCCAGTTACACACAGTTCTTAGCTTATGGAAATTATATACAGTCTTGGTATTATTGTTAAACTATGTTAAAACTTGATATTATTGTTTGGGCCTTACCTATCAGCTTAAGTGCTTTTGCATCAAGTGGTAACCTATTATCAGAGCACAGTTTAAGCAACATTTTCTGTATTGAAATCACCCCACAGTATTCGAATTTGCTTTTCTATTTGTTTCTCTATCAATTTGTGCTTGGTCCACGTAACAAATCCATTTGGCATCAGTCCATGTGAGGGAGCATGTTAAAACTTAATACTATCTTTTGTGCTCTTGTTAACATAAAATTTTGAGTCAAACGGTAACTTAAAAAACATTTTTCCTAATAAATGCCACCTCACTTTTTGATAAATCTATTTATTTCTTGTCATCTTCTTTCTTATAATCCCACCAATCCATCTTCACATCCACATTTATGCCACATGTATTGCACAGATATGTTACTTCTTAACAGTACAAAATTCTGTTGCACAAAGCATAACTTTTTCTCACAAGTGTTCTAAGGAATTGTCCCTACGACAGATAGTTGGAGTTTGATAAACATAACATGTTGTACAAAATAAGTTTATATGCTTAAACTGACATTAAATGTGGTGGATAAAAATATATGAATTCGACAAAGAGAAAAAAAACAAAAAAAGGAATCACATATAGGACATTAAGTAATAATCTTTACCTTACAAGTCACAGACATGTCAGCATACACACTAAGAAGGGGACTTCTGCAAAAGAAAAGGGGTAGTAAAGAAATGAAAACACAAAGAAGGACTTAATTAAAAAAAAGTTTAATAAAATAAAATAAATGAATGCTAAAGAACAACTCTTCTCCATCCTTGATAAGCAAAAAGAAATTAAAATAGTTTTTTTGTTGAAGGCCACATGCTCAGTCCAACAACTTGAAAACATTGTAAGGCAATCAACACTAAAAGGCCTAGGAGTAGGTGATGATTAAGTAGGCCCTAGGAGCACATTCTACCTATAACTCTGCTAAACACGGAAAAAAAAATGATGATTAAGTAGGGTCACGACCTGCTGAAGAGTAGGTGATCATATGTGTTTTTCAGTTTCCTGTCAAACCTGCAATTGAAAATACCCTGCATCAGTCAACAAATGAACTTAATCTAGAAGCTCTCACAAATCATATATATATATATATATATATATATATATATATATATATCCTTTTCACATTTTGATGACTCAAAACTCCGTTAATGTGTGCGCCAATTTTAAATTTGGGTCCCCTCTCACCGGTGATAACACTAAAGGTGTATTAATTGGCTCTAATTGTAAAATCAGCTGGTGATACATTCTATTGTCTGTTTACTTGGGGGAAATATGCATTACTGTGTCATTACATTTCCTTAGGTATATAGCAATCAAACTGAAAAAAAAAGGGAATTAACATGAGTTTTCCCATGTCTCCTGAATACAATTTTCAGGCCATTCAATAGATTACAATAAACATAACCACCTACTTATTATTCTCTTTTTATTGGAAGTACTATGTGACCTCAGTACTAGTATTATGAGACCATTTCAAAGATTACAATAAACTTCACAAGCAACCAAGTTATTCTATTCCATTCTATGGATATCCCCAGCCAAACCATATGAACAAAGGAATAAAAAAAATATTAAAGTGCTTGTGGAAAACCTACCATGCATGCATGCTTATCATCATATTACGTTTTAACAAACATAAAATTCATAACACAAACCATATGTGAACGTTGATAACTGGAACTCCAACCAATTTCTCTAGTCTCTTGAAGTATGGCATCTCCTTCCAGTTTTCAGGTAAAAGAAGCTTCAGGATATCAACTGTATGGAACATGATCCATTAACCAAATCAGTGAAATTGAGTTACATAAAAGATACACTAGACAAATAATAGAAAATATGAAGGATACCTGGAGTGGCAAATACATAAGCATCTCCTTCAATCACATTGCCATTAGTTAGTACAAAATTCTTTACATTTCCATCATCATTGAGCTCAATTTTCTGTATTCGTGAATTAAGCAAGACTTTGCCCCCACGTGATTGAATATGTTCAACAATTGGCATACAAAGTCTCTCTGGGGGATTACCATCTAAGAAAGCCATCTTCGAACCATGTTTCTCCTGTTAAATGTATTGAAATATATTCTGAATCAGCCAAGTCATGCTTTATGAAAGTTCTTTTACCTTTATTTACTATAAATGACAATACATGTATGGTCAACAGGATATCCACCAACAAAGCTCACCCACATTGTGTATGTACCATAAACATACAAACGCACACATGGGTGTGTCCAACTTGTAGCAATATGCTATTATCATAAGAATAAAAGAATAAGAGGTGTCAATTTGACTTGATTAGGAACAAAACAAGCTAGAGAAAGCCACTCATTTGGTTAGTAAGAGTACAAACACAACACATTAGAATACCCATAGATTTTCTTTCTATGTCAATCTCAAATGGAATTAGAAGGGAAAAGGAAACAAAAGCAATTTTAATAAAAGTAATCTTTAATTTATCTTCTTGTTGATATTGGTCTTTATCTGAGAAATTATCTATTCAGTAGATAAATTTATCAGTAAACATGTTGAAGCTAGGAAACAAGGTACCCTGATGTGCAAGTTTGTGTGTTTGTGTATCTTGTCTTTCTCCGTATTATTATTCATCTCAACAAGCGCATTTATGTCACTAGGTTATAACTAGATAAAAGTTCATCAAAACATGTGATTAAAGGCTAGCCATCCAAACACAAAAAAGAGCAAAATAATTATATTGAGATACTTCATTGAACATTTGGTCATGGTTAACAAGAATTCAAAATTATATAGGCAGTTTGAGGTGTTCAAATTTTAGATCTAAGCAATTAAATGTCCAACGGAACTGGAAAGATCATTTCAATTATTTTTGCACTGAAGTTAACTACAAAGGTTTCACTAGACAATCAAGGATAAAAAGGAGAAAGAAAAAAGAATACTTACCTGAAGAAATCGATTTAAAGCAATCAATATGCATTGCATCGACAGCTCATCAGGGTTAATGAAGTTTAGTGCCTTTGACATGGCAATAAACACCTCTGTAGTCACTCGATCAGGAATGCCCTAAATTTAAAAGACTAACAGTTAGCTATTCTTAATTTCTGAAATATCTGAGAAGTTAATGCTTCCTTCATGAGAACT
Source organism: Xylocarpus granatum (assembly GCA_019650275.1). Taxonomy (NCBI): domain Eukaryota; kingdom Viridiplantae; phylum Streptophyta; class Magnoliopsida; order Sapindales; family Meliaceae; genus Xylocarpus; species Xylocarpus granatum. Next base: position 130,379 of record BNST01000352.1, on the reverse strand, counting down.
ACACATTTAACAAATTTAACTTTGAAGATGGAGAATATCCAACTAAAGTTAACTTCAATAAATTTAACTTCTAAGATAGTGAATATCTAACTCAACCTATGGCTAACTTATATTCACCAATCAAGTTAGCACTAGTATACAACAAAAGCTGTTTTGAAAGCAAACCATAACCTTCAAATATTACTAGGGCCAAGCAGTTACATGAAATCACATTGGCCATATGATTTGAATGTATTCTATATTGCTTACCTATAAGAGTGAAATTTCACATTTTTTCTTTTTCTGGGTTCTGTATTCACATAAGCTCATGGTTGCTTCATTAAGACACTCCAAATATGTGGGTTGCCTCTGCACCTGAGCACAGCTAACATCTAAAATCTATTTTTTAGGAATAGTTATATTTGCACGTAATTAAGGAAGTATCAATGCAAAATGTGCAGAACAAGTCAGGGGCACATGCTGTGCATTTGATCACATATATACACTAAAAAATGCAGCAACTTCAAAAGGTTAGGTATTGGGACCATGGTCAGACCTGTGCAGCATTCTGCATATTTTACAAGAAAACAAAGAGCCACCTTCAGGTAAGGTGGTATTATATGATGCAACAAAAATTTCTCAGAAGACAAATCATTGACAGGCAGAAGTGCCAAGTGCATGCAGCTTTTATGACCCACCTTCAAGTAAGGTCTAAGATACCAAATTTCTTCTACCCAACTTTCCAATGAGGATGAATCTCATTAGTATCATGCTAGCCAAGCTAACCATATCACTGGCACCCACACTCATCTAACCAGAAAGTAGAATGATCAAAATAATGAGCATACCTGCTTTCTCATCCACTCCCGAACACTTAAACCATCTTGAGCTTCAACATAAGCCTGTCCACCAATTATTGCTGGAAGAAGTCCAATTGCAAACTTCACTTTCTCGGGCCAAGTCAGCATTTCATTATTCTTCAAAATGGCCCATATCCCTGGACATCACATTCACAAGAAAATGAGTACTCAATCTGGATCCAAAAACAATACAGAACATATAAAGAAAAATCCACACAAGTACAAACAACAAAGGGAATTAAGTGATTCCTAGATTCCCAGAATGGTAGATCAACCATTTGACTCCAGACAGCACATGCACAGGAATGAGATACTCTATTCTGCAAGTTTCATCGAACTCAAATATTTTAAAATATTCAACCTTTTGTAAAATGCATTGTCTGCATACAAGCACAATTTCAAACTGAATGAAGTTTCATATATTTCTTTCAAGGGCCTAAGTAGCACGTATACTACTTCTGCCAAGGAACCATAACCATCTCGGATAAGTTGCAAAAAAGGTTTAATTAGAATAGTTTGACTCTTTTTCAAATAATTACTTCTATCTCACCAAGTAATAAGCAACCACAGAGTTAGCCTAGTCATTCAGCTATGGGTGGTGGGTAGGGGGACTACACAACTCTTGGTAGATCGATGAGCTTTGGAAACATCCTTAGCAGGAGATACAGATATATAACAAAAATGAATCATTTTAAGCCAAGAATAGAGAATTAACAACACATCCATGCACATATATGGGGTATAACATTCAACAATTTGTGCATGCAAATGTCCTAACCAAAAGGGAACACAAGTTATTCGCCCAATTTCAAAGCTGATAAAGCAAAAATAAATAGTTCAGAATGTTGGTGCCATTAGACTATTCCTTGTCAGAGACGTATTAAAGTTTCTTCATTTATTTATTTTTTTTGTCTACATGAACCTTGTACTGTTTCAAATCAATGCGATACAACATATTCTCTCTCTTTTTTATTAACAAAGGCAAAATGCAAAAATAAAACTAACTCCAGAAGCTATTTTTGGATGACATTTATTAAAATAAATTTTTCATTAATCAAAACTCAGTTTTCCATAGATCAAGGAAAATGTGAGCCAGGAATATGTTAAAGTAATCAAGGCCTAAAATTTCACACTATTTTCTATCTTTAACTGGGTTTTTCTTTTTTTTATTATACTATAAGATCCCTTGACCTTTCATATGATCATCCAGTTCTAAACGATGGACTACTGTTGAATCCTACAACCTTGGCTGGTGGTGCCCGTGATATTCGTGGGATTTTAATATCCCAGGTCGCTGGCTCCAAGGGGATTTGAACCCTTAATCTCTTAGTTGTATCCAAGGGTATTTACCACTCAACCAAACCCCTTGGGTTGTTTGACTGGGCTAGTTGCTCAAAGAGCCTCATTTGGGGGTTGATGTCGAAGAAACTAGGATAATGACATAATGCTTTTCAATAGTCTACTCAGATTTTCCATTGATCCTCTTTAGTTCTAGGTCTGGAAGTTTCTAGTGGATTTGAAAAAATTTTTGGAAGATACAAAGCGGCTGGCTAATACTAATTTTTTACTAAAATCTCAACTTTAATAAAAGTTGGAACAGCTGGTTCAAGGCGGACTTTAGTAAACCCAAGCAAAAACCCTGTCCAAATGTTCTAGTTTACCTTGTAACCACTTTATAAACCAGAAGCCAATTTACAATAATGTTTCCAAACTTAGTTCCTCAATATGGCTCTAACTTAAAGTTTTTAAACAGTGTATACAAGGCTCAAATTAAAATTTATCCTTAAAGTGGATATAACTATCTCACCGTTTATTGGAGCAGGCAGAACTTCAGGAAAATCAAAACGGCTGAATTCTCCTGGCTTGTTTGGCATTGCAAATATCATAGAGTGCTCCTTCCACTGCAACCGATCATTAATGCCAAGTTCTCCAAAAAGATTCTGTATATTTGGGTAAGCCCCAACTTGCCAGCAAGAAAACAAAGGATGTAGAAAGAATTAAAAAAAAATACATATTATTAAGCCCCAACTTGAAGCTATGAAAAGAAATAATTTTGTTAAGCATGCAATTTTTACTGGATTAGATAGACAAAGAAAAAATAATAATTATTATATAGTTACTAGTTTCCACAAAGTTTAATTTTGCAACACTCAAGAAAATAAATAAGGTATATGGAGACAAACTATGATGCGAAAATGCATAAAAACTTATTAAGTCATTCAAACCATTTAAAAAAACCAAGCATTTTAACTTACATAATATATGCAGGCAGTAGAACTTATGAAGGCATCCAGAACAAATAAATCAACTGTTCTAAAATGATAAATGATGCTGTAGACTAGCAAACTTCAATAAAAGTGCATAAGTAAGATACATAAGTAAGAAAAATGTATCTGCACTCACAAAATATATGCAGGCCTGTCTCGTACCAGTCCCCATCCTCATCTTTCCAAGCAGCCACCTATAGGGAAAAAGGTCAAACTTTAACATGAAAAGAAAAACAAAGACAACTCTATCGATGTAACTCAAGCTAGGTGCTGAAGTTATCTTACAATACACTTCCAGGCAAAATGTGATGTTTGTTGGCAAGGCTATAAAAGTGACAATCTAATTCAAAATTAGATTTTATGTCGCATTGTGAAAGAAGCTGAAAGAGCTCAAAAAAAAGAGAGGAGAACTTGAAAATTACAAAATTGGGGTCTAAATTTGGGAGGCAGAGCCAGTTGGTATCCATGAGTATCAAACAGGTTTATTAATGATTTAAGCATTTGCTGGACATTGGAAGAGAACATGTTCCAGGAGTTTCATTGTCTGTTCAGTGTGCTATTAGACCACAATGCACACTAAAACTAGAAGTTGATATCCATTTGACATTGGTTGAAGACCTGTGGAATACTGATCGTAATTAAGAACCAAAATCAATTGCAACCACAACCAAATAAGAGATTAGAGCTTTCCAGAGTGTCATTCTAAGCTGTACAATAAGTTCAAGGTCAAAATTGAACTAAGAACTGAAAATCGAAGAAGTCGACTTAGTTTGGTTTGGTTCAAGTCCCGAATCCGATTTTATTTCGGCTCAAAAATCCAAGAGCCAACCAGTTTGGAATACCCTAAATCACTGATACATGAAAAAAAACCAGATGTTCATATTATAAACTGCTAGGTTCTGATATTGATTGTAGCTTCAAGTCAATAACTATCATGTCCATGGACATTGTTCATCTCTGTGCAATCAAAGACAGATTACAAGCATCACAAAGTCAGAGAGAAGTCCTGTAGTTGTTCAGTCCAATCATCAGAGTTATACTAAAGGTCTAAGTTGCAGAAAGGTACAAAGATTTATTTAGCCCCAAGATTTATTTATCTTTCCAAATGAGCGAGAAAGAGCAGGCACTAATATCACAAGCGTAGTGTGACACTTAACAATCTTCCAAAAGGAAGGAATAAAATCAAGCAATTTAGAATCACTTACCCAACGCAAGATAGATAGAGAAAGAATGAAAGTGTAATATCCTTTGAATAGTGAGGGCTCATCTGGTACACTAGATAAGTCTTGCGATTGAACTTGTTGCGAGAAAAATAATCTAATCTCATACCCTGTTCAACTTTGAAGCCAAAAAAGTGTATACCATGATTGCAAAGCAAAAATACAATAAAAAAAATCAGTCAATGCTCTCATCTTCTCTCTTATACAGGAAGTGCAATCAGGGACAAGCTTCTAAATGGGTACATTGAAGCTTTTCAAAGACCATAGGGTGGAGGAAACTCGGTTGTTATGAAATAAAGCTAAGATTTTGGCTATCTTTATGAGATTTTGACTCCCTTAAATCCCAAAATTTTCAATTTTCTTCATTCACCGCATAGGAAGAGGTTGTTGAATGAATTGGAAGTGTGTTACATTAATATGTGAATTGTTTTTTTTTCTGTTTCTCATAATGACATTAGCTACTTGTTCACCTTCTTTCTAATGTTTATTTTGTAACTCCTGCCCATTAATAATGAAATTGATTTTATTTCATATAAAAAAAAAGAATGAAAAATAATTTTCCCAAAAATCATAAAAGCAAACATGCATGATTTCAGCCAGAAATAAAAAAACTTCAGCTTAATATACAATATGTAAATGGCAGGCTACTGAAGCTCAAAATGACATCTCTCTTCAAATTACTAATTCAAAAAATATTTTTATTTTCTAAAATTAACAAGAATATCAAAATTGAGGGCAAAAAAAAGCACATTGGCTTGATGTCAGCTAATTAAAAAGTAGTAAGATAGATCAGCACAAAAACCTTTCCGCCTAGAACATCTCTAGCTTCCAGTAACAAAGGCTTGTGGCCTGCATCGGCCAAGTATTTTGCAGTCGATAAACCAGCCAAACCTGCAAAAACACAGAAAAAATCTCAATATTACAGAAGAAGGAAACAAATTTTATTGGAGAAAAATTAAAGGAAAAATGTATCAATTAGTTTAGTTAGGAGGTTATAAGCTTTTAGCAAAGCATCAGCAGCATGAGTGAGGGATATGACAGAGAAAGATTATCTCTGACAACTTGCATTTGTCAGAGAAAAGCAAACTTAAGAACCGGGCCTTAAGCAAAAAGAAAGTGATTCAAGGATTCATAGTGTAACCCTTGGAGTATTTGTCAAGTAGATAACAAAGAAAATTAGAACTTATAATGACGTCCAGCGGGTTTTATGCTTTATATGCAGTAGCAGGCATGCTTGGGTAGAGAAATTGGATTCTCAAACACATATGAACTGTCAAATTTGTTTCTTCGGTGGCTCCCAAGGATATTTTTTTTGGCACGGACTACCCATGTCTCTGTTCATTGAGTGCTGAGTAGAATGCCTTGTCACTACGTGGAGGGTGGAATGCTTTCAGGTTTAAAGGTGAGTTCAACAAGGTACGGCATTATATTAATACCAGAAATTATTATCGGGGATGACACTCATTTTTTATGATCTTAATATGGCTCAACGGAATTCTTAATTATTCTTGGATTTGAAGCCAAGGCTGATTAAAAGACAATTTGAATGAGAAGCTGCTGTGGGATGCAAAGTTGGTGCTCCTTCATAAACTTAGGCCTGCCTTTAGGTTTTACTTTCAATGCAATATCAGTGAGCATTATCCGAAAGCAGTTAGACATAGTGAAATCATAAATCGGAAAGAAAAGTCACAGTGGAGTCGTAAGAACCCAAGTCACCTGCACCAGCAATTACAACCTTCAAAGGCTTAGTTGGACGAGGATAAGTACGAAATGAAGCAGATAAGTATGCAGCCTCCAAAAAATTCGCAGTATTATCAATATCTGGTCTTGGGTAGTCCACACAAACTACCTATTCAATTATCAATTAACAAACCAAACTAGGCCTTCAAATTTCGATTGAAAACGAAAAAAAAACCCAATTACAGCATAAATAACAAACAAGCAAACCTGCAAAGGCCAGAAACGCTTCCTTGACCTGGGTTTAACAGGAACAATTAGACTTTGACCTCGAAATGACACCAGACTCCTTAGCTCTGAACTACTATGAAGCCCATGTTTCATAGTAGCAGAAACGCTCATGTTTGCCCCTTCGGTTTATATTTTATCAAACTTGAACAGAAAAAACTAGCCTGCCTTCAAACAAACAACAGTGATGGACTGTGGGAGTGCAATCGAAATTCAACAAAGCAAAGAAAATTAGTTAAAGAGTGTCAGTTTCCTCTGCAGAAAGCAGATTAAAGGGAAAGAAGGTGAGATTGGTTTGTCCGCTCGGTTGGGTCGGCAGGCCTAACGCTTTTGTGGGTATTTATTTATTATTTAATAATTTCTCTGGTGGGAAATGGGATTGTTATGATTTTTGTCAGTTTCCTAAAATTAAATTAAGAGTATCCTACAAGAACCGTGCTTTGGATTTTTCTGCAGGCATGGCATCTACCGCTTTTATTAATCAGCATCACCTGTTATTAGTATTATCACTTGTTTTTAACGCATAACATAATTGCTCATAATTTTTTTAGTACAAATTACAAATTTTTAATTAAATTTATGTTCCATTTTCATTTCAGTGACAATTTATTTTGACTGAAACCACAATAGGCGCATATATGAGATCATTTTCTCAATAATTTTCAATAAATAAATAAGACATTTTAGTTAATCTATGAAAACTTCAATATACACACCTTTTATTTATAAGTATTTTGTATTAGACATAATAGATAATAATATATCATACCAAACAATCATACTTGATAAGACTTTAAAATTTTTCATTGCATGTGTGGCTAAAAATTTAGCTTCACTCCTTATTTGGAATCTTCATGAATTTGTGTAGTTCAATATGTTATATAATTTATTTGTGAAGCTTGAAATGTTATTGCTTTGACACTTTTATTGCGACTTTAGCATCGTTTTTGTGCAATGATTTAACAAATAAGTAAATTAGATTATCTTGAAAATTTTTTATTACTTCCGCAAAGTTAAAAAAAATAAAAAATAAACACGTTATACAACTCCAAAACTTTAGAACAATAATTAGCCGAACGGTGGAGTACTAAAGTTCAAAACTGTGACAACTACATGATGTATAAAAGGCTCTCAGAATTTATTTTTAACAGTCTTTTTTGAACAACTTGATAGTTTTCTTTAATATCATATCTATGTTGGGTTTAGTTTTTATGATAATTCATTTTATGTCAAAATGATTAAGTTTGAGTCAAATTTTGAGCAATAAATAGTGAATTGTGAACAGTGAGATAAGTGGTTAAGGGTGAGCAACACTTCAATAGAATGCTTGCGAGCGGCAAACAATGATTTTTTTCCCCTTCATAGTAACAGTGAAACGAACAGTATTGTGAATACTGACTTGTTGCTAAATCAGCGCCAGCCTAGTGCTCGACTGACCAAGTTATTCGAGAAGCTCGCTGAGTTAGCACCCACTTTTCACTCGAGTGATGGACATTCCACGCATGAATAGTAACTAGGCGGCAAGAGTTGTAGACGATCCAGTAACGGCGATTTCACAAAGGGATGAAAGAAAGAAGATTTATTACGTGCGACCTAAGATGGCATTCGGTTCATCAGATAAACTGCGACTTCAAATGCTAAGAATTTGTATTTCAGCAACATGAAAGCATGGTGAAGTAATGACGTTTAAACTCAGCTGTTACACATGTTCCGAGTACGAGGAGGAGATTTTAAATGTTGAATTCCAACACTAGAGAGAAAATGACTGAGATTATTGGCCAACCATCACAATGTTGAGATTTTATAACCCACTTTATTAACATATTTTTGGTATGACTTCTTGTTGGTAATTTTTTTTTAATGGTGAAAACTATTTTTATTTATTTTTGTGTCTTGTTTAGTTGTAAATGGAGAAGTGTGTATACAAAAAAAAACTACTTTACCCCAATTACAAAAACCCAAAAATTATTTAATAACAACAACAACAATAATAATAATAAAAGAATAATATAATTTTAATTAATTTTAAAATAACGAAATTAAATAAATTAATTGTTACACAGTATTTGAGGTCTAATTATGCTTAATTTTAAGAAAGAACGTTAAACAGCCTAATACGTCCGCTGTTGGAATAGAATTCACACTTTAGCATCGAGAAGAAACACCGACTCAGGTCTAAACTTCGAGCGAGCGCAGGGTAAATATTTTTTTTTCAGTATTTGGTTTCTAATTTCATTGCTAAGAAAGCGGGGCGGTGTCGCGTGTACCGTGCCGCAGAATCATACGCAGGAATTGAAAGCCAAATCATCGCCATGCGTCCTCCTAAAGTTCTCATGGTAACAATGTTCAATGAAATTGTTATTTTTTTTCCTCTTTCTTTCTTTATCTGTTTCTTTCTCACAGTCTTTAATTCATTCGTATTACAGGTCGCAGAGAAGCCCAGCATAGCTCTCTCAATCGCTAAAGTTCTTTCTGGTGGACAAGTACTTAATTTCTCCTCTCCTTTGAGCTTTACATGCCTTCATTTTAGCCTCCGCGGTTGCATTTGATTTCAAACAAGCTCAAATTTTATCGTTCATCAATAAGCATTGACTTGGGTATACTTGGACCTGTTTCTGAACTATTTGGCGTTTAAGCTGAATGAGAGTCTTTGATTATGATTAGCCTTTAAATTTAACATGGTTGTTGTTGTTGTTGTCCGGGATTTGGGTTTACCTGTTTCTTTTTTTTCTTTCAAATGTTGGTTTCAGTTTGATATCTTCCTTAATGGATTTATTTAGGCTCTTATCACTTGTTTGATTTTTCGTTTCCATGTTATGGATACATTGTATACAGTGCTAGTGACTTATAAGATTTGGATTCCATGCCACAGATGTATACCAGGAAGGGCAGTACAGAAGTTCATGAGTTCGATGGTACATTTCTTGGATCTCATGCCCATATTAAAGTCACGTCAGTGGTTGGACATGTTTTCAGGTGATTTTTTCCCGAATTTAAATTGTTAAAGAGAAAAAAGGGGATATTCTTTTAATTTCTCTCTTCAGTATGTTTGCGTCATATTCACAATCTTTTCCAATGTGAATGCTATCAGAACGCTTAAACAAATGAAATTCAATGTAGTCCCACTTCAAGTTCTGAATCCTGTCATTCATAATATCTTATGCCATAAAATTTAATTTTAATTGGAATTTAAACATTTAAGCTTAGGTTTGTACCATGTATCATCTTCAATTTATTTTAGCTTCAGCCTTGGAATCTTATCCAACTTAAATATTAGATGGTTTTAGGAACAGGTTAAGGACGCCAGAGCTTGAGCTATAAATTACAGTTTCTATGGAAAAATTTATTTATTTTGCATCATTTGCGACCAAATAGACACTAAGGCTAGGCATGCATAATTAAAAAGACAGAGAGAAGAGATTAAGTACTTGTTTGCCAGTGAGGACTGTTAGTGATTGAGGGAGCTATGATAGGCTTCTTTGTGACCTGCAAAATGAATTAGAGAGCAAAATCATAAATGTTTTGTTCTGTTAATTGGCCTATTTTAAAAGCTAAGGCTCAAGCTATGTCAGGTAAGTTTATCCAAAGGGTTAGGTTGTAGGTGTTGGACTGATTTACAAGTTGTCATGGTGAATGGTAAAGCATTTGAATTTTTTGATATCCTTTCTTTGATAGAGTTACCTTCAATAACAGGAGCTTGGACATGAGCATTGAATCTTGATAAACAAGGTGGAATCTCTTGTTAACCTTATTTAACTGCTTTTGTACGTTTTTCTCTTCCCTTATTTGAATCCTCCTTGAAGATTTGGAAGGTAAACTTCCTTGTAAAGTTAAATCTAGAATGACCTAGCTAATGGTAGGCAATTAGAACAATGATATTCTTCAAAGAGGAAAATGCTTGTTTCATCAATGGTGTGTTATGTGCAAGAAGGAAGGTGAAAGAATTAGTCACTCTTTTCTCCATTGGCCCATTGCCTTATAGTAATGAATCTCTCTTTTTTCTTGCGTATCTTTGTCAGTTGAGAGTGTAGAGCTTTTTGGAGAGAGAAGAAAGCTTAGGTGCTGTGGGTAGTTTAGTTAGAAAGGAATACGAGAATCTTTGGTAATCACAATGGTAGAAAGCCTAGTTGCTGGAATGTTGTCAAATTCATTGGTGATTTTATAGAAATATACATCCAAGTGTTTCTAATAGAATATCTAATGATCTAACACATTTTATATTAATTGTTTTGACTAATTTTTGTTGTTTTGAGATGTTTTGGGGCATTTTAGTTTAAACTAGTTTTGTTCCTTCGCAAATCTTCGCAAATCTAGGGCTGTCTCCAAGCTTTTTTTTTGGTGTCTAGTAGTATATGCACACATCGTACATATGGAGAGATGCAGTAAATTTAGTATTTGGTTTGTAGGCTATTGATCTGCCTATTGCAAGTTTCCTAATGAATATATATAGGAGCGATGACAAGCAAAACACTTTTTAAACTACATCCTTGGCCCCTCAACTAAACTCATAGGTTCATCGGGGACATCTTTGAACTCTGCACTTATTGGCTAAGGGATTAAAACTTCAATTTGTCCCATAAATTTGGAGGAGGCTACCCTAAATAATCATTAGAAGTTTTCTCTCATTCCACATCTTCCACTAGATGGTTATAACTGCACATTTCCATAAAATCCTTTTTTTTTGCCACCTTTATGAGAAGTCAATAACCAGAGATGAACAGAGGAAGGGAAATTGTGGTAATTCTGAAGCTCTCCAAATAATCCTGCCTAAGATGCATAGAATAGGGGTAGAGAAGGATTTGATGTGAGAAACATTTTGGAGAACTACCTTTGAATTTTATGCTTTGCATAAACTTTTCTATGAGCGATTGACCAAGCCAAGATTTTGGCCTTGGTACGAATGCCTTCCACATGGATTTTGGTGGTAAGTAGGCCAATTTTTTTCATCTAACATGTGTTGTAAGAAAGATATATTGAAAACATCCCTTCTTTCTCTAAAATCCACAACCTCTTTTCATCCTTCATCTTTTGATATATACACTTTCTAGCATCTCAAGAAACATAACAAAATCAAAAGATTCTCTGACATTTAAATTTCACTGAAAATGAATATCTCAACTGCTTTGAGCATATGAAATCACCATATTGGCAATGGAAAAATTGTTTTCACCAGACAATTTATATATCTTAACAAATCATGCTATGTCGAGTTGCTGGTCCACCTATCTTTCCGGAACTCAATTTCTTAACCCATTAGCTGCTATCAACTTCTTAATTTAGGATTAAACATTAACCAATAATCCCTCGAAACCACCAGTGAATTCTACCCATGTTTATGGATGCCAAATTAATTTTGCTGCAAAATAGGAAACCTTGAAAGCTATTTCCCAAGCACAGCTTTACGCCTTTTAATTAATTTTCCCCATCTAAAACCTCCTTTGGAAGTTCATTGTAAAACTATTTTTGCAACTTATTAAATGTGCTCTTTTCTCTTCCTCTGCTCATTCCCAAAAGAAATCTCTCATTAGTATTTCTAAACTTCATCATTTTATCAGCTATCTGCAGTAAGTTTGTATTCTGTGTTTTTGTGTTAATTTCAATTCATGAAACTTATTTATCTCCACAATGACAAGAGTATCTGAGATTTATTTTAGGTTTCCACAGACAACATGTTACTGTAATGAAGTAGAATATTCATTGATTAAGCAGATTAATAAATTATCTTAGAATGGATTGTTGGGCAGCACTAAGCTTCCGTGACAAAAATTCATGTCATATTTAGTTTTTTGATCCACACACAGGGTCCACTTGATCAAGTTTTTGTCAGACCAGTATGCAAGTGAAAAAACTCCACATTTGTTAAGTTTGGGACTATTCTTGCTATTCTTGGGCTTACTACTCTAAAGGTACCATGGAACACATACTATATGATTTGGCTTCTAAATTTCTATGTATATTTGGTGGAGCCTGTGAATACTGGTCAGATGTAAGGTCTTGAATGAGTTTTGGCACTGCTAACACACTGATGGTTGCTTGCTTTCTTGTTCTCTTCCATTGCTTATATCCATAAATTATCATGTTTTAGTTGATCCAATCTCTCTTTTGATGCTGTGTCACAATAACAACTGGTCCAATATATTTAGCCCAATAATTGCCAGTGTGTGGGACAGGGGATTGCACATGTCCTGATAAGAGCCACAGCAAGTCAATACAGAAAATGAAAAAAAACTTTGGTGACTATCTTTGCTGATGTTTTTGATAACCATCAAATGGAACTTGTTGAAGGCTAAAACTCTGGTGATAGTATCTTGAAACTGCCTCTTTTAGCAAGCATAACAATTATTCTTGGTATATGACCTTGATACTTTACAATGGCCTTCAGCATTGTTAATGCTGCTTAGGTAATCTGGTAAGCATGGACTATTTAATGTTTAGTTACAATGTTTATTTTTTTGGCAATAATGCAGTGTAGACTTTCCAGCAATATATCAAGATTGGGCTGCCACTGATCCTCTGGATCTTTTTCAAGCTCCAATTATAAAGTCAGAGGCAAACCTGAAGGTATGGGTTTTCTTTTGTTGTACCCATAAGCCATTGTCTCTTCATGCTACTTTAGTTTTCGGGAAGTTTTATATGACTTAAGAAAGCCATAATTGGAGTAGGTTCTTTTCATCCCAAATCTGAAGCTCTTATGGCGATGACTGTAGATCTTTGACATTTTTAGATTTATTTTCTTTTTCCGGAAGTTTATAGGACTTAAAATCAATAGTTGGAATAGGTTACACCCGTCGCTTGACTGCATCTTGTGAATTCTTAGATGCAGTTTGGGTCTTTTTAAACCTGTACCTTAAGATTACATAATTTTTTTCCTTTTTTAAAAAAGGGCTTTGGCATGTGTGTGTGCATATATGGGATTAACTGCTGCATAGAGTTTTGCAGTTTTTATGGCCAGAAGCATGCATATATCTTGTGAGTGTTTCTTTTGTGCGGCAAGGAAAGGCTTGTAGTAACTTGCTTATAAAGCAGATTATAGTTTTTAGAAAAAATGCCTGCTTAAATTAGCTGATAACTTAATTTATAGGTATTTATTTTATATGGAGCAAGCTCATGTATGCCATTTGCTATTCAATAGTTTAAGTATTACTTCATTTCCGTGCTCATGAGCAATCTGATCATTTTTCTTGTTTTAGACTCATATTTGTAGGCATTTAAGCCAAGAAGCTCGTGGTTGTGGTCATTTGGTGTTATGGTTGGATTGTGATCGTGAAGGAGAAAATATATGTTTTGAAGGTACGATTTCTTTTCTTTTTGATCCTTCAATGTAAGTTCATGAATGTGCTTAGTAGATGCAGCTCAAATATTGAGTTTTGTTAGTCAAATCTTTAAATAGACTGTGTTGAAGACTAGACATTGAGCTTGCTTTCTTAAGTGCATTGTGATCCACAAGATTTTGCATATCCTTTTCATCATTGTTTGGTTTATAATACAATTAAGTTTCAATTTTCAGCAAAATTCTTGTTTTACTTAGGTTTAGGTTGGAAAGTTTTCCACATATCTGAATTTTGCTGTTGTAACAACTTGAAGCAGAAATATAGTTTTTTTTAAAATTTTTATTTTGACTAATGCAAGATGAAGTGATATAGTGCATTTAATTATCTCCAATGAAAGAATTGCTTTTGTCTCACAACATCTACTCTGGTGTCATTGTGTTGTAGATATTCAAGTTTTTACTTTTCAAATTATGGTAATTGCCTGTCATAACGGTCTGGTTGCCTTCTTTGTCATTTCCTTTTATTTTGTTATCTTCTTTTACTCCCTCCCTCTCCTTCTTGCCGACTCCCATTCTCTTTCTTGTGTTTGTTTGTGTCAAGCTGTGCTATGTGTGCATGGTAGGGGTTATTTGAAATTCCTGGATATTATTTGTCAAGTGGCTAGAGTTAAATTACAACTGTGCTTTTAACCTACAAGAGGATTTATTCATTTGCTTCTTTTTTGATTAAATGGTTGTGGTTTAAGAATTTCTCATTCACAGTTTAATTACAAAAGTTTCACTAAACTAATTACAAGCTTGACATTTCTTGGCAAAAACTTTAGTAAAACTGTCTTTCAATGGTTTTAGCTGTCATCATATTTCAAAATATATGTAAATTAAATTTGCAGTCATTGAGTGTACCGGCTTCCATGTATCTGAGGCTAGAAGAAAGATTCATCGTGCGAGGTTTTCTTCTGTTACTGAGAAAGATATTCGGAAGGCTATGGGTAGCCTTGGTGAACCTAACAAAAATGAGGCATTGGCTGTCGATGCTCGGCAGGAGATAGATTTGAAAGTTGGTGTTGCATTTACGCGATTTCAGACTACCTATTTCCAGGGAAAATATGGGAATCTTGACTCCAGAGTTATCTCGTTAGTTCTCTCTTCTCCTATATATTGCCTTTTATTTTGCTGCGTGTGCGTTGTTTTCTTTATCTGTTTAAGGCTATCATTAGCATCTCTCTACTTAAGATTTTCTAAGTGGGGCGTCAATTGCCCATGCAAATGCCAGATATAACCAGAAGTTGAACTCAAAAATATGGAATATGTATCTCAAAAAGATAGGAAATTGTATTTCTTCCTAATTTTCATTGAGTTAAAAGTAAATGATGGCAAAATCAAGATAATTGTGTAGATATGGACAGGTAGTGACATCATTATTTAGATCTCAGGTTAAGTTTCAACTCGATCACTACCAATCTTGTAGGAAAAGAAGGTTACACATTAATTGATAAGAACTGTTTTGTTACTGTAGGATAATTGGAACTGACTGAGCAGTAAGGGCCATCCGGATTTTCTGGAAGTCAACTGATCTAATTTGCAATTGAAATAGCCCTGTTTCAATTTTTTCCTCAATATTTGTTTTCAGTGATTTTAATGTATTAGTCATTCAAACAGGTTGTTCAAACCTAACTGCTTGGATTGGTCAGGACATGAAGAAATCGCATGTACTAGAACTATGCTACTTTGTTAGTTGCATCAAAGCAGTTCATCTATTTTGTTATATTTAAGTCAAAACCACTTACCGAGTTTGGATATTGCCTTTGGCATTTCTAGGATTTATCTTGCTGTATGTGTGTTGTTTTATTTATCTGATTAAGGCTATTGATAGCATCTCTCTAAAGATTTTCTAGGTGGGGTATCAGTTGTCCATGCAAATGCCAGATATGAACAGAAGTTGGACAAAAAATCTGGAATATGGATCTCAAAAAGATAGGAAAATTGTATTTTCTCCCTAATTTTCATTGGAGTTAAAAGTAATGATGGGAAAATCGAGATGATCACGGATATCTGGATTGGTTGTGTTATTTAGATCTCAGGTTAAGTTTCAACTTGTTCCAACCAATCTTGTAGGAAAAGAAGGTTACCTAGTAATTGATAAAAACTGTTTTGTTATTGTTGGATAATTGGAACTGACTGGGCAGTAAGGGCCATCTGGGTTTTGTGGAAGTCAACTGATCTAATTTGCTATTGAAATAGCCCTCTTTTCAACTTTTTTCTCCTTAGTGTTTGTTTTTGGTGATTTTTACCGTATTAGTCATTCAATCAGGGTGTTCAAACCTAACTGCTTGGATTGGTCAAGACATGAAGACATTGCATGTACTAGAGCTATGCTCATTTGTGAGTTTGCTTCAAAGCTTTCCATCAATATTGTTATATTTAAATCAAAACCACTTACAAATTTGACTTCTTGGTTGAGGCAAAAACAGCTATTGAACAACGTCAATGCATATGGACTTGGCTTGGCTTCCAGGGATATAGATATGCAGTAACCAAGGCTCTTGTCTTAGCTTTGAACCCAGATTTTTTTTTAATTTATTATACAATTTGCTTAACATCAATCTACAACCATTTAACCCAGCGGTCAAACCACCAAACTGTTGGCTCCTTTTATGAGGCAGTGAATGACTTGGGTTATAAACACTGTTTTGAGTAAAACTTCCCTCTACATGTTGTTGTAATAATGTCAGGCTGTTTTTCAACATTTGCAACTTCCAGTATGGACTAAGAAGCTAATAATGTAAGCTTTTACTTGAACGTTACTCTAGATTATCCATAACAACCTTTTGGTTAAAAAAGAAACATGTAACCCGAACCACCTTTCTTTCTCTGTCTCAATCCTTAACATCTTATTTAGTGTTTTTATACCTAGGGAAAGAATAAACTTACAAATAATGCTTTGCATGGTCATTCTGACAGTTAAAACTTCTGAACCTGATTGAAGCAAAGTGGCCTTCAGAGAATGCCATTTGTTTTGGCAGCTACCACAGTGTATACTCAACTTATTTTGTTTTACACAATGTTTGTTGAGAAATTCATTTTTTTTCTTTGAGTTTTTTTTTAATTTCCCACGTTTCTTCCTTTTTCTTTTTCCAATTGTTAATTGCTTTCGAAATTGTAGAATAAATTCCTGTTTATTTAAGGATATGTTTTGTCTAGTCTTTAACATTTAATTTAATGTATCTTAGTAGACTATTCTGAGTTATTGGTATGTATATTATTGTTTTCCATTTTCCTCTAGCAAACATTTAGTCATGCTTATTAATTTCTTGTTTCAGGTATGGACCATGTCAAACTCCTACCCTTGGGTTTTGTGTACAGCGCTATTTGCAAATTACTTCTTTTAAGCCAGAAAAATATTGGACTCTTCACCCTTACATAATATGGATTGGCTATGAACTTAAGCTAGAATGGGAACGTCACAAGTTGTTTGATTTGGATGTGAGTTCCTTTCTTCTCTATGTGCTTGCAGTTCATTCTCATTCTTAGCCTTCCCTTATAAGATACTATATATCATTCTTCCATGTTGCAGGTCGCTATGATGTTTCAGAAGTTGGTTGTGCAGGATGGAATTGTAGAAGTAATTGATATATCAGAAAAACAAGAGAGCAAAGTTCGTCCTTCTGGTCTCAACACAGTGAATCTACTTAAGGTAAGCAAAATTTGATGTCATTCTTGTTTATATACCAATTTGCAATTCAGATTAATGTTACCTGGAACCTCAATGATTTTAACCCTTTTTTTTTAAAAAGAAATTACATGAGAAGACTAAGAAAACTATGCTTAGCTTGCTTAATGAATGGATACATACAAACAGAAACATCCTAAAAGGGAAAGTGGAAAAATTCATAGATTATTGGATGTGATGTAAGATACAATTGTAGCATGTTACTATTGCATGGATGATTTCTTGTGAATGAAGTATTTCTTTTGAAATTGCCATGTTACACATAATGCATTTCCAGGTATATGAAAAAAAAAGAATAGGGAAATTAGATTTTCACCATGTCCCCGTGTAGCAAAATTTGGAGCCAGTATGAGTTACTAGCTAGATTTATTTGGATGCCTTTTCTGTTTAGGGGATGAAATTAAGGAATATGATGGCGTGTTCCCTTCAGGGTCAAAGTTGCGATGAAACCCAAAGATATTCATTGCTTAACATCTTCCTATATAGGGGAATCTATATGGCAATTGGTTCTCCCTTCGATCTTTCATTGCAAATTGCTCTAAACTGTGTATGCAATCCTGGAAGAGATGTGCTTATGTCTGATACAACTTAGATAATATTATGCAATTTTTTGTGTTCACATGTTTGATATTTTCTTTCATCATTAAGGTTTAAATATTTTTAAGTTTCTGAGCTTCTTTATTTAAAGATTGATCAGTAATCAAAATATGTGGAACTGAAGGCCACAGGGATGAATTATAAGTAAAACATTCCTAGTGTGCATAGTTGGAGTTGAATCTTTGACCGTACAACCATGTAATCTGCAGCCAATCTTGAGTAGGAAAATTGCTGTTTCTTTTCCATATTGGTAGAATACCTAGTCCCTGCTGTTGATGTCTATCAAATGACCAAAATATTCTGAATCATGCAGGTCAGTCTAGATAGAGCAGGATCGTGTGTTTTTCTGATATTATTATTATTTGGATATCAAAGTTGGTATGATAGATTTAAGTTCATGGATGGGGAAGAAAGAAACTAAAACACAAAAAAATGTTAGACACAACAAGGGATGGAGCCAGATTTGTACACTGCTGTTATCCATGGATTTTGTATGTGCAGTATCTAGGATGTCAGTGCTTTGCTGCTTAGATTGCATTATGATATTATTACTGTTGCAATCATGAATAACAGCATGTTTGTATCATCTTACTCGTTCTTCATGGAAACTGGAGCAACTAGATTTCATCTCTTCAGAGATTGTAATGTGATAATTTAAATAAGTTAAAATCTTCTCATGTTGAGTTGAAATTTTTCACTAGTATTATGATTACCTATTTGTAAATTAGTGTAGCTAATAATAATGCACTACATTGATTAAATTTTATGTGAGAGACTCAAACTTTAGGATAATGCCTTGTCATTTACATATTATTTCTGAAGTCTCATAAGTCGTGTATATAGATCATTATTTGATTGTTAAAGGTACAAACTTTCTTTAGCAGTGAAATGCGATATATCGAATTGACTTGAGTTCATCATCTTAATCCACTCAGGTTGCTTCAAGTGCATTAGGATTTGGACCTCAAATGGCTATGCAATTGGCTGAGCGCTTGTATACTCAAGGATTCATCAGGTTTTCTCTATGACTTGTCCCAATCCATTAGGTATTTTTGTTTTGTTTTGTGGTAACATTTTAGTATATGTCATCCCTACTGGGTTTAGGTTCTATGTTTTTAATCCAAAGGTTCATTCAGAAAAGGTTTCAGCTTTAAAAGGTAGGGAGAAGCCAACAGTTTTGTGGGAATTTGCTGCCATGGCTATTTTTTGGGTCTTGTGGATTGAAAGAAACTTGAGCTTTTGAGAACAAAGTGGGGAGTATTATCTGTAATGTTGGGTGACAGTTAAATTCTGGTTTTCTGCGTGGGCTTTTATCTTTTCATGGTTTAATGGTTTAAAGATGTTTCTCTTTTTTCCTTTATGTTGATTAAATGGGAGGCACCCATATCTTTATAAGGTTTAGGGATTGTGGGTCGTGTATTTTTGGTGCTTTTTTGTTTTTCTTACTGGATAGAGATCCTTATCAGTAGTGATTTTGCAACTTTTGATCTCTGGGACTCATTGTCTTGTTTTTTTTTGACTTCTATTCTCTTTTCTCTGAGTAATATACTTTTGTTGTTCAGTGGAGAAATTTGAATGTGATTGGGTTTCTAAGTGGGGCAGTTAGGTGGTTAGATTTTAATTGATATTTTGTTTTAGAAGAGATCGATGTTTATGCATTCTGATACCATATTTTATTAGTTTTGGCTTGTCTGGCTGAAATTATGTTTGATAATAAATATCTTAAGAAGAATGCTGGTAACTAAATGGAAGGCTATGAGCATAATAGTTTACATATTAGTTCCACAAATGTAATCCAATATTGGTAACCAGATTGGAGGTTTTTTATTCTCAAGGTTCAAATTTGTTTATTTCATTAATAAAGTGAGTGAAAACTTAAGTTGTTCCTGTGATTTGTTTGCCTAATGTGGGTGCATTTCTATGCAAGCAATGTGATTGGGTGGCACATATGTATATGGCACATGCTTGTGTTTCCTCATCTTTTCTGTCAGGGCCATACTATGCACAATGACTGGTATCAAGATAGGAGGTTTTGGTCACATACCTCTCATATCCAATCCACAAATGAAAATTGCGATTTAAGGTTCAACATTTTAGATTTCATTGAATTATCAGATGAGTGAATCTTTAGTTGTAACAGTAGAGAAATTAATCTAATGTTAGTATATTTTTTTGGAAGATGTGTGTGGTTTGGCGGGTAGATGTGTACATGGCACAAACCTTCCTTGTTCTTTCACAGGGGCCAGGGGTTTTTAGAAGAACAAGGTTTTTTCATACTATGATAAATATTTGTTAGAGCTGGTTTTAATTTCCAAACTCATGCTTGGTAATGAGTATTTTAAAAGGAGAGATAGTAACAATATGGAAGACCCTGTCATATTGTTGACTTGTCATGAATTAATTCCACCAAAAGCAATTGCAAGATATTCGTCATTTGCTTGTACAAGTAATATAAATGCATTATTCTGCTTTCATTTTTTCGCTTTTAAGCACTGGAAAGCCATGACATTCAAGGCCATGAGTCATTAAGTGTAGGGTATAACAAAAGAAATTAATCACAGATTAAGCTGCTGTTTAGTAATCAATAAGCGTGATTATTGAAAATTTCAGCACTCAAATGATCTTAAGCGCTTTAGGCTCTTAATTTATTTGGTTTGTTTGACATATTTGCAACTATTAAGTGTTGATAAGAAAAGCATCCCCTAAAATATTTAATCATTAGCATCTCAGTTCTTTTTCATATACAGCTTAATCAATTTGTTTGGGTTTGACACATCTTGGCTAACATTAATCTTATGAATATTTTTAATTTTCTTTAATCATAAAATAGACAAGCATGGACCTAACTTATTTTGCTTTTCCATTCAGAACAAAGTAAGCCATTTCTATCTACAGTTATTACTGCTTAAGATTGAGAATGCTAGTGGTTACTGGAGGTTGATTACACACAGTTCATGCATCTATTAGTTTATAGAGACTTAAAAGTTCTGGTGTGAATTTTACTAAACAGCAAAACTATGATGATTGTGGGATTCAAATTGTCTTTTAATATTTAGTCCACTTTGAATGACATTGTTTCTAAGAAAAAGTTTGGAATGGGATATGTGGCAATATGTGTTCAATCTCAGACTATAATTGTATAAATCAACATTTGATTTTGATCACTTCATTTTCATTTTTAACGTCATATCTGTTTTCTGGTGGATTTTAATAATCATTGGTAATGTTTTTATTTTGCTTTCTTAGCTATCCACGTACAGAAAGCACAGCCTACCCCCCTTCATTTGACTTTAGAGGCACACTTGGTGCGCTAGCAAATAACCCTGTGTGGGGTGACTATGCACAAAGACTGCTTGGCGAAGGTTGTCATAAGCCACGGTTGGGAACAGATGCAGGTGACCATCCTCCTATCACTCCTATGCGGTCTGCAACTGAAGATATGCTTGGCAATGATTCTTGGAGACTTTACCAGTATGTCTGTCAACATTTTCTAGGCACTGTGTCTCCTGACTGCAAGTACGTAAGGTAAATTTTTTGTCTCCTTACTGCAAGGAAGGTTCCACCCATTTTTTTTAAACCAGAACGAGAATCTCTAAAGTCGGACATCTATCTTTATTTTGTGGTTCTATAGTATGTAAGCTGCAGTTGCGTTAGTAGGTCATAACACAGGTCTTGATGGCATGTTTGATTTTTATTTTTCTGTGTTAGTGAGTGTTAAGTTTATTGTCCACAAAGTTTAATATCTTAAAAATTACGAGTTTTTAATCATTTTCTCTTATAAATAATAAGTTTTTCATTTGTGAGGTATTTATATGATAATAATAGGGAGATATTGTAATATCTATTTGTTATGTTAATGTTTAATAATATAGAACATTAGCAATATCTCACTATTATTATCATATAAATTCTTTGTGTTATATTCATTAAATAATAAAAAAAAAGTTCTATGCTTTTCATGGAAAGGAAAATTACGTTTATATCTAGAATTTGTTGCATAAACTTTTTACATTATGTTTGTTAAATAATGAAAAAAATGCAAAATTTTAGGCTTTGCATTGGAAGCCCAATCATTTTTCTATGTAGAAATTAAAGCTGAATTTAGTTAGAACCATGTTCCATGCCAAGAAAAAAGTATTATCAATTCTGACATGAAAGGATGTTACTGCAAGCAGAAATTGAGAAAATTGTCTGCTTGTGGCTGCTACATAGTATGCTGCTAATGCTTGATGTTCACTGCAGGACAAAGGTAAAATTCTTAATGGGTGGAGAATTCTTCCATTGTGTAGGGCAACATGTTACAGTCCAAGGATTTACTTCTGTTATGCCATGGTTGGCAATAAGTGAGAAAAATATTCCACAGTTTACTAAAGGAGAGAAGATTGAAGTTTCAAAGGTGGAGCTAGATGAGGTAGTGTTTCAACTGCCAAAATAAATTATAAACAGAATTTTCCAGTTCTTTGTTTCTTTAGTTGACTTAAGGTTTCAGATTTCAATAATTTTCTGTCGAATTGTAGTTTTTTTCCTCCTTAATGGTTTGGGAGAAGGTTGATAAGGGTTCTAACATGTGGCAATGTCCATGACAAAAGAATAATCTCACTATGAAATACATCAATTAACGAAGCAAAAATCAGATACTGGAGTCTTGAGAATATTGTTTTCAGTTTGTTTACTGATGATTCCTGATTTCCTGAAATCTACAGGGCAATACTGTACCGCCAGATTATCTTAGTGAGAGTGAGCTGATTACCCTAATGGAAAAGAATGGAATAGGAACAGATGCATCAATATCTGTGCATATAAACAACATATGTGAGCGCAACTATGTCCAGGTTTACAACTTACTACCATTAAACATTATATCCCTAATGAGGGATAATTAGGGCAGAATACAGAACTGTTGCTGGATTTTTTTCCCCAAGAATTGGATGTCCACTTTAACTTAAAGTTGCAGGTGCAAGCTGGCAGGAAGTTGGTTCCAACCGCACTAGGTATCACTCTTGTAAGAGGCTATCAGTGTATTGATCCCGATCTCTGTTTACCAGACATTCGAAGTTTCATTGAGCAACAGATTACTCTTGTTGCTAAGGGTCAGGCAGATCACTCCTGTGTTGTGCGGCATGTCTTACAACAATTCAAGCAGAAATACAGTTATTTTGTTAAACAGGTTAGAAAATCTTATCATATGGCATATGTTCATAGCAACTGCATGCATTTTAACTTTTGCCTTTTCTGAAAGGGTACATGAGATATGGAAAGTTGTCTGTTGGTGTCAAGTATTGACTCAACTTAACAGAGCATCAGGTCTTAATTACAGGAATCCTGTCGCAAGAATACTTTTCCACCATTCAGCTTTACATTAGGTCATATAATTTTTTAAGAATATGCGCAATGGTTTCTCTATCATGTGGTCCACATTCTTTTTGGTGCTCTATGATGTTTACAAGTCTCTTGCTTGAACGAGTTACTTGTAAATGGTGCAATCATTTATATTTTGCACATGATCTAAATCTCTTTCCCTTTTCATGTCCAAATTGGTTGTCTTTAATTGACTATGATTTCTTTTTCTCCTTTGCTTCCTTAATCTGTTATATTTCATCTTGAGTAAAAATAATAATAATAAAAACCAAAGATTATTTTGGATGATTAGTGAGTTTGTATTGGCAAAGCTAAAACAGAGAGATTTCTTGCGGACAAAGAAGAGAAGAGTAACCTGCAAAAACTGTGATGTAAACTGTAAGCAAACATTGTAATTTTCTATCACTTTCATATGCAGACAAAGAAGAGAACTAATACTGTTCTTTGATTGTTCTTTTCTTTTTTCCGATTTTTCATGTGCATTTAGTCATCCATCAGAAAAGATATTCTAGTTTCTTTAGGATATTGTGCTCCCTGTATATAATAATATTTATTGTCATCTTCTGTGGACCTTAAATTTCAGAAATCCAGAACAGCAGAGGTCTTGTTGTGCAGTTCTTGGATCTTTTGTTTCATTTCTTTTTTACTAATAAGTCTCTTTCTTTGTATCTGCTGCAGATTGAAAAGATGGATACACTGTTTGAAGCACAATTTTCCCCACTTTCTGACTCAGGACGCCTTCTTAGTAAATGTGGCAAATGCCTGCGGTATATGAAGTACATTTCTACCCAACCATCTCGGCTGTATTGTGCTACATGCGAGGAGATTTATAATCTTCCTCAAAAGGGCACCATTAAGGTAACATGTATATATATATATATATTTGGACAACTTTATTAGTGGTTTCTGTTGTAAAAGAGAGCAAATCTCCTTGTGTTGCACAAAAAGATGGACTTACTAAATATACACGAGGATGAGTTCATTAGATTCCTCTCAATTAGGCAACTGATTTTTAGGATCCTATTATTTGATCTATACCAGGTTTCTAGGTCAAAATTCTTACAGGGAAACAAAGACAACAAGATGACAGTTATACATGTGAAACTAAACACAGAGACGTCAAAGATAACTAGCTAAAGATTTTAGGTATTCTTCCAATAGTTTCGAATTAAACCAAAATGCTTCTGACAGTATCGTTTATTTCCCGTGTCATAACATATAGACATAATTGTTTTTTAACTCTGATTACTTACTGTTGATCTTTTCCTGATGTTTCACACCTGTCTTTCAATGCAATAAATTGGTATGTTTAGTATTTTTTTTTATCTCATCATAACGGTTCTCTGTTCTTATTAGTTTCCCCATAGGCATGGTGGACACAAGTATTTCTATATTGCATTAGTGTTTTGTGTTTCTTTTCTGAATGTGGTTCTATAATTTTTCTGCTATGAAAAATAAAATGAAGCTTGTATTCAGAGCTGATTTGCAGTTTTAATAATGAACTAAAAAGAATAAATTTATAGGAATGAATTTTCTTAGCTGAAAATGAGTGTATTGATTTTTGCTAAAGCCATAAGAATTAAATATCAGGAAGAAAATATTGACCTGAGTAATTATTTTCCTTAGACAAAATATATAGTAAATTCTTTGTAAGAGGAATCAATAACAAATGCAGTGAAAATATATGAGCATAGAATATCTTGTGAGTAGTCCAGGCCTATTTATCAACTTTTCATTTTGGTGATACTCAACAATTGCTCCCACTTTTAAAGTTTGCTAAGTTCTAAATTAGGGACAATATTGCCTGGTAGCCAAAAAATTGGGGATAATATTTGAAGTAGGTGGCCCCAAAGATTTTAACCTCTGACCTCAGTCATAATTGCTGAACCCGTGTCTCAATTTGTTAATGAAAATGCATTGTCATTCCATGCTAGCTGAATATGACTCTTTTACGCAAAATACATTCAATAATCAAATGTATTCACAAAATACATGCTACAAACAGATTGTCTTACATGCTGCATTTATAAGAGTGCTTAACAATATCAATATTTATTAGTTCATATCATGAATCTTCAGTAGCATTATCAGTCTAGTTGAAGTACTTTTGAAGAGAACAGTAGTTAATTCTGTACAGAGAGAAAAATGTAAAAGCCAAAAGTAATTTGTAGCCAGTTGAGAATGATCATTCAATTTTTCATAACTAATTATCTTCTTATTTTTCCACAGCTGTACAAGGAACTTGCATGCCCTTTGGACGGTTTCGAACTTTTGATATTCTCAATGGCTGGTCCAGAAGGCAAGTCGTTCCCACTCTGCCCATTCTGCTACAATAATCCCCCATTTGAAGGGATAGATACTCTGTTTGGTGTCAATAAGACCAATAGTTCTGGCAAGCTTGGGAAAGGTGCGGGTATGCCGTGCTTTCTCTGCCCTCATCCAACATGCCGGCATTCTGTGATTGCCCAAGGAGTCTGTGCCTGTCCAGAATGTAATGGGACACTAGTTTTAGACCCAGTAAGTGCTCCCAAGTGGAAACTCTATTGCAATATATGCAATTGCCTAGTGTTTCTCCCTCAAGGAGCTCACCGCATTGCCACAACTCAGGAACAGTGTCCCGAATGTGATTCTAAAATCATAGAAGTGGACTTCAATAAGAAAACGACACCTTTGGATGATGGAGCTACCTTGCATGTGGGTTGTATTCTTTGCGATGAATTGCTTCATTCACTTGTAGAAGTGAAGCATGGCAAATCATTTTTCAAACATCTAGGTAGCAGAGGAAGGGGGAGAGGGGGATATAAAGGAAGAGGACGGGGTTCTGGAAAGAGGGTGGATCCTAAGATGAGTTTTCGAGATTTCTGAAAGGCGTTGTAGTAGATGAAATACAGAATTTCCTTTCGCATTTGAAGCTGGCGGCTGTTCAGTTTTATTTAAGGAAAAATGTTTTCTGTTGCATTTACATCAATTGTTTTCAATGTGCAGGTTATGTCATGGACAAATTTTTATACGAGTAATCAATTTTGCAGATGAAAATTCTCTTTTTAGCCAATTATAATGCGTTGCGTATTTGATTGCCAAGTGATCTGGAATATCATTATTAACATTGATATAACACTTACAAGTGAAGAATTGTTTTGCAATAAATATTAGCATTCTGAATGCAAAATACAAATAGTGATAGAGTTTCTGAAATTCCTGCCCCAGCCCATGCCTGAATTGAATTAAAAGTTAAAGTTTAGACGCCCAGAACAAGAGATGATAGTAGAACATAGTAAGTATTGGATTTACGCATGGACCATCCAAACAATGAGGTTTCGTAAATCTCATGAAGATCGAATAACATCATACGGTGCGCACTAAGTGCACATCTGTGAGACAGACAAAATATAAATAATCTTACTCTAATACAAGCAGTGGTATTACTTTATAAGGTGGATCAGTTCTATCTAAACTAATTTTTTTTAAAGTTAAAAAAAAATTAATATTACTAACAAAGGAAATATCATTTAACAATAATAATAATAATAATGACGATGATGAAATATTTACACCCATCAAAGGATTGTTATCGGTAATTTTAGTGGGAGAAAACAAATACGACTTGCGGGGATGAAATGAAATAAGAGAGTGAGAAATGACCAGGGAAGCCGTGGGTTAAGAAATGGTGACTGACGTATGGGCCTTTTTTACCGAATTGAAAACGGCTGAAAGACGTATGGCTAATTGGAATTAATTAGTTTATTACATCTTAAAATATTATTGTTAATTATAATGGTAAAAAGATATGCAAGCGTAAAAGCAGGAAAGTATGTCGGTGCTTCCCCCATGTATGCAGGTTAAAATAAAATAAAGTAGGAGGTTAGCGTAGCCTCAGCCTCAGCCTTAGCCTTGGACTTAGGCTTCGCAAGAATTTGTTCCCACTCACACGCGAATATTCGCACGCCCTCCCGCTCGCCCGCTCTTCTCTTTCAATTCTAATGACTTTTTTTTTATTTGTATTTACATCAATAAATTAATCAGTGGATGCTGACCCTTTCCCCTTCCCCATTAAAATAACTCTGTTACGTCTCAACGATTAACTAACCAACCCCCTTTAATTAAACTTTAATAAAAACACCTAATAGTATATTGGAATGACTGTTAGCATTTGCAAGATCCCAATGGCAATCAATCAGTCATCTCCGCCCACAATGTAATGCATTGACCAAACACTTCTTAACATGTAAAATGTTATGCACCCCATACGCCCACAGTTAATGATAAAATATTATAATCCTTGCCGTTCCAAGATAATCTAATTACCATTAATTAATTGAAGAATAAATCACATCTACTCTTTAAAAAACAAAAAAATTAAGAAATTATTTCAATATTTTCAACAAATCAAAAATAAAGAAGAGTAATTTGTATTTTTTAATAAAAATTTTATTTTTAATTATCTTTAAATTAAATATTTATAATTTTTATTATTTATACATTATTTTGACAAGCTTTGTAAGAGGTGTTTGTTAATTATTCTTTATACTAATGATGAAAATTAAAAATCAAACCAAATGATTTAATTTTGACTAAAACATAATATAGTAAAACACAAAATCTCCTTTATTCAAATCATTTCAATTCAAGTTAATTTATTGTTTGAGTTGTTAAATTTGTAAGTTATTTGGAAATTTTTGTGGGGTTTTTTGTTTTGAAAATTTAAACAATTGATAGCAATAAATGGCCATTGACAGGAGTAAGCATGTTTGAACCCAATCAAATTGCATTGATTTGACATTATTGATTTAAAAAAGTTGAACTCTTACCACAATGGTGAGAATGAAAGTACACATGCCACCTTAATAAAATAAAATGTAAATTATATATATATATTTTTTTTCAAATTGGTACAAGGGGAAATTCATCCCTTACTTTCATAATAAGAAATTAAATTAATTAGGCTATTTGTTGAGGCACAAGAAAGTGATTTTCAAGAAAGAATTGAGATTAAAAGAAGAAGAAAAATAAAGATATTTAGTATCAAATTGAATTTACTATCAATATTTGTCAAGTGAATGTGATTTAAAAATTAACAAGGAGGTAGGTTTGCTAATCAAGCAACAACTTGCAGGAAAAACCAAGAAAGAAGTCAAGTAATCCCAATACATAAATATCATTTCTTAAAGTTAAATTAAATTAAATTCTGACACATAACTGTCACAAATTATAATAAATAAATAAAAACTCTAATCATTAACCAACCTGCCATTATGCAAGCTTTGATTGGAAGGGAGTTTGAAGAAAATGATAACCCATTGAATAATTGTTAAAATAAAATAATGATGGAGCAGCCTGCTGCTATACATTTTACTGTTATACTAATAATAATTTTGCTTCAAGTGCTCGTTTACATGGAAAAGGGTTCCTTGGAATTAATTAATAATTAAAAGACAAAGAAGATGAATGCATGCATGTGTTGTCGTGTGTATTTGTGCATCGATGATTTGACCTTCGCGTTGTATCGCTTCTCTTTCTTTTGATTTCTAATTTCTTTATTGTTCTTTCTTTCTTGGCCAACAAGTGCACATTTGCGTAATACAACAACTTTAAACGATTGATTTATATCATTAAATTTAAAAACAACAACTTGAATTATTATTAGTTCTTTCTAGTGAGGATCACTCTATTGTGTATGCTATATTAATTTTTATAATAATTTTTATTGTCACTTTATCCGTTAAATTTTATTATTTTTAATATCAATAATACATGTTTTAACGTAACCTTAAAGATTGTGAAATTAAAATTTTTTATATTATATTAAAAAAATTAATACATTCATAATTTGTAAATTCATTTCGATAAATAACTATTGAATCAAATAAAAGTTAATTTTTATTGTTTTATTAATAAAATAAGTGTATATATATATATATATATATATATATATATATATATATATAAAGGTCTAGTTGTCAAATATTATACTCAATTTTGAAGAAATGGGTTGTAAAATCTATTTGAATGAGAGTAACTCCTCTTATGGGTGTAAAATTTCAAAGTATAATATAGTCAAATTAACTTAAAGATCGATATAGGTATATATTTGACTTAAAGACACAAATATTAAGAAAAGTAATTTTTACTAGAGTAGAACAATTAAAGATTGTAAAGAAAGACAGACATAGGGCTAGGATTCAGGTAAGCGGGGTAAATAATTACTTTTTATTTATTATACAGATTATAATATATAATTTATTATTTATAAATAAATAAGTTTATGTTTTCTTGTTTTGGAATTTCAATTGTATGTAATAGACTTGTCTCTTTACCTTTAATTTTATCTTACCAACTATAATTCAACCAGCAATCTTAAATTGGATAAACACAAAAGTAACTATGTTAAATCATTCATATTCAAGTGAGTTTTTAGTAAGTATTTTGAAATAAGCATCTTTATCTCTGTAGTAATTTTTTTAAATGTTTTCACTACAATAATAGTAATAACAAACTATCATGGTTCTCCTGCCAAGGTGATAATTTTTTGCATGATTCAACAAACTAATATGAAATTGACACAAATCAGCGAGTTTAAATTGACATAAAATAACTAAAATTGAATAATACAATATGACAATATTAATGATTATGTCAGCTTCAATTTTGACTTCTTGATAAATGAATCTATTTATAACATATTAATTCATAATTTGTTAATAAAAGTTTTTTATATTTTTTATTTTTTTAAAAAAATTAGTTATATTTATCATATTTAAAAATTATTGAGTCAGATTTAGAATAAAATTGATTAATATGTAAGTATATAGTACAAAAAATATATTAAATAATTGACAAGTTTACAACTCATTTTAATCATTAAATAATTATGTCGTGTTAAATTTTTTTTAATCCTTGACATAATTATTAACCAAATCAAGGTTGGATTGATCTCTACGGACATGAACAAATACAACCCAATATGAATATAACACAACAATTCGAACATATTTATTCATTCTCCTTTGCTTATTCATGATTTTTTTAATCTTTATCCATTGAGTATCATCCACCTTGGTAGCTTTATGTTTAGGGGCGGGTTCGCATCTTTGAAGCTCCAACAACTTTTGCCAACTCTACAATGTCTTGCCTCCTTAAGTTCATGAAGTACAAAACTAGGAAAAAATACATGTCAAAAGAAAATTAAATATATAGGATCTTATTTGCAAGACAAACTAGATCTTGTAAGGTAATATCAATGACAAGTTGTCTCATTAGGACGCAATACCTCTTTAATATTTAAATTTTGTATATGGAGTCAAGGAACAAGATTTTGTATATATAACTGGAGGAAGTTCATAGGGAAAAGCCAATTAAAATTTTTTTACAAAAGAGAGGCATAAGATATAGTGATAACTTGGGGTTTGAAGTTTCAAAGATAATATTTAAGCATCCTACTCTTATGAAATAGTTGCCCCAACATTCACTCAAGAAAAAAAACTTGTTTTTTCAAGTCTCATTAGATGTAGGATAGCAATTACTGAGTCATAGTTGGATTTGTAGGCACTAATGTGATAACAATTATAGTGGGTGTTTGTGGGCTCAACTCTAATAGTTGACAAAGCATTGACCTTATTAGCTATTGGCTTAGTATTTTAGTGCTAATTGTACAAAAGTGCAAATAACGATAATGCATCTATAACAATTTGATGTTAGTTCTCTAACTTGCATACGAATTTGAAAAAAAATTATGAACTATCTACTTAATTTTCAGTGTACATGATAAATTTTGATGCCAAAATTGTGAGTTGTATAACAAAATTTACAAATATCAATACTAAAGTCAACAAACATTATTTATATTATCCATGTGGAAAATAGGAAGAATAACCACCCTAATACAAGTTGAATAAATCAACCAAATGAAAACAATGTATTTGTATTTCAAATACTTTTAAAAACACTAAGAATAAAAGTATGTAGTAGAAATAAGGCAAGTCAAATACTTCCCATGCTATTGACTTTCACTATTTTGATTTTCTCTTTGGTAAGAGTTTCTGGCACTCAAGACAAGGCCTGAGTCACCTGTAAAAGTCACCACTCTGACAGTTAAGTTAGGTAAATTAATAGAGAAATTCAGAAAGAAAATGAATTAGCAAATAGACAATATTTTGGATATTTAAGGAAAAAACATATCATCTTTATAATTTATAGACACAAAGGAAGAAAAAAATTTATGTAAATCGGTTTATGTGTTAAGCTCTCATTAAAGGTGTTTTTTGAGCTTTTAATGGTTACCTTCCTTGTTTCTAATGGTATTGTTGGATCTTAGAAGAACATAAACCAATTGAATTATTAACATAATGGCCAAGAAAAACAACCTCAAACAATGTATTTCTCACTTAACACATAGAAGCAACTAGACTATTAGCTAAACAACAAGTTTATCAGTGATAATTTGCACCAACTAGACTATAAAGTAATTACGTGGTTCAGTTATCAAACCTACATCCACGAGCAAGAACAAACAAGTCTTTCATTGATCAACACCAAGAAGTACAGAAGAACCAAGAGAACTTATCAACTCTTCACTAGCTTAAGCCTCCAGTACACTATCACTTAAGAAGCCAATCTCACTCTTGCAAGCTTTCATTTATTGAAAAAACTCCCTCAATTCTCCATTAACTCCTAATATATTTATACTAGACTATAGAGCAATTAATTAATCTTAAAATCTTGAAGCTAGCTATATATTTATAATTGAAAATTGCCAGCTATGTAAACTAACTAATTAACAACTCCTAACTAATGCTAGCTGATATTGCAACCACCCTTCAGATATGTTAACTTCTTCTCTTGTGATCTTGATTTTAGTAAGCAAACATTACTCATTAGTAAATTGATATTGGCACAATAAGAGATCAAAAGAAACAACAAAAATAAAACAAGCCATATCATTGATCATTATGTAAATTGAGATAAAAAAACAAAGAAAGAAAGAAAGAAAAAAATAATAAAGTTCATATGTTTACTCTTTTTTTATTCAAACTTAACAAAAACATCAATAATGGACTTAGTATAAAGGTTATACATCATCAAAAGCACGCATCAAGCATGAAAAATTTATTTGCTAACTTAAGTAAGTTTATCAGTGAAGAATTAACAATGATGTCAAGAAAAAAAAGAAAGTATTGTTAACAGAAGAAAATTAAATACCAATGCCTACTAACTAGGCAAAAGTCCATTCCAATAATTTTAGGAAATACTTCTTAAGTATCTTTCACAACTCTCTTTGTTTTCTTCACTTGAGCTCCTTTTCTCTTGATACCACATCTTATATTAACTAGGAGCTTTTAGGCCTAAGGTTTTATGCTTATATAGAGGCATTTGTTCCAACTAGTATTAAACAGACTCTTTTGAATCTATGTTGGATAGGTGCTATATGATTATAATTTGCTACATTGTATAAGACTAAAACATGGACTTTGGTTCCTTGCACTATATACATGAAAGTTGTGAGTTGTAAATGGATATTCAAGATCAAGTATAACATAAATGGTTCAATCTCCAAGTGCAAGGAATAGCTAATTGTCAAAGGTTTTCATCAAATCCTTGACATCTAATATATATTTAGTTTAATTGTTAAGACTTTCTTAGTAAAAGTGATCCTAAGTATTTTAGTCATGAGAAAATGATAAATCAAACAACTAGATATCAATAATGTATATCTTAATAGAGAGCTTTCTAAAGTATTTTTATGCAGAACAAGATGGTTTTTTTAATTCTCAAAGTCCTTATCATGCCTGTAAGCTTTTTATAATTTTAAGTAAACCCTTACGACTTGGTAGGTTAAGTTATGAATGTCATTGATTGAGTGGGGTTCGATAATTTCAGAGTAGATACATTTTTCTTTTTGATTACATCTCATATTATGCTTTTAGTATTAGTCTATGTGAATGATATATTTGTTATAGGTTCTGACCCTCAACTCATTGAAAGGTACATTACTCAACTTAGTGGTGCTTTTGCATTAAAAAACTTAGGTTTCCTCAATTATTTTCTAGGCATAAAGGTCACCAATTCTAATAAGGGTTTACATTTTTCTCAATCTAAGTGTATTAAGGGTTTGTTGCTTAAGGTTGGTAATTGAATGTAAAAGTTGTAACAACCCATGATATTAAGTCATAAGCTTATAAAAGAAGTGTGTGATGGATTTTTACATCCTTTATTTTATCGAAGTATTGTGGGTAGCTTGCAATATGTGACAATTATCAATACTGACATATCTTATATTATGAATTGTATTAGTTATGTCTTATCCTATAATTGGTCACTGGCTAGCCTTCAAAAAAGCTTCTAAGATATCTCCAAGGCTCTTCTATTAATACACTTTAATTTTTTTAATATAGGAAGGTAATCTATTAGGACTTTTTGTGTTTTCTTTGGCTTTAATCTCATCTCTTGGTCTTCTAAAAAGCATCATGTTATTACTAGATTTAGAACTAAATTTGAATATTGTGCATTGGCTATTGCATTTGTTGAACTTGTCTAATTGTTTTTTTATGTCTATAAAAGATCAGAATGCTTCCTTATTTAGTCCTTATGCTTTGGTGTGATAATTAAAATGTGAAATCCTTAGCTTAGAATCTTGTATTTCGCTTTTAGACCAAGCACAATTGAACTTGATGTCAATTATGTTCATAATTGAGTTTTAAGCAATCAATTGGATATATGATATATGCCTAGCGATGAACAGTTTGCAAATGTCTTGACTAAACCTTCATCTTTTCCTTAATTTAGTTATTTCATGTCTAAGCTGAATATTTTGCCAAAGACATTCAGCTTGAGGTGGATGTGAAAGTTGTTATGCATCAAGCATGAAATGTCAGTAGCATTAAGCCAAAAAGGGAAGAAGTATTAATAGAAGAAAACTAAAATGCTTTGTGCATGTTGACATAGCAAAAGTTGGTTGCTAATCAAACTTGAATGCAGCTGGTGTTGACTTGGCAAAGAATAGTGAAGTCTACAGAAATTAATCAAGCTTCATCTTATCTGGTGCCAGTTAGTATATAATTGGGCTACAAAATGTGAAAAGTAACAGTTTTATTCAATTGTTAAGTTAGTTCAAATTGTTAATTTGTTGAATTTATATTTTCTTTAAAGAAGTTTCAAGTGTGTTTATAGTTAGTATAAATAGACATTGTAAACCATATTGAATTCAATAAGAAAAGTATATTTTTATTAGATAGAAGAAGCTCTCCTTTTTCCTTTATTTTCTTGACATCCAAACACTACTCAAATCTTCATTAATAGTAACGAAGAAAATACAAAAACATAATTTGAATCCATGCTTAAGTCATCAAAATCTAAAAACATCCATTAAACAATACAATAAAAACACAAATGAAGCTTTTCTCTCCATTCTTTACAAAGCAACACAAAAAAATCGATGGCTACATTTGATAATTTAGATGTTAAGAAAGAAATTTGTGCTAAAAAGTTGCATATTTTCGCTATTAAGTGTATGTTTGAACTTTAATTGGCAAGTACAAGTGTGTGTGGTATTTTCAAGAATACTAACTTTAATTGTAGTGGTTACATTAACTTGTATTCATTGTAATTATTTTTTAAATTATTTTATGATATTAATTTGTGTTTTTGACATTTTTATGTATTAAATAAAGTATATTTATTTTTATTATATTTACATAAAACATTAAGATTTCAGAGTTCGACATGAGATTAAATATTAAAATGTATAAGAATAGAATAAAGATCAATAGATATATACAATATTAAATATTATTTTTTAAAAAGAAAATTAATGTTTTTTTTTATTATTATTAACTCTTAACATTGTAAATGAGTCATTAAACTCAAATTCATTACAACAAATTTCAGACACTAATTTTTATGACAATATATCATGTTTAAAAGGAATCATTAATTTTTTTGAATATTGTATGTATTGATAATAAATATCTGCGCAGGGAAGGTTGACTTTTGAAAAAGCTGAGCCCAGTATCAACAAGACTGCTTCAAATCAGTTGGGCTAGCTCAACAATCAATGGATTTTGTTTCTGTTCTCTTGGAATGATCATGCCAAACTAACACTTAACTATTTCAAAATAAGAATTTGGAAGGGATAAGAAGCATTCAAAAATTCCCAAGTGTTGGAAGGGTTCTCTTGGATGGTTCATAAACAATTTTTTATTGTTCATTACTCCTTTTAAAAAGAAAGAAAGAGAAAGATAATAGTTTGGATCTATCTGTCCTCCAACAAACATTGTAAATTAACTTGAAAATTTTTCTCTGCTAAAATCAAGAAATAGAGAAAGATTAAGTGAGGCTGTGAACCCATTTCCTCTGTGCATTAATCATTGATGATTATCAATAGAGTAGCAATAGCATATGACAAGCAGCTGCACAAAACAGAACAGAACAGAACGAACAGCCGAGACTCCATAAATTTTGACAGCAAAACACCACAATTCCATCCTTTATTTTCCCAGAACAAAAGAAAAATGGGTAATTTTTTTCTATGGTTAAAAGTCAAGAGAGAGACACAAATTTGGAAAACAGAGCAGAGAAAACCATTCCAATATCATAACTGAAACAGCATTGGCATTCGCTAGTTTGACGTATAAGGCCCGGCATTACAACTTTCTTCTTCACCGTCTATTACGCAGTTTTAGGCTGAGATTTCTTTATTATTATTGTATTGTATTTGCAGCAACTGTATTATAATAATTATTTATGTTTTTCACTCTCTCTTTCTCTTTCTTCCCTTTTTTCTTTTCTTTTTTATTAATTTTTATTTTTCTTATTTTTTCCAAATTAGAGTGACCAGCAAGAAGCATACATAGATAGCAGCTGTATATCCCCTTTCCCATCTTTACAATTTACGTTTACATAACATTTCCACTTCCACATTTCACTAACTTCGGCTGGTTTTCTTTTCTTGTATGTCTTCAAACCAAACTACCCACATCAAAATAAAACTTTCATTCATTCTCTGATTCTTGTGTTTGATTCCTAGCACTTGCAGTTGTCTTCTTTTTTCTTTCCTTATGGACAAGGATAAGTTGTTTGTGAATGAGAGCCTCAACTCGGCATTACAAACAACGGCAGAAGCTTCCACCTGGAATCCTTGCAATTTTTCCATGGAAATTCATTCCAATGACCAACTTACTAACAGTTTTTTCAGTCCCAATTGGGGTAATTCAATGGATCAGAGCGATCCCTTTGAATCTGCATTGAGTTCAATTGTTTCTTCTCCTGCAGCATCGAATGCCGGTGTTTTTCCTCCTGCTTCTGCCGGAGATAATGTTATGATCAGAGAGCTGATTGGAAGACTTGGAAATATTTGCAATTCTGGGGAAATTTCACCTCAATCTTACTTAAAACAAGTCCAAAATAACAACAGTACTAACACTTCTTCTTACAGTACTCCCTTGAATTCACCACCAAAGCTTAATCTTTCAATGATGGATTCACAGATCAAAGACAATTTGCCAATTCCTGGTAACCATTTACCAAATCACCCCAATCTAGCTTCTTTAGCTGCTGACCCTGGATTTGCTGAGAGGGCTGCAAGACTTTCTTGCTTTGGCAACAGAAATTTTGGGGGATTAAATGGGCTGAATGAAATTGAATTGTCTCAGAGATTGATTCATAGACCACAATTAGCCGGTAAGTTATCAAGAGTTTCGTGTAACCAATCGATCAAAGTTGCTGGATCTCATCAAGAAAACAACAACATCGAGAGCTCACAACCACAACAAAGAAATTCTGGTTCTTGTAAGAAATTCAGTAGGTTATCAAGGCCTTCAACGCCAGAGAATGCGGAATTTGGTGATTCCAAGGAAGAATCGTCAGTGTCAGAGCAGATCCCAGGTGGGGATTTGAGCTTGAAATCCCAAAACGATGTCAATGCCAGAAAAAGAAAATCCATTCCCAGAGGGAAAGCTAAAATTAAAGAAAGCCCATCTCCAACTAATGACGCCAAGGTAATACAAAATCATGTTTCTCAACTTTATCAGTTCCTTTTCTTGAGTTTCTCTGGTTGGCTAAACTAAAGCAAAAAATTCATGTTCAGGTTGTAGCAGAAAATGAAGAATCAAACTCAAAGAGAAGCAAGCAAGATGAGACTAATAGCAACCAAGATGATGGAAATCAGAAGCAAAATAAGAATAATTCAAAGCCGCTGGAGCCGTCGAAGGACTATATTCATGTCAGAGCCAGAAGGGGTCAAGCAACTGATAGTCACAGTCTTGCTGAAAGGGTAAGAATTAATCCAGAAAGTTATGTTAATAATTGCGAGAATAGTGTTGACATATCTTTTTTTGTCATCCTTTTCTAATCAGGTTCGAAGAGAAAAGATCAGTGAAAGAATGAAGTTTCTTCAAGATCTTGTTCCGGGTTGTAACAAGGTATGCGCTACACCGCATAACAGGCTGAATATGCAGCTTTTTGAGGCAACTACAGCAAGTGTGTAAACTTTTCTAATTGATACAGGTGACTGGAAAAGCAGTTATGCTTGATGAAATAATAAACTACGTGCAGTCATTGCAGCGCCAGGTCGAGGTAACAGGAAACAAAATTTTCCCAAATTCTTATTCCAATCTTTTTTTAACTCTTTCACTGCAATGTACTGATAATTTGATACTACGTTGGTTTGCAACAGTTTTTGTCAATGAAACTTTCTGCTGTAAATCCAAGGTTGGATTTCAACATGGAAGCCCTTTTGTCAAAAGATGTAAGTAAATTGAATTTGGTCTTGCTCTTGTCTGTAACAAATTGTTCTTGGAGTAAAATTTTGACAAGAGAATGCAATCCAGATGCATCAATCTCGAGGATCTTTGCAGCATAGCATTTGTCAAATGGATTCCACCGCACAAACATTCCCATTTGGGTATCAGAATC
This sequence comes from Xylocarpus granatum, assembly GCA_019650275.1. Lineage (NCBI taxonomy): Eukaryota > Viridiplantae > Streptophyta > Magnoliopsida > Sapindales > Meliaceae > Xylocarpus > Xylocarpus granatum. The sequence continues at coordinate 92,229 of BNST01000352.1, read as the reverse complement.
AGAACCAGCAGCAAGATGTCCAATTCTCAATTAACCCAATAAATTTAAATTCTTTGTTGCATCGAAATCCAAATATGCAATTGCCTCCCATGAATGGATACACTGAAGCTGGTTCTCAGGTAGATTTAGAAAACTAGTTTACACACACACACACACACACACATATATATATTCTACTTACACTAACAAGTTAAAATGTCATTTAGGTAATTGCCATATTTTTATGAATTTGATGTTTACGTAGGTTGCATTATTGTGGGAAGATGACCTTTAAAGCCTTGTTCAAATGGGTTTTAACCAGAATCAACCACACAGCTTTAATGGTAAGTACGCGAAGCTAAGCAAAGCATTATCTAATTTAGTATGAAATCTTAATTTGGTTCGTTTAATGAAATCTTAATTGTAGTTGGTACTGCAGGTTCAAATTCAATTGCAACAGCCAAGATGAAAATTGAGATGTAATTTTAGCAAATAATCGAATATATCCACAAGAGGTGTACGTTTATAATTCCATCGATGCCCCTGGAGAGGGATGCTTCTTCTGTATATAGACAACGGATTAGAGCTGAGCTTGCGAGAAGAAAAGAGAAACCTTAGTCTGCTTCTGGTAATTGTTTCTTCTGCAGTTCATTCATTCACTACAGAATTGAATCGAATTCAATTCATCATTAATCTTGTAAAACCACACAACTAATTATTTTCAACAACAAAGTGATGGAATATTCATATTCATCAACACTTAATGGTTTGACAGTTGAAAGGAGAGAGCATTTTCTTTTTTTTTAATGTAAGGTTTTGTCTGATGGCATCCACATTCAACAATTAAGATTATTATGTTATTTGGTACAACATTAGTATTGAGATTGTTTTTGTTGTATATGGGGTAAAGGTATTCTAACTTTCTGAGGAACCAAACAGCTGAAAGAAAAGAGAAATATTGAAAGAAAGACAATGATTGATGGGTTGGCAATGGCGATAGCAATAGACATAGAAATTGCAATTCTTTAGGTGGGGTGGTGGGGACAGCAATTTCTTTAGAAAAAGGAGTGAATGAAAAATCGCGTAACTTGTGGGAAAAATGGATTCTTAATTGCAAACAGCTGTTAAAGTGGTAATAAAAAATTGAATAACGATAAGTCCGACTCAGCGGAGCACTGATTGATTAAGATTTATGAATAAAATTGATGCTGCAATGGAATCCAAAGCTAAGCTATACACAGACCCCATCTGTAAAATTCATTCAATTTCAATGGAACGGACAGTCAAAAATAACAACTGAAATAACATTTTGCCATAAGCAATATATGGAAAAGCCAAAACCAAGCCCATCTGGCAGTAGAAAGCTACAATTTTTTCTTTTTTTGGTTCAATATTATTGTTGTTGTTTTCGTCATGGCTGATACTGCTGCACCGTGCTGTTATAAACATAAATTTATTTATACAAATTTAATATAACATATAATAACATTATATTATCATTTTTATACAGTTAAATAAAAATTTGTAAAAGTAAATAAGTTATATAAAAAATAATAATACTATTATTTATTCATATTAATTTCTTAATATTTTTTATAAGTAGTTTCAGAATGAAACAATGAATAGATAGTTGCATGAGCGAGCTTGTGCAAGAGTTGAAATGACATAGATTAAGGAAAATCCAATTATCAAAATCCGAACTACTCAGTTCAAAAGGCTTTTCATTGCTGTTAAAAAGCTAATTTGAATGAATTCAAAATCTGCTTTCTTTCACAAGTTTTTAAGTAAATTTGTGACAAATTATTTATAGAGGAAGGTAGAACAAGCCCATACCATAATCATTCATTTTGTATCAATAGTGCAAGGTAATGTCTCCATCTAAACACATTGAATTATCAGTGGAGTAGAGATTTGATAATTTTTTTTTCTTTAGGGGGGGGATATTTTGGGTGCGTTTGTGTTTGGAACGATGGATTAGTGTTTGGTCAACAAAATTAAGATTTTGGAGAATGTAATTGTGAAAGGTATTGTTGGGCTGTCTCTCTCTCTCTCTCTCTCTCATCTCATCTCCGGAAGCCAATAACAGATTTGATTGACTTTAACACCTTAATTTGTATAAAAAAGTAGTTCGATTTTTGGTATGATGTAATGAGATGCCATGTGATGCGTTCTCTCGCATTGATATTGGCTGTGTTATTTCAAGCAATTTCCATTCACTTTCTGCTCTGTAATGTGTAGGTCAAAATAATATATATATATGGCAACAATTTGAGAAAATAATTACATGTGCGGCTATTTGGCTAATTCCAACTCATTGAATTCAAAACACTTCTTTCTCACTTGTGAGCAACACCCAACCAGTCCACTTTGTAGCTTTGTTTAAGATTACGATACTATCGCTTTATTCTAAAAGTAATTTTATATATTAAAAATATAATTTTTTATATAAATAAACAAAAAAGTGACATCCCTCTTATACATTTCGCATAATTTGTATTTTATTTAATTTATATTAAATATTATAAAAATATAAGATATGTGACACTACCTTTCAATAGCATAACAAAGTTTTAGTATCAATTATATTATAATTGTAGGGGGAGGGGGGGTGGGGGTGGGAAGATAGAAGAAAAGGAAGCACGTAACTTAAAAAGTGCAAGTAGACAGGTGGGTTTCCACCAGTAGCTCCGTTGATGAAGAGAAAGAGAAGTGTTTGTATTGTAGGTCCACTTCCATTGATTGATAGAAATGTTTGTTGGTTTAATTCATGTCATAATTAATGATCATTAGAAGAATAGAATACAAGGGGTCCATCCCATTTACTTAACAGTCTGTCATTCGTAGACAGACAAGTATGTGGAAGGATGGAATTGATGAATTACTTCTGTTCATCTAGTAATTAAAATGGTTGCCATATACCACAAAGTCACCTACATAACCCATTTCTCTCTATAAATTCAGTTTATAATCTTCTAAATATATGACATGGCTAGGGGTTTAGAAGCTTTGTTGTCAAAATAAATCGCAAAAATGGTCCACATTCACAAGCAGGGGATGGATAGAATCGATAGATATATAGATTCGTACCCGAGGAAGAATGGTCTCCCTTTTCTTCTCTTCTAATTGAAGCCGAGGCCGAGGCCGAGTACTAGTACTTCTGGACTCTGTTTCTGCCATATACATACATCTCTGATGAACTTCAACATTGCCTCCCATTTTCTGGTCACCTAAACCCCAGACAATTTAATGGCTTCAACGTTTTCGATTAATTACTTTTTTTTTAACTTTGTTTGACACGTTTCTTTTGGTCTATTCTCTAATATCGAGGGTCCACCCTATCCATTTCCATTTCATTCCCACACAAAAAGTTCAATACAATTTTATGAATTTGCAAGAATCACAACAACTTCAATACTAAAATTCAGGAGAACCAAGAAGATACAAATAGGTCCACACGCACACTTGGATTGAACATACAAATGATAGCTACAATTTTGGACCTATATCACACAACTTGATACTAAGTAATACATACATACACTAATTTATTTCCTGATAAATTTCCTCTCTATATGTTGCATCGATCATACCCGGAAAACCATGACGAGGGTTCTGCTAGCTTTGATAACTCACTATCTTCACTATAAAATTGCTCAAACTCTTCTCTCCACTGCTGATCACCTGCTACACTATGAGGCTCCTCCTCTTCGTCGTATTTTGCCATGTCAGAATCATTTTGTATTTCTTCTTTTGGTAATCGAGATTCTGCTAGCACCTCATTAAGAGTGACAATATCCATTTCGTGTTTCTTCTTTAGTTGATCAATCTGTTGGTAGGCCTTTGCAGTTTCTTGCTCTGCTTCTATTGCTCGCTTCTGAAAAACGAATACAACATAACCAATTCAATTTGCACTAGAAATTCACTTAGAGAAGGTTATTCTATTTAATTTAAATATGAAAATTATACTGAAGACAGGTTTAGAAGTTATACAACCAATATGAACTACATAACAAACTAAACACTTGCTAACACAATACACTGCAAGATAAAACAACATTATAGCCGTAAGCATTGTATTGTTACAATGTCTTATATGCATTTTGTAATCATCAGGAAAAAAATAATATCATCTAACCAAGAACAAGTTGAACAGGCTCCCAATTTTTTTCAAATTTCAGAAGAAAAATCAACATCCAATTAGAACTCAAAAGCAAAACATAACTATGCCAACATACAGGTGTATGTAAAAATGTTGAGAGAGAACTTAGCTAATTAGTTGTTGTAGTGTGAGCAAAAAGGAAAAATGCAAGAGGTGTTTTTTTTTCTTTTGAAAAAATGCCTGTTTCCTATACTCATTTGACTACCTTTGATATTCATGTAACCAGTCCAAGCTTCTTCTGGACCTCATGCCAACAATTTACAGTGATCAGCAATCTGTGGATCGACTTTGCAAATAATAGATGTCAACAGGTAGTCAGCACTGAACTCACGCCATCAAACCCACGTTTTATTGGATCTAAATCAATCAACTACAAATGTAAACGAGCAAATATCATCTACTATTTGCATGAAGGACTCAAAACATCAATAGTGTTAACCTATGTGTCCTAAAATAATTTTCCCTTTCGTTTGCGTTATGGAGACAGATTATTTGTCCACATTATAAAAAAAAAGAAAGAAACACACCAGAGAAATCAGTATTCTGACAATAAACACTTTTTTAGTGTAAATTATCCAAAATAACAAACATCAAGATACAAAATATAGCAAGACTAAGCAAGCTTTCAAATGACAAGAATGATAGATAAATTATCTACCTGGGCAGCTGCAACAGCTTCTTCTGCTTCTTTGAGTCGTACAAGTAGTTCCCCTGCAGCCTGTACAGCTTCAGCAGTATCCCGCAACTGAGCCTGAAGACCTTCATTTTCACCCCTGAGATACTGCCTTTCTTTTTCTCTTTCTACTCTTAAAGCTGAAATTTCAGCAGCAAGAGCATTTATGAACTTAGATTCAGCACCCCTGACACCTGCTTTAGTAGCCGCTTTCTTAACATCATCAATTCCTTCAAGAATTTTTCTGCGCCTTGCGAGCAATTGAATATGTTTTTCTTCAAGATCTGCATACTGCTCAAGCATGCGTGCATGTCCCTCCATAGCCATCTGCATTGCTTCCTTTAACTCTTCCGTACATCTTTTCTCAGCATCTAGCTCCTGCTTTTGCTTTTCAGCTTGTGACTTGCTAGCTTCAAGTTCACTTCGCAAGTCTTCTGCAAGACAAATCCACTTGCTCTCCATCTCAGTCCAGCATGCTCTTTCTTGTTCAAATTTCTCTTCGGCATTCTCTTCAGTTGATTCTGGGACTGAACTAAGAGATGGCATCAAATTAGGCTCACATGAATAGGTCAATTGCAGAAGTGAGTTCTGCTTTTTAGCAGATGATGATGAAGTGTCTATATGATACTGTAACTGGCTTCTTAAATCTTGAATCTCTTCCAACAACACTTCTCTTTCACCAAGATCACAGAAATTCCGATAATTTTCCAGCTCATCTTCGACTCTTTTCAACTCAATTTTTGTTCTTAAAACTTCAGGATGGTTATCATATTTTTCCATCAGAAGCTGTCAACAGTAGATAAAGGTAAGATATATTTTGTATGTTGTGAACTTAAATCTTAAGAAACAAATTGTACCTTATGCTCATGCATCAGGGATAAAAATTCTTCTTCCATGAACTCTTCAGTCAGTAAAACACCATCCATAAGGCTCTCAAGACGCAGAATTTTATCTTCCCTTGTTTGACTTATTATGGCATTGCATTCCCGCTCATGCTTGTACTGTTGCACCTGCAAAGAAATGCAAAAAATGTCAGTCCAACATCATAAAGAATATTGTCAGTGGTTGGTACAACTAGTAAAATATCTACCAAACGATTCAGATGCTTAATTTCAGATGCTTGCTTGGCACAGAACTCCTCTACTGCCATTTCTCTCCTAATAGCTCCTGCCAAAACCTTCTCCACAGCCTGAGCAATTGAGAAACAACAAGTATTAAAAGCCAGGGACTATTAAATTGAACCAAGATCCAGCAGAAGCCATTATATACTCACTTTGGGAACTTGCTTCTGGGATTTGTCAGCAGATTCTGAGCCATCAACAGGTACTAACTTAAGGTTTGAGCTGTCATTCTCCTCTATGAAATCTAACTGTGTTATATTCTTGCAGTTACTACACAAGAATAATGCGGGATCTTCTTCTACTATCTTATCATTTTGAGAAGTTTGGACACCCACATCAACTTTTTCAACAGGCAAAACTTGTTTGAACTCTGCAGCTCTGAATGAGAACCTGAATGCTGACCGCCTGAATGCTGAAGAACTCTGGCTGTGACTATCAATGATTTCAAGGCCACGATGAAGGCTAGCAGCCAAATGTTCAGTTGTTGTTGGACAATTATTTTTTGCTTGAGTAGAAATAGCATCTGACAAACTGCTTTTACAATTATTTTTTGCTTGAGTAGAAATAGCATCTGACAAACTGCTTTTACTTGATTTGGCAAAGGATAAATGTACAGCTTCTGAACCTAAATTGCTCTCAACCTTAAGATCCTTCTGGGAAGCAGTTAACATTGATGAAGTCCTCAAACTTTTTCTGCTGTCGCTAATTCTAGGTGAAACACTTGGAATCGGAGATTTAAGAATAGGTGATATATTAGATGAAACTATGCTAAGAGTTGAAGGAGATGCACAATTCACAGAGCCATTTCCAGATTCATTTGGCATATCTGTCCTTGAAACATCTGTAGAATCTCCAGGAGAATCAGAGACTGGGCACGGAGAATCATGACCTGGAGTTTTGCTTCGGGATTCTTCACCTAGCAATTGACTGACAGAAGAATCAAGAGTCTTTTTCTCCTCAGAAAGCAGCCTAGAGGAATCCGTATTTGTTGTATCAACAGCTAAATTGTTTAAATTTTCTTTACCTTTTTGGTCTATGATATCATGATGTAGCACAATATCATTAGAAAATTCTGAGTTTGTAAAAGATTCAGCACCATCAACAATCGTGGTTCCATTTTCATGATCCTCAACTTGTGATGTTCCCTCCTCCATATTAACATCTGTATCCTCTGAACCTTGATCTTCTATACAACCAGATTCAAACATATTGCACTTAGTCTCAGCCAAAGATCCATCACCAGATACCACTAATTGCAGCTCTGATTTAACTGTTTCTGATCTTTCTTCAATTTTGTTGCAGTCTTCACTGCCTGCTAGCTGCATAGCTACATGATTGCAGAGCTTCTCAACAGCATCCTCATCAATTTCCATCTCCTCATCACCATCATCATCAATATGAGGTAAAGTCATGGGATGATGTAAGCTTTTTAGTATATTCAAACTTCTACGAGCCCAACCTGCTGAGTAACCTCTGTCAGTTGGGCTGTGGCCATTTGCCTTCATTCGATGCAGTTCGTCCTGTTAAATTATCCAACCAAATTCATAATCACACAGTCAATCACATATAAACATGTTTATCTGAATAAAAATATCAAGAACAAAAATATACCCTTAGCTGCTGTATCACTTCACGCAAGTAATTCACATCATCCTGCATTACTTCATTAACAACTGCTTTGTTCTTAATTGCCTTTGCACGCTGTGCAAATCTCAATGTAGTGAAAGTTTCACTCTTGCAGCTGCATTATTGAATTAGTTTGAGCTTACATACGTGAATTACGTGAATTACGAAAGAAACAGGGAGTTACAATAGAAAAAGTTGCTTCTAGAAGCCAGCCTTTGTTACCTCAGTGCTGGAGAAATAGAACAGATCATAGCTAATTTTGCATTACCACCAAGAGATTCCTGCAATAAAAATGTCAACCTCGAGTCTCTATAGGGTATATGCCTTTGCTTTCCTGTTTGTGAAACTTCAGCAAGAATATTGATCAAATTCCTGGAATTCCAACAATAAAGAACAATAAACAAAGCGCTAACACATTCTTTGGAAAAAGAAAAGGAGGAAAGAGAAAACAAAGAAGCAGCAGAAGCTCCTTTTCAATGACCGACAAGAAGTAACATATCATAGATGATACAACAATCAGGGCAGGTAGCACTGTGACTAATAATTTGCCTACAAAAAACACTGAACATCATTTATTAGCAATGAACAGACTTAGAAGGAACAAACTAGGAAAAAATATAAAAAAAAATCATCTCAGTTCAATTTTCCATCACTTATATTTGATTTCTCACTTTAATCCATTCTTTACTTTCTTCTTTCACCATGGCAATTTGGATAAACGAAAGATAAAAATACGTGAATTGCAATAGCGTGTCCCCTCACACATAAAGTGTTTCCTTTTCAACCCTGAACTCTTTGGTTGCTCTCTCTTTATTTGATATCTAAACTACTTCAATGGTGTAGCAGATTTGAGCTCTAGCCTAAAGACCATAATAACCTAATAAATGAAAGCACCTAAATCCAGATCTTTCATACCAACTCAAAAATCTGAATTTTACCTTTTAGTGTAAAGTAGAACAACCAACTATAACCTATACTTGTGTGAACCTCAGATCACCATCAAGAAAAATATATAGCAAGAGACACAGTAAACCTTACCCAAGCTGTGAGAGAGACCGATTAATATTCCCAGCTTCCTTCAAGCGTTCCCCTGCAGCACCAGTCAACTTCTGTCGTTCTGACCCAGCTAGATCAACAAGATTTATTCTACTTGATTTGAACCTGCTTATTCCATCTGCCTTGCTCTATAAGACACAAAAGTTTACCTTACAATTCCACCATCATAAAGAAATAAGACAAAACAATGAAGAAACGGAGAAAGTCAAGTCTTCTGCCGGTGTTGCATGTTGTTAAATCCCATTCTTGTTACACTATGGTAAGAAAAACTCGCAATAGTTTGCTTTGCTCATAAAGCCTGTGTTTTACTATCTCAACTCTAGATTTATATGCCATTAGTAAAAAAAAATTATACAATGCCCACAATTGATAATTCTAGGAAATAAATCTGCTCATGCCAAAACTGCAGCTGTGATTATTACCTTGCATCGTGATTCAACAACACAAGTAAAAACACTGTGTGATCGGGAGCTTTCTGCATTTATACTAGTTGCACCTGTTCTCCTATTTGACAATCCCTACATCACACATTTAGTAGTTGTAATTGCTAGAAAAATTAAAAATTTCAGACTTGGCAAAATCTCAGAATTGAGTATTGAGGAGAGACATGAATGTAACTAGTGAAAAATGAATATGCATCTATATATCAAATCCCCACCTTAAAATCAATAGTTATGATCCAGCAGCGGTCCAGAATTTGGTACATATAAGATACAATGGATTGCATTGAACTTTAGAATGAAATAACTTAACGTGTAATAGTTAAGTTTCAAAGAGAAATAAAAAAATCAAATACTGCTATTTTCTGGCAGGTCTCACATGTGAACTGCTGCAAGTCTAAGCATGCTTCAGCCTGATGATCAAACACATCAGCTTATATATCTCCTTAACAAAGAAGAAGAAACTGGAATATTTCTCAAAGGGAATGATTTCAGTAAAAATCCTGATATTCTTTCAATCTTAATTGCGATTTTATATTTCATTATTCAGATGCATAGGCTTCCAAGCATAAGACAGTAGAAATTTACTCAAATAAAATATATAAATAAAACACTCAAATCACCTTTAATTTGTTTTCCAGTCTGCTCTGTCTCCTTTCTGAGTCAATTAAAGAAGGTGAAAATTCAAGCCCTCTTGACTAAAATGAAACCTCTCCTAGGATATAAAGACCACCAATACTTGTGTTTGATCCATTCTTTTCTATTTACACCAGCCCTTGAAACAAGAAACCTCACTAAGGGTATAGAAACAACAATAATTACATTTGATACTTTTCCTTTATATATTTGTATTGTTGATCGTTAAAACGCAAAACTTATCTCTATTATTGGCATTGATTGTACTTCTACTTCAAACAGAATCATGGTGCCATTATCATCAGAGACTTCCTTCACTGTTAATGCTATAAATCTGTACACAATATATTCACTGCACAAAAGTGTTACTAACTTGAAATGTAAGCCCTTAAAATAAGTTCACATGCTTGGCTAAACTTATTCAAGGATACAAACCATAACAGACGATTAAACACTTCAACAAAAAAATTAAATACAAAGAAAATTTATGTAAGTTATACAATGCAAACATTAAAAAGAAAATGTATGTAATGAATGTGCATTGCCAAAGACTCATATAGCCCTCTCCTTATGGGAATTAACAGTAAAGTGTAAAACACAGGGAACTGGTTAAACATCTACAACGTATCTTGGTCCAACAAAAATAACAGAACAAACCTTTATCAGGAGCTGTGTGACATCCTTCATTGTGGAGACATACTCCTCTCTCAAATTTTCAACATAAACACCGGATTTGATGTCTTCTCTTATCTGACATGATAACCCAAAAAAGAGTCAAAGAAAATCATATTTTTATTTCCTATTAATGCAACTGAGTTTTCCTGTTACCTGGAGATTTCTTTGGCTTGGGTCCAATAAGTCTGTGATTTGCTCATTGTAAATCTACACAAATACGTTGAAGAATCAAGAATTATGCAAAATTACAAGGTCACAAATCAATTATGCCAAACAGAATAACTTTTAGAAAGTCAACCTCGAGAAAAGAACATCTACACTGATAGTTTAGCTGCTTATCGGCATGCTTAACTTGCTCCTACAAAGAAATTGCAGAGGCCAAGATTAGAGTATATAATGTATAGGGATTCAAAAGTTCAATCCTGAAAAGTGAATCTCACCTCATGTATACGAGAAAAGAGTCTTTCAAAAACACGAGGAGTCAAGCCTTGCTGATCACTAGTTAAGTTCTCTTCCAACAAGGTGTTGGCTGGCCCACACATAGTATAAGTCTTTCCACTCCCTGTCTGATGAAATCAATTTTCAAATATGCATAGAATGTAAATAGCATCTCTACAAGTAATATTAAACTACATTTGAGATGAAACAAGAGTACATTATGAGGTACCTGTCCATATGCAAAAACGGAACTGTTAAATCCAGCTAAGCAATTTTCAACAAGAGGGACTCCAACCTGTTGAAAAATATCCAGCTGCAAACAAAAAAGCAACAAGTAGAACTTAGTTATCTTACCATAATCATCATTAATTCAGCCACCCTCAACCAATCAAGTAGATAAGATCATACCTGTGTTGCCTCCATGTCAGCCACTGAGTCAAAAGTGAAGGTTTGTCCATTGATTGACAGAGAATCATTGCCCACTTTCTGCACTATCGCCTCCCCTTCTTCCTCTCCCTTATTTAGAGGTCGCATGCGCACTAATACCTAATTTGCGAAATTCAAAAATATTCCTAATATTAGAATCTATAATGTAATTGCTGCTAGTTAAGAATGCCTGAGAAAGCAGCAACATATGACCGTGTTTTCCATTAGTTTATGCAGAAACTATCTTCAAAAGTATTTTTCTCTTCATTAAACATTTCTTAAATTCAACAATATCGGTGGATGGAATTTTCCTGACATCGCTAACTCAGATATGTTAGCAGCCAAAGAGAAGCCACATCACACTTGCTTTTATCGAGTTTGAGCAACTTCCGTTTTTGTTTTCTTTCCAAAATTAGAAAATCCGAATTTCTCTTTAACTTCAAAATTATTCGAATTCATGTACGATAACATAAAATAAGCACTCGAAACCAAAAGAGCTAACCCTATATCTAAGAAACCAAAGTAAAACAAAGGCCTTAACCAGTTTCCGAGAATCACCGTAACACCGGTGTCCGAAATTCCGGGGACGGCGTTTTCAAGGATGGAATCCATGACGAGCTTGCGCTTGAGTGGGTTGTTGGGTGGGCGTGGAGGTAACGGACTCTTCATCTTGGCCGTCGAGGGAGGGGGCTGGAGCGAGTTCAGATCTGAAGGCGGAGCATTTTCTTTAGATGGTTTCTGCCTCCGTAATGGTTTCGATTTAGAAGAATTAGGGTTTGGGGACGACGACAACGACGGCGAGTCGTTAGAGTGAGTTTCTCTCAAGATTGTGTTTCTTGGATGCATAAAGTGCTTCATTGCCAGAATTCTAGAGAGAGAAAGAAATGGTTCTAGAGAGAGAGTATGGTTTGTCCGGGCAAGATAGCGAGATAGACGGAGTTGGACACAGAAGAAAAGGGGAGAGGAGTGATGAGAGAAAAATGTAGCCGTTGGAGGGGAAATTTTTGAATTTTTTTGAGTGATGCAAGCGGCGGTTGATTGTTGACATACATACATACACACACACCAGCAGTATATTTATATATATATATATATATTTATATAGAAAATGTGCTGGACCTGGAGCGTTTTGTGAAGTTTTGAAGAATACTTCAACGTGTCGCACAGGGACCGAATGGGCCCACTTTTGATTAACTTAAACGGTTCAGATTTCTCGGTCATTTAATATCAGTTCGTAACACTGATGTTTTTTTAAAACATAAGAAATCTATTTACCTGCAAACAAAATATCATTTATTACAAACCATACAATTATATATACTCCAACTAACATATATATATATATATATATATATATATATATATATACACACACACACACACATATATATGTATGTGTATATTTGTGTATGTATATATATTATTAATTAATAAAACAGCATTTATTATTAATTTTGTAATTTTTTTGTTAGTGATTAAAGATTTGTTTGAATTTATATAAAAACTTTTTTTTAATTTTTCAAATAAAGTAAATGTTTAAAATTGGATTGCATCATAATATTTTTTTATTTTTAAATTATATTTATTAATATTTTATTAAATAATATTTATTATTAAACAATCTTATTCTTTATTATTTCATATCAAATGTTATCAATGACATTTTTTATAATAAGTTGATATAGACATTGTTCATGGCTAAATTATTGCACGAATATTATCTACTAAAACATAACCAAGTGACGATGAATACAATTTAATTATACTTAGCTAAATATAAATATTTATTTTAATACAGTACTTGACTCAAATAATTAATTTTAAATTTTACAAAAATTAAAATTCAAAAAAAATTTGTCATTTAGTATGCTATGACATGGTTTATGAGTTTTGATTTTATTATGTTATGTTATTAGGTACAATAAGATTAACAAAATAATTTGGTGTTGTAGTTTTTAATTTAATAATTGTGAATGATTGGTTTTGAGTTAAAAATAAACAAATAAATATTAAAAATTACATTATTCGATAATACTGATTTTGTAAATTATAAAATTAAAAGTACTCTTTATAATATACATGTAATCATATTGTTGCAAGTGGCACAATCTTCACTACTCATGGTCTGTTGAGGTATCTCAAGCAATTGAAAGCACATAAATGGTGTATTTGTTTTCACGCCAATGTGACCTTACATCAAAAAGTTCAAATGTGCTCATCACCAAGGATAATAACCCGTACAAAAGCTTCATAGCCTCGTCTATGTCCCAGTCAGAATGTCCCAATGGTGTTGAATTGCACGCACATATATTAAGTACATGCAGATTAATGATATAAGTAATCTAATGTTCTCTACATATCAATGCAAGCAGTAAAATAATATCAATATCACTCCAAGATCTTAACACTTCATCGGAGTCGCCTCTCACATATGGTTCAATGTTTGACAAATCTATTGGCTTAATACCCATATGCTTACAAATGTAAAGTAATCTCGATTGTATAATTAAAAAAAATTATTAATATGAAACAAAAAAATATTTGAAACACACAATGATATAAAATAATTATAATTTTTTTTAATCAGATATGTACATACAAACATGAAGAGATAATAATAAAATTCTATGATATTATGTTGGGGGTATATTTTTTGTTGATATACGATCAAATAAAAATATTGGCTAATGTACTAAAAAAATAAAAATACAAATATTAGATTCATTAATTTAATATTATAAATAAGATAATAATAAATAAAATACTTACAATTTTTTCTATGAACAAATATAACCTCTTTAGCATGTTATTTGTAGGATTTTGTTTTGACATTATTGAGAGATGTCAAAAGCTTATCTATTGTTGACTTTGAAAGCCTAACGAAGCCCACGATGTCATGCCAACCTGCCCCACTGAAACAGAGAGGTCCATCACCAAAGCCTGGAGATTGACTGTTTTTGGCTAGACTCTATACATTGTCCAAGGAAGAAATTTGAAAGTCCTTCATTAACCCCATTTATATAATCCCTTCTTAATTTGTACACTAAAAAATGGTTAATCTTAATAACAATATTGATAATAACTTGTCGTATATATTTCGATATTTATAATAAAATTATATTTACTTTTTAAAAGCTGCATATTTACAATTGTTTGAATATAAATTTTTTTAAAGGATAATTTTTTAAAGTAAATTATATCATTATATATGTTGCATGGCTGTGGATCGATTGTTGCCACCATGCAAGCTTCAAGGCGGCACATGTCCAACTTCCAAAGCAACTGTTACTCTTCCCCCTTTCACTCAGCGAGACCCGAGACGACAAGAATCATCGACAGTGTCTGTCTAAACGAACTAAAAAAAGACCGTCATCACAATTCACAAAGATAAGAGAATCCCGTCAGAAACTCACAGTAAAGCTTTGTCGTTTTTCCTTTGCTTGTTGTTTTAAAATACGCAGCAGCTCCACGCCGTTCTTGCCGTTACTCTCTTGTTAAATTGCGTGTCCAAACACTTTCCCTGTCAAAACTTTTTCACTATTTATGACTCCCATCATTTTTATCATAACCAATATCGAAACAAAACAACCATGGCGAAATCTAGAGCATTGATTTTGGTCGCTCTTTTGTTGTTGTTACTGTTCGTCGTAGGATTAGCATCTGCCAATGAGTATGGGCATGAGCATATGCATGAGGTGGGGGCCAAATCAGAGGTGAAGGACGTGAAGAGGAATAAGGAGGTGCAGGAGCTGGGAAAATTCTCAGTGCAGGAGTTTAGCCGGAAACAAAAGGAAGAAGGCGGTGGAAAGCTGAGATTTTCACAAGTAGTTGAGGCATGGGTACAGGTAGTTTCTGGGATTATGTATTATTTAAAGATTGAGGCGACGGAGAATGGAGAAAAAGGGACATTCAATTCTGTTGTTTTAATCAAACCAGGAGTTCATTCCAAGGAGTTGCTCAACTTTGCCCCTTCCAAGTGATCGTATTGTGCAAAATAGTTGTGATGCAGGCTAAAATGGTGGCCGTGTTTCTTCTTCCTTAATGCTTTATCAATATCAAGATAAAAATAACGTTTAACTGTTTATAGAGAAGAATTCTTATATTTTATAACCCAACAAATGTATGTTAATCATCTTCCTTCAACTATTAATATCATAAAAATCATAATAGTCAAGCATTCTTTTGATTTTTTTTTCAAAAGATTATTGATAATATTATTACAATTTGACCTTTCTATATTAAGAAGCCCTCCAATATATCAGTTGATTTTTAGCAATACAGCTCTTCAATTTGAAAAAGTAAATATTTTTCCCCAGTTATCCACTTTCCTTGTAAAATTTAGCCCTCCCATCTTGCGAATATTTTGTGGGATTACGGTCCCCAAGTTTAATAAACTCCACAGCAATGTTAAACTGCTCAACTTATTTTTTTCAATTCCCGAAAGAATGCAGGAAATCTTGATGAACGACTATCGTGTTGTGCATCTAAACTTAACACACCAAACAAGTAGTGAAATGGAAATCCCGATAACATCCATCCGTAGTTCAAATTGCAAGTTTATCTCAACTGCATACAGCTGCTGCCAAGGACCAGCAATTCTCGATATAAGAAAACAAACTTCATTAATAGCTACTCACGGGATACAATGAGTGAACTTTTGCATCATATACACGACTTTCCTTTCTAATTGCTAAGACCATGTATTATACAAGTCCAAGTACCTCATTAGCTAATATCAATCACACTCCATTAATCATCAACACCATAACCATACAACCTTGACTTCATTCTATGACTACCAGACACAAATGAAGACGAAACAAGGGGGCGGAGCATGATGTTTAAGGGAATGAGAATATGTCAAATTTCCATCAGGCTTGCTCCTGCGGGCTATTAGGCCTTGCTATCAATGACCATCGGTGTTGGCTCCTGTTTTGCTGCTGCGCTCTGCATTTTCACATCAAACCGCATAGAGCCAATTATCAAGGAAGCTTAAAGAAGGCAAATAAAGCTGAACAAACAACATTGGAAATAAAATGTATGTCAACTTACAACTGACTCTGCTTGCTCTAACTTGTTCATTTTTGCAAACATGTTGCCATAAAATTGTGCATCTTTCTTGTTGTACTCTCTCACTTTCTCCTTTAACAACTTGTACTCCATTTCCACATCCCTATTATATTGAACAAATCTGGCTAAATACACCAGTGGATAGAACTAAACTTTTATTGTATCTGAGCAATGTTTGCAGCAGGCCCAACAGGGCATGAAAGTTGCAAACTTTCAAACAATTGAAAGTTACAAACTTTCAAACAATCAACTAATACCTGTGCTATTCTTCTAAGTTTGATTTCTAGCATTAGTCAATAATTTCCCCCGGTCCTATAAACACTAGCACATTACTTTGTCAGCCATTGTAACTTTGATAATGCATTTGCATAGGTTTCAAAACCATTTTATGTCTATTTCTGAGAAGCCTATGACACCTGAAAATAGATCTACTTAACTATGAATGGAAAGGCATCAAAGACGTGCCTCTTCACATACAACTTTGACATCATAGAACTACTATGTCCTATGTGTTCTGCATAGTTAATTGTTCCCAATGTTCCCATCCTTCCCCCTTCTCACCAGGGTAGAAGGGGAGCTACAGAAAGACAGAACTAAACTAGCTTTTCTCTACTTTACTCGTGTATAAGAAATTCAATACCTCTTCTTGCTGTCAAATGATATACGAGAAGCATATCCATCATAAAAAATAACATGGAGAGTGTCAATTCTCACATATACCTTAACAATGTAAGAGTAATACTAGATAATAATTTCTATCTTAACAAGACGAATAATATGAAAAGAAGCGGATGTAATGTTATTTTACTAACACCACCATGCGTAATGGCCAATATACCTATGATCTGGTTCAATTTCTAGGGCCTTTTTGACATCCTGCTCTGCCAAATCCAAATCAACAAGTTGAATATATACCTATGCTCTCCTGTACAGTGCTCTCACGTTCCCACTGTCAAGCTCTAACACCTTACTGCACAACTTCTCAGCCTGTTTGTAGTCTTGTAAGTTTCAGCTTGCAAGCAGCGTCATTCAGATTGCAGGTAATTTTCAGCACCTTGGCTTGCTGTTTCTCCTCATCGCTGAAAGTAGAGTCATAGTCTATGTACTTCACAGCCTGCCATCAGAAATCAATTACCTTGAGTAATAAGATCACCCAGCAATTAATGGAGTATGACACCAAACAGACTGTTTTCTTATGTGTACATTAATATACCTTCTCATATCTCTGAGGCTCGTTCATATTTACCAGCTTTGAACAGTGCATTTCCTTCTTCCTTTTTCTTCCCAGCGGCTTCAATTTTCTCCTGTGTGTTCATATCCCAAGATTCTTTCTACTGCAGCCCATAATTCGAACACTATTGATTTCCCTTAACCAGAAGAACGTATCAAAAAGGTAAAAAGTGTATACCATACACAAACCTTAATGAAAGAAATCATCTCAACTTCATTGGCAGGGACAATTGCTAATTCTTGATGCAAATCGGATGAACCAAATCCATATTCTGGCCGAATTGTAACAAGGGCAATTTCTCCTTTCTTCATCGTCTTAACGGCTCTGTCAAGACCATCAACTACTTGTTCTGCATGTAAATATCTTAAGTCAGGCACAGACAGCCACAAAAGGATATCTTCATTCTAAACGAGCATTTTAGCCAACATTACCCTCATCTATTTTGAACTCGTATGGCGGATCCTCGTCATGACCCTTCTTCACAAACACAGTCTCATCATGCAGCTTCCCAAGTAGCTTCACTGCCAAAGAGTAAGAAGAGTTACACCACTGGAACTGCACGAATATTACAAGGCAGAATAACATCAACCCAGTTGTATTATCTTGAGCCACTGCACCATCATTTGGTCTTTCATATCCTTCTCCCTCTTTCAAGATCTTTGTCAGGACCTTCTTGTCCTTGGTAATGTCAGAAACGGGTTTCCAGGAGACCAGCTCAAGAGTTATCTGGAGAGTAGCATTTGGAGGAACTGCACCTTCATCACCTGATGCTCCCCTGCCATTCTCCCCAAATGCATCTACAAGAAACGACAATTAGTAGTGCTTCACAGTGTGGTTTCATCAAACCGCGAAAACTTCAAACAGATAGTGCAAGAGTGAATGTTGTGACAAGGTTTAAACGAAGGATTTGATTCCTCTTTACCTTAGTCAGTTGCTTGTCTAGCTACTTTCTAAATATATCTAGTTGTGTTGCAAGTTATTGCATTTGGTGAGTAATTTCTTTTAAGGCCTGTTGATGCACCTCATTTTGTTATTTCTAAATTTCTTTGATACTAGTAGTAAATTTTGAAATGATTTGGCAAGTGATGGCATTTCTAATTTGGTGAGTGTAGTTCAATTAAAGGTTTAGGTTGTGATCTTTTTCATGAAAATTGAATGATCACGTTGAGTTGTATTCGATTTAAGAGTCATGATTTGGTGAGTTGAGATGATTCTATAGGAATAACAGGGATGATTCTGAGTGGGCGGTAGAAATAGGTGTAGTTGTTATGGTAAGTCTGATTTTGATCGAGTTTTCTCCAATCCTTTTGTATTCCGTTGTGTGATTGGTGGTTGGGATTAACAACATAAGTGATAATGTTGTCACAGAAACATTTAAATTAATTTAAAATTCATAAATAATTTTGCATGTTACGACTTACGAGAGGAATAAAATCCAAAAACAGAAGGCAGCTGGGAATTTAGCCATTGTCCGTGACGTGGCATTATTTTTTTACCACACAAATCCAATTTTTACTCCCAAATTCATTTCTTCCCGTCGGTGACTTCCTTCTCACCCATTTCTCCCGGGGTCGCTTTTCTTCCTCAACACCAGCGCCACCGCCAGCGCCAATTTCTTAATTTCACTTTCACTTGTTCATTTCAATTTCGTTCTCGTAATCAATTATGTCCGAGATGGCGCACACAGATCCTGAAGGAATCGATGGAGTCCGTATGACCTGGAACTTTTGGCCTCGCACCAAAGTTGAAGCCTCTAAGTGCGTTATCCCCCTCGCCGCTTCTATTTCCCCGATCCCTTCTCACCCTGACATCCCTACGCTCCCTTACGCGCCTTTACGTTGCAAGACCTGCACTGCCGCTCTCAACGCCTTTGCTCGCGTTGATTTCACCGCCAAGATCTGGATCTGTCCCTTCTGTTACCAACGCAATCACTTTCCGCCTCATTATGCCGCTATTTCCGAAACTAATCTCCCCTGCGAACTCTACCCTCAGTATACCACCGTGCAGTACTCGCTCCCTCCAAATATGCAGAATCCGAATAACCCTAATCCGGATCCCCAATTGTCTCCCGTCTTCGTGTTCGTGCTGGACACTTGTATGATCGAGGAGGAATTGGGGTATGTGAAATCGGCGTTGAAGCGGGCGATTGGGCTGTTGCCAGATAATGCGATGGTGGGGTTGGTGACGTTTGGAACGCAAGCGCACGTGCATGAATTGGGGTTCTCGGACATGTCTAAAGTGTATGTTTTCAGGGGCAATAAAGAGATCTCCAGGGAACATGTGTTGGAGCAGTTAGGGCTTGCTTCTTCTGGCAGGAGAGCTACCGGAGGATATCAGAAAGCTGTTGTGCCTAATGCATTTCCCAATTCGGGTGTCTCTCGCTTCTTGTTGCCTGCTTCCGAATGTGAATACACTCTCAATTCGGTCCGTTATTTATTAATTAATTAAATCTCGTCATTTTTTTTTCACTTGCTTTGAATTGTTTATTACTTGTTCTGATTTTTTCATTGTTTCAATTCATTCTGGTCAAATATAGTTGTTGGATGAGTTGCAACCGGATCAGTGGCCCGTTGCTCCTCGGACCCGTCCATCGCGATGCACTGGTGTGGCTCTTAGTGTTGCGTCGGGCTTGCTTGGAGCTTGTTTTCCTGGTACCGGGGCTAGAATTATTGCTTTGGTTGGTGGTCCATGTACGGAAGGGCCAGGCACGGTAAATCATCTTTGGCTTTTGGTATTAGCATTAGTTTTCCAGGTTCACTGAGTTCTAATCACATGTTGCTGTGGCTATCATTCAAATGTTTATTTTAACTTCTCTGAAGCTGGTAATGCTCTTGGATGTGAAACTAAGCTTTGGTGTGAAAGCAACTAAAGTAATAGTTGTGAGTTTCCTTTTATGATTGTTCAATCTTCAATCGTGGCTTTGCCATCAGCTAATTGCCTTTGAATTATATTTGTAGTGTATTTGAAATTTTACTCATGATAGTTTCCACTGGCAGGTATCACATTAGTATTTTCTGTCGCTTTAACTAATGTGATACCTTTTTCAAAATAAGATTTTGAAAAACATAAAACATTGTTTTTTTTTAAAATAAGAATTGGAAAAATGATACAAGTGCATTTTGCTGTTTTTCAAAAGTGGAATCTGTAAAAGAAAAGATAATCTCTTCTCTCTCCTTCTCCAACCAACTTGTTTTGTATCCCTTATCTTGAGATAGTATTTTTCCAATTTCTGCAGCTATCAGCCCAATTATTAGATTTGATATTACTTTTTCATTCAACTGCAATGATTTGCATCTACTTATTTCATTTTTTGGTTGATTGTTGTTAGCACCATACTAGAAACAATTAGAAAAGTAATGAAAGGGATTTTTTCTTCAATTTTTCAAATAATTGTTATTGAATTAACTTCCAGACACCTTTGAGGTCTTATAAATACTGAATGCAATTTTACATTTGCATTTCCTAGAAAGTTTTTAAGAACCAGTATCCAATGGGGCCTAATTTGCCAGTATGTTCCATTTTATAGGGCGCATTAGCTTCTATGTTGAATGTTGAAGTTATTTGTTAGTGTTTATGAGATGATATGTCATTACCAGTTCTATATATTCCTCTCCTGTCTCTTTGCTGTTAGAATTTTTAATAACATTGGATTTGCTGTCGGTTGCTCTAATTTTTCTTACAATAAAATCCTGGAAATCATAAAGTTGCTGATTTTATTAGACTTTTGCAGATTGTGTCAAAAGATTTATCAGAACCTGTGCGTTCACATAAAGACCTTGACAAGGATGCTGCTCCATTTTTCAAGAAAGCAGCCAAATTTTATGAAAATCTTGCAAAGCAGTTGGTCAGTCAAGGGCATGTCATAGACCTTTTTGCTTCTGCACTTGATCAGGTATGTATTTCTCAGTCTTTATGTTCTTTAATCCTATCTTGTTTGGTGATTCATAAATCTAACATTTGACTGATTGGATTAAGTGTTTGTAATGACTTGCACTGTTACATCTGAGTTTTCCTTTTTTCAGTCAGCAGTATAACTTACATAAACAGATATCTGTAATACGATTCACTTCCTCTGGGTAGTAAAACTATATCATCTGTTAACAACTGTGCATCATTGACTGGTTTCAGCATAACCTATCATCGGCTTAGTCATGTAGATGAAGCAAAGATGAGCTCAAGTAGATAATTAACCATCAAACTTTCTGAGATATTCTGAATTGCTTTAAACATATTGAAGAGATATCTGAAATTAAAGGGTAGGCATAACAGTGGAGCAGGATTTGGTCGCTTACTGGCTTCACAAAATTTGTTGTAGGTCTCTAAGATGTATAATTTAAAATGGTTACACTAGGAATGTTAAACTTTTGAGAAAGTAAAGGAGAATAATATTTGGGTAATTTTATATTATTTGTGAGATCCTTCTTTCTATTAATATCTGGTTCTTTTACATTTTTAGTGATGATTGATTTTCAATTACTGAAGAGTGTTTCTGCATGCTTAGTTTTGTGAGGTTCGTGATGAGGGACCTGCATGTATCCTCTTTGAAGCTGTTGTTTTGGTTGTTAGTCTGAGTTGATGTCAATTGTTTACTTGCTAGCTGCAGTTGCGTGAAGTGCATGACATCATTGTTGGAGTTCAAGCTTTATCAATTATTAGTCTTGAATGCTTATGCATTTTTTCACAAATATGTGAAGCTGCCTTTTTTCTGGTGTGTGCATTTGTTGCATTAATTTCTTGTATGCTTATGGACAGACAAGAAATGTTTTGAGTGCTATGAAGGAATTTTTTATTCTAGTTGTTAAATCCTTGTAAGCAATTATTTTGTGAAGAATTCTAACGGTTTCCTCTGTATTTATAGTTTGTATGTATTGAAGGTTTTACTCAATTATGTTGTGACACTCTATAATGTTTAGGTTGGGGTAGCAGAAATGAAAGTTGCAGTTGAAAAAACCGGTGGCCTTGTTGTTCTAGCAGAAAGTTTTGGTCATTCTGTATTTAAAGACTCTTTCAAGCGTGTCTTTGAAGATGGAGAACAGTCTCTTGGCCTTTGTTTTAAGTGAGCTCTTTTTGGAATATTGATGTTTCTTGTGTTTGTTTGGTTGTTGTTAATTCCTTGTGTGTGTTTGTGAATTATTGTAAAGTTGCATTTGATTTGTAGTTTTTGTTTTTATTTTAAAAAGACCTGTCTACTTTATGGACTTTTGCTTGCTATAGTTTACCTTAAGGTAGGTGGCAAGAACATTGTTTGCTAGGCATTTCACTTGTGAGGAAGGTTCTGCCATAGATTTCTTAATAGGGAGCAAGAATGAGGTTATTGAGAGTAGAAAGAGGAAGAGTAGTGTGACTGTTGAGTTCTTCATTGAAGGACAATAAATCTAAGGATACATCAGCTGCTGGCATGGGTTTTCAAGAGGGGTGAAGGCTGAGAAGAAGCATCCTGAAGTGCTCTTGTTTAAATACATCCATAGACAGATGCACTTGGTGGCTCGTCTGGTCTATAGTCCAGCCAAGTTTGGATTGAAAAATTTCATCTGAAGAATATTATTGTGTAATCCTATCTATATTGCTAATAGTGAATGTCCTTACAACATATGAAACTGAATATGCAATAGCAGGTACAATTAGTTGCAATTCATTCTGCCGAAATTTTAGTCTTATGAATCAATTCATTATTCACTTGCTTCATATCTCACATTTGTTAATTTACAAATATAAAACATATATTAATATCATATTTACACACTCAATTCTCTCAACGTCTCTTTCTTTCTCTACGAACAGTTAAATTAAGCAATTATCAATAGTTTCACTTCCATACATTTGCACACATATATGTTTTGTATTGGATAAACTTATAATTGGTTGATTTATGTTCTCTTTATAATATCTTTCATTTTGTGTGTGATGAAATTTTTCTTGTTTTGATTTGTAATTTAATGTCTTTATTGTGGTCTAGTTTATTTGTATGATAACATTGTATTCTTGCTCATTCTTCTGAATTTGCGTAATTGTATGGTAAATTATAACCTTTTGCATATTATTTTGTTTTAACATTTATGCATCCTTTTCCTCTTTTTAAATTTTTTTTATAATTTAAGAGAAAAGATTCATTATTCCTACAACATTGCATGTGTTTTGGATTCATTGTTTTTGGGAGGATCATCAAGGTTGTCGTTGAAAAAATTATTGGCTTTTCTTTTGAAAAATTTTTTAACTCAGCTTTGAATAAATTTCTGGTTACATGTCTGATTATATTCATGTTTGTTTGCAATATACGTGAATATGATCAAATGGGAAAGAGTAAAGTGAGTGTTAAGGTTTTTTAACAAACATAGAAGGGAGAAGGAGAAGATTTTAGAAGGTATTAAGCTAAAAATATATTTGCAGCTTCACTTCAGCCTTCCATTGAAGGCTATTACTTCCCAGCAAAAGCATCCTGAAGTAGTCCTTGACTAATCACCTGAAATTACCCTTCATGGTGTCTTGACATAGATGTGTGAATAGAAGATGGGACATTAAGTCAAATCCTATAGGGCTTCTGCAGTATTACTGCAGCAATCATCTAGAAACTTGGCATTTCTCTTTAAGCAGTTTTGATTTTTCAGGTTGGTTGCCTATCCTAGATCATCCAATTTCAAGAAGATACCAGGACCAATTTGATTGTTACATCCAATAACTCTGTGACTGCTGTTCAGTTAATTTAATTGCCAAGAAATTGCTTTATACTTCTCCGCAATGAACTATGAATTTTGCTTGAGGTTGTTCTTGTGTTTGGTTTTCTTTCAGCTTTAGCCATAGGGTCTTGTTTTGTCTTTTCTTGACTTCTGGTACTATAGGGTCTTGTTTTGTCTTTTCTTGACTTCTGGTACCATGTATACTACTAATACTGTGTGGTTACATGCTTGGACCAACAAAAATGTCCTTTATTTCATTTTTATACTTTGGATATTCTCAATAAATTCTTATAAGACTTATATTTTGTTCCCTTTCCAGTGGCACACTTGAGATTATTTGTTCAAAGGACATCAAAATTCAGGGTGTTATTGGACCTTGCACATCATTGGAGAAGGTCAGGCCGCATTCAAACATTATTTGTTTAATGTGATAATTTATAAATTTTCTTTCTCTTTATTCCTGTCACATCTCAGGGACTTTCCCTGCATGAGGTTTTATGCTGATTACTGTGATTCTTGCAGAAAGGACCTAGTGTTGCCGATACTGTTGTGGGAGAGGGGAATACAACTGCTTGGAAAATGTGTGGCCTTGAC
This sequence comes from Xylocarpus granatum, assembly GCA_019650275.1. NCBI lineage: Eukaryota > Viridiplantae > Streptophyta > Magnoliopsida > Sapindales > Meliaceae > Xylocarpus > Xylocarpus granatum. The sequence goes on along the minus strand of BNST01000352.1, from coordinate 67,431 downwards.
AAAAGCACTTGCTTGACGGTATTTTTTGATCTTTCATCTAGTGAGAGGTCAAATACTCCAGCAACTATGAACCCGCAGTTGTATTTACAATTTCTAACAAGGTATGTTGGACTATCTGGTTACTAATATTGTTTTTTTTCCTCCAATGTATACTCATCTATTGTTGAATTCATTTGTGAGTTGTCATATTTTGGTACCATATTGTAGTTACCAAAATCCTGAGGGTAAATCAATGCTCCGAGTTACAACTATAACTAGACAATGGGTAGACAGTGCAGTTAGCTCAGAGGTTAGTTCCTTTATGTACATATATAAATGATTTAGTTCGGTTGTTTGTAAGTATCTGTTGATAACTGCATATTTACTCCAATATTCGCTGATTAATGGAGCTTAATTTTTTGTTTATGCTTTATCTATATATTTATATCTGTATCCATATCTATCTATCTATCTATCTATATATATATATCAATATATGTTTTAGGCTAGTTGTTTGTAATTATCTGTTAATAACTGAACTCTTATTCCTGTAGTCACGGATTGGCAAAGTTTAATTCTTTTGTTTATGCTTTTTCTTCTTTTAGATTCATTGATGCTTTATTTTGTCTGCTTGGATCTGGTGTCTCATTTAATTCATACATAAATATGCATTCCATTTTTGGAAGCTTCATTAGCCATTCATTTGCTTCTCCATAGTTTTCAGCCATAGATGAAAAGTCTGGATTATGCCTTACTACTCATTTGTGCATGTAACTTTTATGCTAACAATTAATAAAGGACCTAAACTGAGAGTTGAAATAAATTGTTTGTGAACTAAAACGTTGTGCTTACTGGTCCAGTTTAATGTTTGAGGAAATTTTAGAAATTATAAAACAAGTGTTCGTGCTGATGGAGAAAAATTATTTTTGCAGGAACTGGTACAAGGTTTTGATCAGGAGACTGCTGCTGTGGTAATTGCAAGGTTGACATCCTTGAAAATGGAGATGGAGGTATTTATTCAAGCTTGTCTTTTGGCCGTTCAATTAAATCTTATTTAAATGTGTTTTTAGTTCCCTTTTTCCTCTTTCTTTTAAGTTTCTGCATGACTCTGACCAACATCATTAGTCACATTTTTATTTTTGAGTGAGCACTCATCTATAATTGGAATATATATTTATGATATAACAACATAACAAAAGAACCTTGGATTCAACCAAGAGGTCAAAGATTAAAAAAACCTTGGAGCCACCTACCTAGAGCTTATGTCCTATGAGCTTTTTGGCTACCAAAGTACTAAGGTCTGGCAGTAGTACCTGGTATCGAACACAGCATACATTGAAGGTAGAGGGATTTCTGGGTATCAAAAAGGAAAAAGAGCAATGACTTATGTATTATCATTGTTTATGCATCCAAGTACAAAGATGGTCAATTAACCTATTTGGAGCTTCAAGTTTCATTGATGATTTTTTTTAAATAATTGAATATTAATCCTAGTTCAACCTTATGCTATCTATCAAGTTCTTTATTTTTGCATGTTTTTTGGGATTAATGTTTGATATATACTTGCACAAGTGATAATCATAAGAATTTAATTGCATTTAGCAATAACTGAAGAACATAACCTGTTTCTCATCTAATATAGTCACCGGTTTTGCTTTTAATCTCCTTTTTGGCTTTGAAACAAAATAAGATGTATTAAATAAACATGATGTACAAAGGGGACAAGATGTCACACAAAAAGGAGACAAACTGTCCAAGAACCCCAGAGGGGCACAAAGACTAGTGCAGAGTTTAGCTTACCTCAAGAGTTCAAACACAAAAGGCATTACAAAAACTATTAAAACACCAATTCTTTCTTTAATCTTTACTTGCTCCTTTACCCTTACTATGTTTCTCCACCTAATCATAGATTTTGTTTTGAGCAGGAGGGGTTTGATGCTACTCGGTGGTTGGATAGGTCACTCATTCGTCTCTGTACCAAATTTGGTGATTATCGTAAGGATGATCCAGCATCCTTCACATTAAACCCAAGTTTTTCATTGTTCCCTCAATTTATGTTCAATCTGCGGCGATCACAATTTGTGCAGGTAATCTGGTTTGTAACTATTTTGCTGTTCCTACTTCTCTTTTATAGTTAATTTACTCATGTATACATGCACGCTTAATATGCTCTCTCTCTCTCTCTCTCTCTCTCTCTCTCTCTCTCCTGTGAAACAGGTTTTTAATAACAGCCCAGATGAGACTGCGTATTTTCGCATGTTGTTAAACCGGGAAAATATTGCCAACGCTGCTGTCATGATTCAACCATCACTAATATCATATTCATTCAGTTCCCTGCCCCAACCAGCATTGTTGGATGTGGCTTCCATTGCAGCTGACCACATCCTCTTGCTGGATTCATATTTCAGTGTTGTCATTTTCCATGGAATGACAATAGCACAATGGCGTAATATGGGTTATCAAAATCAACCTGAACACCAGGCATGTAATCTCTCCATACTACCTTGACCTTGGCCTTGGCTTGAGATGAATGACGCATCTTTTAAAAGTGTTGGCTCCATAGTTCTTATAAGAGATGCAGGCCATATGTAGAGCTTGTTGCTATATTGTGAGAACTTGTATCCTGCCTGGATGCCTCTAGCTTGTGATTGATTGATATGGAGAACACTTGAACAAAATTACTTTGTCTAGATAATATTTTTCTTTATGTTTTCTCATCTTACATTTCTTGAGCATACCATTCTTCTACCCTTTGCCTTTCTGCCTTTCAACTTGGTTTTGGAAAATCATTTATTAAAGTTTAAGAATTTACAAGCAGACTTCTGTTCTTATTTGCCTCTGAATCTATGATAGTCTTCCTAGAGAATTTCCTGGCCGAGTTTCAACCTTTGTGCAATTATGTTGGGATGTGATTCAAATTAGCTCATTTTTCTCTCTTTTAATAGAATTTTTGATTCCATGCAAGATCTTTTGGCTGTTGTACGTTGTGTTATGAAGATGAAATTTTATATGCATGTATCTATACTGCCTCTGCAGTCTTGCTGACTACCTTCTTTTCTTTTTTACTTCATGATGCTTGCTGTCCGCTAATGGAGTAAGTGAATGTCAAATACTTTGCAAATCTTGTATGAGCTTGAAAATATTGAAGACTTCTTGAGTTCTTTTGACTCAATTTTTCTTTCAAGTTACTTTGAGCTAGTAGATTTAAGAATTTCTTATTTACATATCATTGTTCTGCCACTTTTCCAAGTGTTGTTATGGTAGATGATTGCAGCTGCCTGAAACATTATTGTGAATGTTGTTTGATTCGCCCGTCTCCATAAGCCTTCTCATCTGATGTTTGCTGGGGAAATGCCAAGCTTTTACCTGGGTGCAAGATGAAGGAATATTTAGATATTATTAACTTCTAATGACTTTGTATTGGAATCAATGCTTTAATTTCACAATTTTGAATCCATGTGCTTGTCTTTCTGCTTAAATAAAAGAAGACTTTGGCCTGAGTCTTCTTAAGCTCATAAGATGAATATATGTATTTTGCACTTGAATGGAAATTTCAACTTCATGTAAATTATGATTAATTGACGGTATATTATGAGTCCCAGGTTGGATTTGATTTGGGATTACATAAAACTATACCTATCTGATTTTCGTACTGAATATGGTAATGGTAGTCACTAAAATCAAAGATCATTACAGCCACTTGTACTGCAAAGGCAATGTTGACTTGGATATTGTGGAAATATTAACATTAGATATTGTTACTGATTTGTTTAGGGATTTTCATTGCCAAGTCAACTTTGATTAGTTGGAGACTTTTATCGGACTTATATTGAGATTTCAAATGATCATTGTTGGGCTTAAGCAACATCTTTATGACTGGTATTAACTTGTTTAATCTTGTGTTATTTTTGCAGGCATTTGCACATCTTTTGCAAGCTCCTCAGGATGATGCTCAATTGATCATTCACGATCGTTTCCCTGTTCCTAGATTGGTGGTTTGTGATCAGCATGGATCCCAGGTCTTTATATGTTTCTTAACCTTGGGTTTTATTTATTTATTTTTGATAGAGAAAAAAAACTTTTTTCTTTCAAAAACTACCATAAAATGTGTCATTCCTTGACTATTTAAATTTATGCCTGTGCGAAATTGTAATTAGATCTTTTGTATCGCTATCTCTGTGACCATTGTGAAAATTGCACTTCCAGAGTGTTATCATTAAACATGTACTTGGAAGAGTAAATCATTTTAATTAAAGGAAACACAGTAGCTGAGTGGTACTTTGATTAGTATGTTATCCAAACAAATAGATGACAGGATTTGGCACTTTAATCAAATCTCATGTCATGAAATCTGTGTGCTGACAGTATATATTTAATGAACTTGTGTTTGCCTGAACTGTACTGGCTTGACCTGTGACTTGTAGAAATGTCTCACTTCTGAATAAGATTGATGAAGTTTAGAAAGAGAGGGCAATAATCTCATACAACTATGGAACGGCCTAATTACTAGCTGCAGAAAAGGGATCAATCTAGGTTAAAATTCTAAGATCAGAAATTCTTTTAATTACTTTCAACAAAAAATAATAATGATAATGCAGCAAAAGTTTAAAACTCCGTGTGTGGTGTGATGCTCTAGCCTTCTCTTTCAAGAGATTTTACCATCATTTACACAGCAAGTGATTTAGTGTGTATTTGGTAGTGAGCCAAAAGCTCTTCTTTTGTACAAGTACAGTGGTGGAGTTTCTGGTGTTTCGTAGTTCTTCTTCTACCTTAATATTTGGTGTCAAACCTTCTCTTTTCCTTTTAGTGTGCGGTGACTTTAAATTCTAAATATCATTGATATATTTTGACATGGTGACCTGTTTAATTGAACTGGTTTTCGGGAAATTTTATGAACTTTTGACCTATAAAACTTAATTTGTTTTGTTGTTTAATGGCATGTTGAGTAGGCAAGGTTCTTGTTGGCGAAGTTAAACCCATCAGCTACATATAACAATGTGAATGAGATTGCAGCTGGGTCAGATGTAATCTTTACAGATGATGTGAGCCTCCAGGTGTTCATTGAGCATCTTCAAAGGCTGGCTGTGCAATCGTGAGAGCAAAGTAGTAGCTAATGGGACGATTTGGGTATGGGAATCCCCCTAGTGTGAGTTCTGTATCCCCTCTTTTATCCCGCTGTTACATACATTCATTTGTTTTCCTTTCTGTCCACTAATTTTCAGATAGAGCGGTTGCATGCCGCATATAATTTGAAAGAATAAGTATAGCAGATATCATTCTTTGGGGGATGGCGGAGCAGGAGGCTTTTGCTTCCCTGAAATAGTAGCAAGGGTCACAAAAGTTCGTTAGTTGAGCGGACAGAAGGGGATTCGCCATTTAGAGACATCTGTGCTTTGCTTTGGCAGCGTGGTCAATCAGGAAAAGATATTTTGACAGATTTTGTTTTTCTGTATCCAGCCAGGTCACATATGTGTTTTGTGTAATATCATTTTTATGTTTTATTTTTAGAGTTGTATGCTCAGATGGGGGATCATGTTCCTCCCAGCTTAAGATGTTCGGGGGGGCAAGTTGTTTTGTTTCAGACTCTTTATCACAGTGGCTGTTTTCTTTTATTTTATTTTTTTTGTATTGTAATTCTGTCGCACTTTGTAGTTATCTTATGTAACCAATTATAATTTCATGATAAAAGCTAATTTTTTTTTCCTGTATTTTGTTCGGGCAGAAGGAAGGAAGGAGGGATGGAAGGAAGAAGGGTTTTGGCCCAAAATAATCATATTCATAAGTCTAATTATGTTTATTGCTTCAGTTGCAAGACTCTTTTATTAGGTGTTTAATTATTTGCATTTCGAACAAAAATTCTCTTTAATTTTTCGGTTTTGTATTGTCGCACGAGAACGGAACAGTCAATAACAGAAAGATCAAAATCATTTCCTTAAACGTTAGTACTTCATACATTCAGTGTTGTGATTCCAATGATTTGATGTTGTTAAAGTGAGTGCGAAGTGCATATTGATACAGTTAAAGATTTTTTTCTTATATTATTTTTTAAATTTGTTAAAATTATATTTTTATAGGGACTTTATGCAAATAAAAGGTTTAAAATTTTGTTTAGCTTAGTTTGTCAGTATGTGATGTGATGTGATTGATTTTTTGAAGGATGTTGAATTCAACCAAATTCAAGTAAAGGAAGGCAATGAAACCTATAATAATTTTCATAAAGGAAAGATTTAACTTCTTCGATCACGGGAGAAAATTATAACTCTTTCCGACATAATTTGGACAATTTTTGTCTTCCCTTGTTGAGGTTATATCCCTTGATGGTTTTCGTCACTCTTTTAATAGATATTATTGAGGAAGGTAGAGGAAATTAGGTTATATCCCTTATGATTTTCGTCACCTTTTTAATTGACATTACTGAGGGAGGTAGTGTATGGTTAATTTTTTTAATTATTATTATAATTTTAATAGTATTTTATCAAGATGAATGTACGGTAATTTTTCTTATTTACACAAATGGTAAAGAGAATGCGACAATTGTTTGTGGAAAAAATACGAATGTTTACCAACCAAAGGCAAAACTTACAACGGTGCTTGATGTTGCTATTTCATTGTGAAAAGTAATAAAAAAATTACAGTAACTCATTAACGAGTTGTATTCTTTTTTACAAAAAAAAGTTCAGATGAGAGTTTTATATAGATATTATGTCTCTTTAAATTTTTGGTATTCATATCACAGTTCATGATACAAAAGTGTGGGTTATAATAATGTCAATAGTCAAGTTGCAATATTTGGAAGGTTTACGCTACTATTAATTACATTAGAACGTCGAGATGCAATGTAATTTTTTTAAACCCATTCGATTTCATCGACCTGTAGTAACAAAGTTAATATTGTAGTCCCTGCCGTGGTTGTAAATGCACCGTACTCTCCTTTTTAGTATAATGAGAAGTCTATAAATGATTATTTTGAGCATATTAACGACTACAAGGAAACTAACTTAAATAACACATACTGCACACTTGGGATAAGTGCTAATCCCAGTCACCTCCCAATAACCCAATATCATCTTCACATGGGTAGAAACATGCAAATCGACTTATGATTCGCTGCAATTCAATGCAAAACTCTGATTCTTGAGACAAGTAATATCTCAACGAATGCAATCTCTGGTATAGATAATGGTCAGGTTACAGTAGAAAAATTATATAAAACAATAAAAGATTACGCAAGGAAATTATTTTAGTTGCAATGAGATAAAACTTTTGGTTCAAGATTTATTACTCATCATTTGAGGCAAACTGTATGGATGACAAATGTAAATGGCGAGTTCGGTTGGCATTGATGCATAAAAATATGTACTTTCAGATGAGACAAATAGACTCATTATACATATGTTTCTGGTAAATAGCTATTATTCCAGATGCTAAAGATTGATGTAGGCTTGGTTCATGAACAGCTGATTTTGAATAACAATTGAGTGAGTTCTTACTTTTATTTTGATTCAATCAGAGGATATATAGAGTAGTCATTGCAATGTAGCATGCATGCATACATGCATTCATCATCACCATTACAGCGTCATTGTTGTCCTCCCCACTAAACGGTTTTAGTTATATACGCCAATACTTTTGACGATTCTAGCACAGAAAGGATGTTTGTAAATGCATATTCAAATGGCACAAGCAGCATGAGGTTTGACCGACAGGTAACAGATCAGCCTTTTCTGACTCTTTTGTTTTCTGTGCCATCAAAGGCCCATTGCATTCATCGGACAGCTATATCCTGATAAGCACACTGATTTGATATTCCATTATTTGTCATGGGAAGCTGCCAGCAAAGAGATCCAAGTTTTGGTGGAAGAAAACATTGCAGATTATGTATTTGAAGATTGTCAGGTTAGTATGATTACTCAAAAATGCTCTTCAGCTGACTGTAGTTTGGAGCTGATCAACTCTAAATATTTTGGGCAAATTACAAGGATCCAACAGTCGACACTTGCCTTAAGGTGCTTAATCTTCTTTTGACAGCCGAGCAAACCTTCAATCAAAGACTGGTTGTTGGAATTATAACTTTGATTCCAGTACTGAATTATGTAGCTGAATTCCTTTCCACACCGGTCAAAGTCAGACAATGAAGCTCATATGGAACTGCATTTTCTTATTTTCCTGGAATAGTATCAACTTCTCATGTTGAGGAATTAACTATAGTTTGACAAGGGTGCTTAAAAGGCATTCTGATGGACAGATGGGCATGCTTCCGGAGACATTCGTGGTGGCCTGCTCTATCTTTTTAGCTGTTTTGTCGCCATCATCACAGGAATGCAAATCTAGCAACATCAGTTCAAAAAGCATCAAAACATGTTGCAAGTGTCTCTGAGAAAGATCCTAGCCGTCTTTCGTATTCCTTTTACCTCCTTAAAAGAGGCATACACATACAGTTATGATCCGCTGATTAAACCATCTGCATGGAACTACAGAAATTCAATTGTTGATGTAGGTTCATCACATTTATTACCTTGGTTTGTAATGGCCATTAATGAGATAAATGAGGAAATTTTTTTGGGGATTCTGGAAACTTTTCATTCTATAATGCTTCATGGTTCTGATATTCAAGTCAATTAGCAAAGATCCTGGTATCATCTTCTTGGATCATTCTATGATTATTTCCTACTGAAAAGATGAAGTGGAGAGTATATACGATGCCCAGTTCACTTGTGGATGCTTTATTGGGAAGTGACACAGGAGGCAGCCCATTAGAGCTGCTGCTTTACACATAAATCTGATCCTGTTGATTTGTCTTTTTTACTTGGCCAGAAAAGTTTCCATAATTTCGAATTTTCTTCTTGTTATTCTGCAGTTTGCTAATTTTACATTTCATTGCTCTTGCTCTTGTAGGTTTACTCTTTACCACCTGTCTTTCACTATGTTCTCAAAATGATAATGTTCAGGCTTGCAGATGTAAAGTTGGTTTTAGCTTCATTGGAACAATCTATTATTATCAATCGTATCAATTTCCAGTGTGTTGCAGCTGATTCATTGACTACAACGGGGTAGGTGAATCTTTATGTTTTGTGTGGGAGACTTGCCAAATTGAACTATCAAATCCCCAACAGTCTGGAAGCTGATAGGATACTGTTTCATCTGGTGAATGAAAACGAATTGGATTTGCCTTTGGCAATGATTCACTTGTTATCTCTGAAATGGTTGTTCCAACAACAGTAAATCAGCAAGCCACTATATTACCAAATCCTGAAATTCTGCAGAAGCGATAGCTCAAATGCGACAGATGTGTCCATGGGAGAAGTAGCGAGACTATAATGAAAAAGTGATTGGCAATGGGAGATAACTATGGAGCATCGCTTTTGGTATGCTTGTTGATACGGCTCATAGAGGAAGCAGGCCAAGTGCATGACATTATAGCCATTAATATCTTTCCTGCTGCTTCAGATCAATTGTGTTTGCATGGCATATGAAATGCAATCAGGGCTCCTTATAACAGTTCAAGCTGTTCTTTTGCCTCACACATATTCAAGGCCACCTCAATTTTAACGTTTAAAATTTTAAGCTCAGTTTTTACAGAAGTACTTTATGGCTCTGATGAGGAAGCCTGGCTTGCAGTAGTTATGGTAATTATCTTAATTCTGTCTCCTTTGAGCAAGCTCATCGATCCAGGGAATTTGTCGACCCCTGATTTCTGCTTTTGTAGATGATTGAGTATTTGATCTCCACAATTGCTTTGTATAGCTGGACTCATGAAAGTCTACTAGTAAAGCATTCTTTCCTTAATCTTGCACCATTCCACCAACAGTGCACTTGTAGGAGCTTCAAGAGTCATAGTTCTAAATACTTTTTTGGTCTCTACTATCATCAGCAGCATTGATGCCGTTTGATTGAAGGGACCAGCTTTGACTGATTATGATGAGGGAACAAGCACCGGAGAATGTACAATATTTTTGCTCTTGCTATTCACTTCTCCATAAGAAGGTAATTGCCTTGGTTGCATCCCTCCACTATGATTCCAAATTCTAAAAACTAACTTCTTTGCTGCCTTAGTTTGCATGCTATTTTATTAGAGGCTGTGGATTGGCAGACTTTTCTCGATCCATTTTACACGAAGCAATCTGTTCCAGTTGCCAACATCTGCTGCCATGCCTTGTGCAGGCTCATGCATTTTGGGACTCCTTTAGTGAAGCTGGTTTCTTCATATTCCCTGTTAAGGGTTGTTTACCAACTTATCAGGCAGGAAAACGGAGAACATGAGGGGCTGGAATGCTCCATAGGTTTCCTAATATCCATAATGGCTGTACTAGGTGGTCTTGTTTTCTATAATGACATTAGAGTGGTTATCAACTACTGACACTGTCTATCAATGATATTAGGGTGGGAAAAGCTGGATTTACTTGTGCAGGCTGATTGTAGAACAGACAGCAATGTCTTTGCCGGTTCCATGTTTAGCATCAAATTCTTTCTTTAATCATCACAAGCCTGCTGTACATGTTGCTGTCGCATTGCTAAAACATAGCAAAATTCCTGGGTGGATGAGAACTGTGTTTGATGGTCCTTGCATATCTGGTACAATTGGAAACCCTGGGGCTAGTAATCTAGGCACTGAAGTGGTACTTCTATTTCAAGAAATACTAGTAATTTTTACTACAAATGTTGCATAAAACATACAATGTAACGACACTTATTGATGCACGGCGCGTGCGTGTCACATTGATATTTGATTCATAAGATAATATTGGAGTATAAAAAAGCATTTCACGTGGAAATTACCATGAGCTGAAAAAATAAGATATAATAGAAAATTGCTCCAACCAGAACAAAAATGCGGCCCGCCAACTTCTGAATGAACTAAAACATTCAAGTCTCTGCTCTTACAACACCAAAGGTTAATAGGACTGGCAAAGATGTCCTCTGACATTTTACAGCATAGCCAGTAACATCATTGCACAAAAACAGATCAAATTCCATCAACCATACCACTTGCAGATTCCGTCAATTCTCAGACATTCTAAAGCCCTTACTGCCATCAAAGCTGCCTTCGATTATGCTTTGTCACTAAATCAATGAGGTTCTGATATGTCCACCTCATATTGCCTCTAGCAAACTGCTCAAGGGAGGTATATGCCTCTTCACAGTCATGAAGAAAGTGGCCCTTCCCATATACGGTAAGCACCAGAGGATCAGTATTGATCTTTACTGATTTGTAAAGGTAACCATTCCTTCTCCACATTTCTAGAGCCCCAGTTCCATCAAAACCAATCCTAGTTGCATCAAATAGTATTCCAACAGTGACTATATCTGGTTTCACCCGTCGTGCTGGCAGTTCAGAGAGTAAGACCCTCAACCGCTTGAAATCTTTCATCTTCAAGTAACCTTGCAAAATAATGTTTGCAACTGTTACATTCCACGAAACCTTTGCATCTTCCATCTCCTGCACAACAGAATCCATGCCTCTTCGACTCAAAAGACAGGCATGAGAAAGGAGGCGCAGACACCAAACAAGCTTGGTCCTACCAGTTCTCGATGCAAGATCATCTCCCAAGTCATCTAGTCTTGAATACATGTAGTTCCTAATATAAACCTCGGCCAGTTTCCTAATAAGATCCTCCTTTAAAGGAGTTCTTGAGTTCAATAACCTTTTATAAAACTTCTCCATTCTGTCTAACATCCCAAACTTGATGTAAGCCTCAAGCATTACAACCAGAGTGGAGGACTGCAATCGCATTTTTTTCGAAAGCATGCTTTTATATACTCCTTCCATTCTATTGAGCAAACCACCACGTGCAAACTCTCGAATAAGCAAATTACAAGTACTATGATCAGGAAAACATCCATCTAATTTCATCTTCTTCCAACACATATCAATCTCATCAAACAAATTATAATTCCCATAAGCTTGAATTAGACCATCATAGGTACCGGTTTCCGGAACCAAATTCATTTCCTTCATCTCATTAAGGAAAAACAAAGCATCATTGAACTTCCCAATCCTGGAATAACCACGAATTATTAAATTGTAAATCTCTAAAGAAGGTTTAAGACCATGAGCCTTCATTTCTTGAAGTGCGCGTGCAGCTTCTTCCATCAAACCTTCTGCCCCTAAAATCCCAACAATCTTTTGATAGTTGAATTCATTAATTCGTGATTTCTCTATGTTCTTCCATGTATCAAACACCTGTTCAAGCATCCCATGATTCAGCTTTTGCAAGATCTCAGTAACTAACAAAAGGGAAAAAAAATGCAAACAGTAAAATCACAGAGAGGTACCTGGAGAATTTGACTGGACCTTGAGGAATTTTTGAGGAAATTGACGACCGCCCAGAAGTGATGTTTTGTCCAATCTCCATCCTGTTGAAGAACTTGCAGAGGGCAGGAGTCTTTGTTGTTAAGTCTCTGAATCAAAGCATTGAGCAACTGGTGTTCATGGTAGCTCTCAACGAGAAGGGTAGTGTGTTTTGTTGAATTGTCATCAACTGACGGAGCAGTTGATAAAGAAGAATAAGCGATGAGTTTTCTGATTAGGGTTTTGGAGAAAGAGACGTGGTTGTATTTGTGGTTGTAATTGTTTCTGTTGTGATTGTTGAATATGCAGCAGCTTGGTTTAACTTGGCAATGGAGGTTACGAGTGGATATTACGCTCTCCATTCCAATTTCCATGTAGCAAACTTCTTGTGCCATTCACTTCCCTCTCACGTTTGTTTGTTATTTTAAGTGTTCTGTTTATATTGTATTTTACTTGGAGGTTGCACTAAGTAAAATAATATAAATACTAATTTTTAATTTATTATTATATTTATAATACTATTTATTTAAATATTAATTAATTTATATTAATATATTTTAAATGTGTCAAACATAATTAATTTTTTTTTAAAATACGATAAATTTATTAAACTACATATGCAGAGTATAAAATGGGTCCCGTTGTATCTTAAAAAGACAAAGCAACCCATCTGCAACATTTTACAGAGGACTATCTAAATTCCGTCACCTCAGAGTTCCCCAACATATATCATACTAAAAATTATCTCAACTGCAAAAGGCACACATGAATCCAATAACAAGTCCAGAACCACACGATTTAACAGTAAACCCACGAGATGATCAGTATATGTATGTATATACAAGTCTACATTTTAAGTACAACTGAGGGAAATTCAGCAAACAATGTCCAGAGATCAAAACAAGTAGTGCCGTGGAAGGTCGCCCCAATTCTTCGTCGCCCCTACATAATAATGTCACTGAAGCATTTAACATATCCTAGTTTACAGACGAGCAGCAGACGAATTGTACCCAGTAAGGTCTCCCCTTGACTTTCCTCTTCTCTCTTTTGATGTCTACTGGATACCTTGCAGGAGAACTCACTTCTTTCCAGGTCTCTCTGTTGGCAGATTCAGTGGTGGGCACTTCAGGACCCAGTACTGAGCTCACTGTTGTGACAAAGGCATTATTTTCTTTTGCCACCTTATCATTTTTTTGACTTATAGGAGGAGCTTTATTTTCCCTTGGGTTTGGTGACTTCGGCTTAGATTCAAGGCTGGCCTCGCCCAAAAGATTCTTCAAAGGAGTATGTTGCTTTCCAGTACTCCAGTTTGTTACCTTGGCAATAATATCTTCATTCTTCTTTCTCCCTTTTGACTCATTTGCGGCGTGAGTAAGAGAGGGAAACCAAGCAGCTTGCGAAGGAGCTTGTTTCTGCTCTAGGTTCTGTATCGTCTCAATATCATATCCCACAGCTTTCTGATCACTCCCACCTCCAGGCTCAACCAATGTCATGAAAGATGGTGCCTCAAAAATATCAGATTTTTCTGAATCCCGTCTCTCGGACGCACGTTCTAGTTTCTTCAAGTTTGATTTCTCTGCTTCTGCTGATGATAAAGTTTCAGTATCAACAACAGCTGGTACATCTGATTGGGTTGAAAGCACTGTTCCATGATCAAAATTCGAAATAAGAAATCAGAGTGAATTTTAGAAACCACTGCAGTCCTTTTGGGCTAATAATCACATTAAAGGTTTTTTCCTAGTAGATGAAGACAAGCAAATTTGAACAAGCTAATTGGACATCTCTCAAGTGTTTGCTGATCTGGAATGTAATACTCTATGGAAATCATCAGCCAGAAACAAATTGAACTATTGACATTAAAAAAAATGCATTAAAACAATTATGAGTGTAGACCACCTTCAATAAGATACCTTTGAAGCATGAGAGTGTCTGCTTCTTGAAAACTCCTGAAGTCAAAAGTTGCTGGAAGACAGAAATTGGAAATTCTAATATATTGATCATGCAATTCATCCATCAAGACTAATTTTGTTTCTTTCATAAATAGTTGTAGGTCCAGATTTTAACAAAATGCACACTTCCGAAAGAGACAAGGACTCTATGTATATGTGTAACATTCTATTTTTGAGTACCGATCAATCTCACAGAAGTCATGTGGCAAGTAGGTTGGTTAGAGGGAAATAAATTAGATTAAAGTTTTCAGTTACCCAGCCAAGTAACACATAATTCCCAATAGCCAGATTTTCATTGAGTGAGACGCAAGCGTACCTGAAACAGAACCCCAGTTGCCTTCCAAACTTGATGTTTGGCTGAATGAGTCAACTGCAACATCAATTGCAGATGCAACAAACTGATGTTTGGCAAAGTTATTATTATTGTTTTCTCCCTGAGAAGACTGATCAATGCTAGAACATCCTGTACCATGCTCTTTGGCATACTTATCATCAACAGGATGCTGCATTGAAGATTCAGCATCTGATTTTAAAAGCAAAGAAGCTTTGGTTGCATGGTCTTCTGAAGATTTCTCCAATGAATCAATGTTTCTGCCATGCTCAGCAATAAACTCTGCCTGTGCTTTTTCATTGCCTTTGACTTCAAGTTGCTTTGAAATATCTGGAGTCACTGAGTCACCATTGAAGTTTGTCAACTTGGTTTCTTGTAATTTCATCACAGACACATCCATTACATCCTCATCAATAGCTTGAGATTCATGAAGATTGCTACCAGATTCAAAAGCTGTTTTTGTCTCCAATAAAAGTTTTTCCTCTGAAGTTTCCTCCTTACTTTCGACTTCCAGAGCAGCATATTTTTCGAGTTCACCTTTTCCATGATCACCAGCATCATCAGTTTCATGTAAATTGACTACTGCAGTGACTTGAAATTCAGAAAGATTAGTAGCTGAGTCAGAATTTGTTGTCATATTTATGGCACAATCTTGCTCTTTGACCCATTCTTTATCGTCATTTCCAACATCACAGATCTCAGTTGCTGGATTCTTTTGATTTTCAGTGTCATGCAGGCTAATGACGTTGGTATCTGAAGAGGAAATCATAGGATTCACATCATGTGTGACCTTCACAGCAGTTTCCTGAACGCTCAAATGCAATGAAATGTCTGAAACATCAGAATGTTGCTTTTCCATGGAGCTTACTGGATTGCTCTGCTCCATCCCAATCGTAACAGCAGCTGAAGGAGCTACAAATTCATCTGATCCTTCATTGCTAGTGAGCTTGACCTGAGACTCATCTCTTTCAACTTCATTAAAAGAATTTCTGACCACAGAATGGTTAGCATGCATATCTGAAGCATACACCTTACTCACTTCACTCAACTGCATTGTCTGTGCACTAGCATGGTCCTCCATAGAAACAGGATCTTCAACATCAACTTTCTTTTCTTTAATTGTTTCAGTAGAACCTAATTTAATTGTTTCAGTAGAACCTAAGGTCACAGGCTGGTGTAATTTCACTCCCTTGTAATCTTTAAAGTCTTCAAGCATAGCATCAGCATGATCTGTCACAGGAATCTCAGCCAGCACAGAAAGCTCATGAACCATTTCATTACCTTCTCCCTTTCCACGAAAACCTTCCATTGAATTGGAAATAGCTAAGTCTAGTCCTTGTTCATCACCCACCTTGTTTTGAGCAGTGTCAATAGCACCTGAAAATTCAACAGATTCAAGTCTGGCCATTGGATCACCTGAGGACATCTTAGGAGCCATCTCAGTACCTTGCTCCTCCTTTGATAGAACAACTTCAGCAGCTGACACAGGATCTGAAGTCATTTTCTCCATCTCTTGACACTTGGATTGCGCCTTAGATGTCGTTTTCTCCATCTCTTGTCCAACAAATGTCATCAAGCCATCTCTCACAACATCACCAGCATTCATCGCCTTATTCTCTTGAGAAACAGGAATTGGTGTTTCAGATTTCACAGGCTGGAAATCACATGCCAACTGACTTTTATCATCAGTTGGAACCGCAACAGGTTCCTCATTTAGAAGCATAATAGATTCCTCAACAGTGGTTGAGGCCTGAACTTGGGACTCCAGATTACTCTGTGGCAAAGCAGTTGAGATTTTGGGAACCTCAGAATTTTGCATATGACAGCTATCAGTTAAATTACTTGACGGTTCAAGGACATCTGCACAGTTAATTGTATGAAAATAGAAATAATGTTGTCAAAAGAGCATCACCATATATAGTTACAAATTTGATTTATGTCATCAGCTGAAAAATACCATTTTAGTAAGATATCCTAGCTGATTTGGTACCAGGACTTCTGTTCAGTGAGAATTTTAACAATTTAAATAGACATTCAGCTATCCTATATTATTCATTCATAATCTATTTACTTAAAAGTACTGTATCTATCAGTTGACATTAAAGAAATATCCTTGCAATTAAAAAATGACACTTTTTGTTCAAGATTTTTGTTAACACAAGGAATAGGTTTAACGTTATTAAGTTAACATGAAAAATAGATCAAACAAAAATACAGATTTTTGATTTACCGATTGAACTACAAATTCCAGATTGCTTCAATAAATTCAATATCAGTCAGAGGAAGTTAGTCAGTAGACAGTGTTTGCTGGAAGATGAAATATCAACATATGCACACTGTTGCCTTGATTAGAGTAAATACAGATTTTTTTGCAGTTTATAGATGAGATGGCATGCAAACTTGGTGAAATTCCCTAAGTCACATAATAATTTGATTAGACAATGTAAGAGCCAAAAGGTTATTAATGGAAGTCATTATAAAGTTGAAAAGAGTTTTGTTCACAAGTTAGTTGTAATATCTTCAACCAATAAGATTCAGAGTTCTTGCCTAGTCTAGCATTGAATGAGTTTCTTAGAAAAAAAGTTGCATTAAAAATTTCCTTCAGTTCAATCACTTGGAAGCTTATTAAAATCTCTTGGCACTTGGATGCTATTAAAATCACTTCCCCAAGAGATTAATGTTAAAAGGAGAATTTATGGTCATTCAAACTATGAATGTAGCTTGTCAAGTGGCAAGGCATTTTTTTATGTGAACAAAAAAAAAGGAATAAATTACTAATGAACCTTCAGTACAAAAATAGACTTAAGGGTTATGGTTATCAAGTTATATATTGTGCTTGATTTAATTTGTTTCCTATTTGGATGTCTACATTTCCATTTAGGTTTGCATTCTTATTTGCTTAGTAATAAAATTTTCTACGTAATTATGGACTTTTAAATTCTGGTGATACATGTCAATGTGCCATGACTCATTATGGAGGCCAGACACTAAAAGCCTGGCTCTTAAATTTAGTTCACAGGTTAGGCACCCAATCAGCATTAAAATGATTAATTAGAGGGTCTACATTTCTAAGCAGCTAGTCTATTTTCACTTTGATATTTATCAAATTTATTAATCAACATGAAGGTATACTCATTCTCCACCACAACCAATGCACCCCCACCCACAACCAACAACAACAACACACACCCACACCCACTCCCCCCCACCTCCACCCCAACCAAATGTCCTCAAGATGCATTTGATGTTTCCAAATTACAAAACCTTTTAAAAATGAATAAACAAGAACATAGTTTACAGAATCTATATACATGGCTCAAAAATTCTCCAAATAGAGAGTGGTTTGACTCCATGAAAAACCAGGTATTAATAATTTGTGAAATATATATAATTGTAATTTGAATTCCACAAACAATAGGTATAATTTTTAGATTATATTTTAATCCTAGGGAAACCATGCAAAGCTGTAATTTGTATTGCAAACTAACTTCTCTTAGGTCAAGCAGGAGTAATGAATATGCTAGTTGTTCCTTTGAAGCTAAGTACACACATGCATAAGTAGCTAAGACTAAAGAAAAAAACAATAATAATAATAAATGGATCAAAAACTTCCCATTCTACTACACAAAATCACCCTCAAGCCTAAATCTAAGACTCAATACATATTTAAAATCAGGAAGGTATTTTTCTCTCTCATTTATTCTATGGCTGACATTCCATATTTTCCTCTGAATTCTACTCTACATCAGAGCTCTGTCTTCTCTCCATTACTGGAAATTTAATCAGTCTCTGTTAGGTAGCAAGTTAAAGTATCGAAGTACTAATAATAGATCATTACGGTAGTCTTCAGGTCACAACATATAATCATATCCAGTAAGTTTAACATCAAAGCTAATAAATTAAAGTCCTATATATCTTCTTTGATGCATTTTAATTTTCCCCTTTTTTTCCATCATAAATGTGCACTCATCAAGCTTGACATTTACAGATCACACAATCAAACATCCCAATTCTCAACTGTTATAGTAATTATGTTGACTCTTACAAGTCTTCAAAGCATGGCATTTCACACCCCGGCATTTTCAACTACATGCAAACCTTTTTTCTTGGTCCTTCAGCAACAAAGTTTGAGTCCGCATTAAAATTCCCAAGTGAAAATGATATTGAGAAAAAATTATGTGATCAAATACAAATAAAAAATTTTGTAGATCAAAAGTAATAAAAAAAGACTTTATCTCAATTATACTCCCACATTTAAAAAGGTGTAAATGCTACTTCTATCATCCTCCAATCAACACATGCATCTAAATGCACATACGAGGACTAAGTGAAATATCAATTATAATATTAAAGCCTGTCTCCAAAAATCACTGAACTAATTTCCCTTAAAAAATATAGAAGTTAAAAAGAAAGATATCACCTCCTTAGAAAAAAGAACTCATCTCCCTACACCTCTGCCAAAAAAGAAAAGGAAAAAAAAGGAATAATTTAAAGGAAAATAAGGAAAAAAATATATTTAAGAAAAACAATATTCTAAGAGTATAGTATAGCAGGAAAGACTATAATTCAACAATTTTACAGAAATTATAAAGCAATGTTTTATACAAAAAAACACCCTTACTAGATCATCCACAAATGGTTATGCAACTTCCAAAAGAAAATGAAAATCAGTCTTTCATCTCCTCCATATTTGAGAAAAAAAATACAGAAGAACATAGACATCAGACAAGACCCAATAACAAATAATAAACAAAAATACGAAACGGAAGCATAGAGCAGCATTAATGTTTGTGATTGCAATATGATGGTTAAATCCTACTAATTACACACAAGAAACTAAAGCATAAAAAGCATATACAGCAGCAAACTCTTTAGCTGCTATGTGCCTTCATGATCTGCTTGCTGTTAGTAGTAAAATAGCCTCTCCAATTGCAAGGGTTAAATTTTTTCCATGATTCATACAAAGCCATCCAACTACACTTAAAGATTATATGATTTTACAATACCCTCAGTTATAGCTCATAACAAAAATTATTGAACCTCGGAAAATCAAGTAAATTTAAAAGAAAATATTAATTTAAAAGATGTAAGGTAAAGCAGATATCAACAAACTGCCTATTCCCATTAAAATCTTACCAGCAACTGCATTATCGTTAAAAGAGTAAAACACCAAAATATCCTTCTCTGCACTCTTTTGAACATCGGCTGCTGCTATTTTACCATTATTTGGACGTTCCTCCATCCCAGGAGTAACAACACTTTCAGGGAATTCTGTCACAGCATCCGAAAAGGCTTCATCCTCAGATCTATTCGATCTTTCGCCAATTCCGACACTATTCTTCCCTTCATTACTTTTCCCTGTAAGTTTTGGACCTTTCACAGCCAAATTCACCAACAGAAATGCATTATAACTTTAACTAAATAAGTATAACCTTTAAAATCAAACGACTTAGCAATAACTCAATCATATATTTAATCTATATATAAAATCTTCCCGGCATTTTTTCTTCTTAAAAAGAAATGTCAAAGTTCAAGAAAGGAGTGCTCACTTGGGGATTTGCGACCATCATCAGAGAGATTATCATTATCAGAAACAGTAACAGCAACAGTATGATCCTCAGAAGCAGAGCCATCAAGTTTGTAACCTTCGAGGGTTCCACAAACTTTTTTATGAGCGCGCCTGTGTCTTGCACTTGGGTGTGGTTTCGGAAATGGCCATCGACATTGGTGACACAAGTGAACCCCATGACTCTCGTAACCCCCTGTAAAATTAGTAAAATCTTTCATCAAAATTTTCCCTTTCAATTACATAAAGTATCACTTAAAATCACAAAAAGTGAAAGAAACACGAAAACCCAGAAAATGTTTGCCCATGAAAAAGAGAAACAAGCAATTATTAACAAGAGATGATATCGTAACAACCTGGTGTTGCTTGCATGTTATTGTGATCTGGGTTATCATTATCCATCTCTAGAGACGAAGAAGACAGCGGTGGATACAAGAGAAGAGACACAAAGCAAAGCAAAGCAAAGCAAAGAAAGGAGCAGAGGAAGGGTTTAGTTAATAAAATTAAGACTGCAAGACTTCAACCAGTGTATGCGCGTGGACTCAAACCCAATCGTGAATTAAAACGCAGAGACAGACTCTTTTTTTACTTAATCGTTTTCTTTTCTTCTTCCAACGTGGGTCTAAAATCTAAATGTTGTCTGAAAGAGTTTTTTTGAGTTGTACGGAAAATTCATAAGGCTTTTATCCAGTACTCCATGTGCGCATGTTATATTCCTCCTTGCACTATACTTGTGCCTTGGCGAGCTATTATCCTCTACGCTCGTGACCATCATAAAGTCGTCTCATTTAGTTCTTTACAGTAGTAATTTGTTTTTTCTTTTTAACCAAATATTGGATGAGAATAATTATATACCATTTAATATTTGTACGTAATTTACAGAAACATTTTGGGCTCGTTGATGGCATGGCGTGTCTATAATGGACAGACTGCTGCTCCTACGTCCAGCATTATAATATCCGTGATGTTTGTGGAATTATTCAGTTATGGGCGTCTGTCTCGTAACTGTATCCATCGCACAGCAGCTATCAAAAAGAAAACTGCAATCCCAAAAGTCACACAAGGCTGGCTGCCTGCCTGCCTCTACAAATAACTAGCTTCTTTTAAACAACTTTACCCAATCACAATCCACTGTCACAGAGATTACGTTTCCCAGAGGTGAGACAATGCTTGCACTATCGTACTTTTCTATTCGCATCCTTTTAATAAACCATAACTCACTTTGATCCACTCAGTACGACAGGGATGCGATCCCATGAACCCATGCTCCTCTACATCCAGATATTCCATAACCCTCTGTTGAACCGATGATGAAAAGCATGGTTTTGGTCAATGGTCGTACTACCATACAAAATAGGCTTATACCATGCAAAATTAAAATCTAAGAGTGAGTCTTCATTTGACTACCACATAACCAACATTAATATTTTAAAAAAAAACAATAAAATCTCTTTAATTAAAACATAACCAACATGAACGTAAGATTTTGTTATCTTTGCTCTGTGAAATAAAAATAATTCTAATCACAATTAAGTTTTGTTATATTCGTTTTGTGGAATAAAACGTTTTGTCGTAACATTTTAAATAAATTTTTTTAAAAAAAAATTAGTTCTTAGATTTTGATTGGTTGGTAGTCACTTTACTTAGTTCTCATTTCTTTTAATGTCAAAATTTTTCTTTTTCGTATGCCCAATGCTTCATGTAATGTTAAAATCAATTCTTAGATTTTAATGTTTAATGTTAAATATGGGTTAAACGAGATTCAAGATTAACATTAAAGACGAAATTAAGCATGAAATTGAGTTTTAAAACATGTGTAAATTTTGGCAATGTGATATGAGCATATGAATATGATTCTTTCTTTAATATTCTTTTCCTAGTGTGTTTAAAATGCCATATTTACATATATTTTAATTAATTATTTTTTGTTATTATTTCATAACTTTATTTCTAATTATTTTATATTATGATTTTTATTTTTACTTGTTTTAGAATTTTAATTGTAAATCTTATATAAAGAAATTTAAACAATATTATAAGGAGATTAGTTTTACTTAATAAAAATGATGATAATTACTTTTTTCCTTGATTCTTCAAAGAATTTTATGAATTTATCAAAAATTTCTCTTTTACTTATACTTTTAGTTCGTAATTAATGAATTATTAAATCAAGATTTTTATTATTAGTTCTTAGTTCCTTTAACCATTGGGTGAAGGCTTTTTAATATGAATTTTGACTTTCTAATTCAAGTTGTTAGGTTTTAAAGTTCATTCTTGTAGTCTTAAAACTAATCATTAGGTTTCAAAATTGATATTGTTGGGGTTTGTATCGCTTAGTTTCAACTTTTGTTTTAGTGTTTTAGGTTTTGCGTTACATATTTCAAATTTATTATGAAAGTATTTTAAATACATGTTTCAACCTTTGCATTAGAGCTTCTAAAACTACATACTCCATTTCAAGTTCACGTTAAAGGTGTTTCAAGTTTCACATTATTTGTTTCAAGATTTCCATTAGTATTTCAAGAATGATTTGACTTAAATTCTTTCATATTTTGTATTTAATTTGAAGTTGAAAATCTTAGTTATTGTTCATTCAAGAATGATTTTGAGATTTTCTTTATTTTGTTGATTTTAATGATAATTGTGGATGTGAAATTGTTGAGATGTGAAGTAAAAATAAAAGTTGTAAAATACATGTTAACTGAATAAGGAAGGAGTTGAATGTGTGCGAGTATGGCTTGGAATGGCATAATTGATGTGTTGGAATATTGTATTGAAGTTTAAAATTTGTTGATAGGGAACCTAGTGTAGTTGATTGTTTAGTGATGATTCAGGCATAACTTTGATCCATTCTTTGTTGATTGAATTATACAGAAAATAATTAATGGATATTGTAAATTAAGTAAGAGAAATATGAAATTGTGGTGATGATTTTGAGTATGGCCAAATGAGGTGACATGCTTGTGTTAGTTTATGTTTTGATTTATGCTTGGGTATTTCAATATTCCATGCATTCTAGAGGGTGCAAAACATGCCACCAATAACTAGTTCACCATTGATGGATTTAACTGCACTTCTTTATCTTGTCTCTGTGTGAACACATGAAGAAGATATTTTTGATGGTTTTCCCTTCAGAACGTGGTACACACATTTAGCTATCCAGTTAATCTAATCTCTTAGGGCACAACTTTTATGATACTGGTAGTGCATGCTAATATGTCAGTCAAGTCAATTACATTCAATCATCTGATGCTTATTGATAATTGTGATTGTTGTTTACTTCTTGCCTACAATTGTTTACCTTTGGTTCTTTTTCTTGCCTGCACAAGTATTATTGGCAAAAAAAAGGATCTAGATTATAATTCCTTGTAAAGGTATCTTTTGGGAACTGGTTCAATCTCTTAAGCATTTTCAGTGTAGGAGTAAAATATATAATTAAAGGCTAGTCTCTTCTAGATAGGATGCTGTAATGAAAAGGAGATCAAGTGAATGAATTGAAGTCGTTACTTCAGCAGTTCATGGCTTAGTCAATGGTTTCACAGCATCAAAGTCAAGCAATCTGTGTCAGCTGACAGATAAAACTTTAGTTTATGATTGTGAATCCATTCCACCTTAAATCTAGTTTTTTATTGAATATTGATTCTACGAGAAACCAGAAAAACAGAAGTATATTAAAGAAATGTAGGTTCTGTACTTGTATGTTCGTACACTTCGATTTGAAAGTATTTCTTCTGCATTGATTCTAGAGGTCTTATATTAACTAGTAATCACATCATCTGTGATCTTCAAACTTAGGTACGGTGTATACATATATGCAAGATACGGTTTTTCATTTTTTTAATCCTTGTTATGCAGGGGAGGGAAAAAGCTGGTTTTTTCTGACAACGCGTTCTCTGGTGTTCCGGTGTTTCAGGTACTTTGCTTGTATAGTACACATCTGCCATAGTTGTTGGTGTAGTATTGCAAATACACGGATATGGTGGATAAGGCACTTGGAAGGCACTCAAAAGACTAAGTAAATAAGAAAAGAAAGATATTAAGAAAAATCATTGCAGATTTTATGAGATATTATGGCAACAAACAGGTTGTGGGAAATTGCCAAGATATGGGACAAAATAAAATTTATTGGGAGAAGAGATTATTCAGAAATCCTGCAACGTTATTGGGAAAATAAGAGAGATTTTCCACTTGAGCAATATGGATGATGTGGCTTTAAAGTCGTAAATTATTCTGGCTCTAGTCTTTGCAAGAGCACCTGGACATGTATCTTTGTTAAAGCTTCTTGCATAAACTTTTAAGGCTAACATCTCAACTGTTACTGAGAAGCCAAAGCAAAACCTATCTTCAAGCCTCCTTTGGAAAGGTTTGTTATGAAGATGGCCATGTTGATATTCAATATTTTTTCGGTTAGTCCAGGCAATCACAGTTGAAATTCCTTGTAATCCTTGGGATTTTTCCAGGAGGATTTAGAAAGATCATTTCTAAGAGCATCCAGTTGGCAGAAAAAGTTAAATCTGGATACAGACAGGGTGATATCCAGGTATGATTTTTGTTGCCTTTATGTTGTTGTGCTTCACTCTCTTTGAGTTTACTTTTATGTTTCGTTTTGTAGGTTGCTGTTTTTGAGGAAATAATTAAGGGGATGAAGGCAAGAACCCTTTTTGTCAATGCCATGTTATTGTTTATTTAGAAGCCTGGAAATTTGAATTCAAATTAAAGTTGTAATTCCAAATGGGCAGTTCTTTTTCTCATTCTTTCGGGCTATATTGAAAATTTAAAGCTCAAACGAAAATAAAATGGTACTTGCAGGGGACTAATGCTTCAGCGTGGAGTAATGTTGTCTTCGTACCTCCTGGTTTTGATGTTTCAACGGATACTTCCCAACAATAGGCAACTGCAAAGGCGCAGGTGATGGTATTTTAGATTAGATTGTCAATCAATTATATGCTGGCAGCTGGTAGGAATCTTACCATGTTGCATTTCATTCCGACAAAAGAGTTCACAATGTTGGGTATGCAATTTTCTTGCACCTTTGTTGTCTTAGTTTTCTGCTTATTTTTGTTTGTGTTGCGAGTCAAGTTTTATTATCTCGCAGCAATGATCCGATTTCAGCGTATTGTTTGTTGCATGCTACGCTGAAATCGTTTCATCAAAGTAGGAAAAAATTACGAAGAGGTTCCAACATACACGTTTTGTTTTCTAGAAATGCTGTGACAAGATTATTCCTCTGTCAACTTGACTTTAAACAAATAATCAAACACATTGATTGATAAATACTTATGTTGGTACACTGCCACTCTGCCTTTTAAATTTGTTCTCAACTCTCATTTGAATTTCAAATTGGATATCCTATTTGAATGAATAGTTACAAATTACTTTCGTGTTTCATTTAGTTGGTACACTAATTTTGATTTTATGTTCAATTTCAATGCAAAATCCCCCTTGTTATTTTGAAGCCAAACATGGCAGTGCACCGAATAAGACTGCTGAATTTCCATGCGAAAGAGTGGAAGAAAAATAGCAATACACCCCCCCGTTGGTACAGAAATCCATCTCCATCCTGTCAATTTTGCAACAATATGTGTATTGAGAATGACCTCTTGTAGTGTGTTGGTGCAAAAGCAAGATTCCTTTCTTTTCGAGTAGACCTAAGACAATCAAGTGGCACTAATTTTCCGAGGAGGGTTGCTTTCATTGTCTATAGACAAGATGCAATTGGCTAGGTTAGGTCCAAACCCTACTTTGTGTCACAATCTTAAGAGGGAGGACCTTCATTTGCACCGATTTATTGGTTTTCGGTCATAATAATACTCTATGATTTGATTGAATTTGATATTATATATGCACATTGTTACTATTATCCTTTTTAACATTGTAGAAGTATAAACGTTTATACAAATCCATGTGTAATCTTTACTTGTATAATTATGAAATATAGAAAACATGTATTGTGAATGCATGTTTCAAATATGCAGCAATGTTCATTTTAACACATATTTTCCAAGTTATAGCACATGTACGCTTAGAAAATCATCTAGATGTTACATTAGTTTCAAATGTAAATTAACTTACAAAAATTAATCATGATTTTAACAAAAGCTGTGGTCCGCTCTCCTACCGCATATGCCATCAGCAGCTCCCCACATGCCTTCTTTATAATTCTCATACTATCATCATCAATTAACACACAAGTGGTCCTTTGTATGATCATCAAATTATTCACAATTGGCCTTATTCAACTAATTGTCTAAATTAAAAAGGAGTTTATCAAGAATTCATTAAATGCCATTCATTCCATGCACCTCAACCTTACCTAAGCCGTCATGCATGTATATAAATATATACAATGAATTTCTTTTAAATAATACGCGATGCATCACATTATTTATATGTTTGTCTAATTTTTTTGATATATTTATTTATTTTTAACGTCAGTCAAAATTGAGGGGCAAATATTTAAATAAAAATTATCATACATTTATAATAAAGTGTGCATGCATTTGTTGGAATCATAACATTCAAAGAATCCCAAGACAAAAGGAAAGATGTCAACAAGAATAAAGTGAAGGTGAGGTTTAAATTCAATGTCTCTCCAATTATTTGATTAAATATAAGTGAAAATATTCTCAAATGGTATGAAATTTTATAAGTGATTTTAAAAGCTTCCAACAGATAACAATTTCTTGCAATATCACTCGGAATTGGAATCATTAGCAGATTATTATTATTATTAAATATTTAATTAATCACTCCATTTTAAGTCACAAGATTATAGGGAGGGAATAAATTAAAAAAGAACACTTATTTCTTTGATATTTGTTGCATTTACTTCTAATGATGGGAATTAATTATGATTGATGGAGAATAATTCGCAAAAGGTAAAACACATAAACATACTTTTTATTGGATCCAGCAGTAACGCATGTTAGATTATAATTAGGGGGTCATCAATAATTAAAAATTATCTTAATTTTTTAGAGATTTAAATAAATTCTTAAAATCTAATTTTTTAAAAAAAATTTAATAATCATTTGTATTTTTGTATTTTAAAATTACTTTTGTTTATAAACAAATCGATTTTTTATTTTTATTTTTTTGTTGAGGATGAGATTTAATACAATTGTTGTATTACGACCAAACAACCCCTCCTTGTAAGAATTTTTACTTTTTCATAAATTTATTACAACTGTATATCACATTAAGTGTTATAGATCGTGACTCACCCAACACATGATGTATAACAGAATGAGTTTTGAATTTTGTTTGCTTGTTTTGTTCCAAAATTAATAACCACCCAGTGAATGCAGTGGCAACGGTCAATAATGGGAAGTGCTGGTCTCGTGATTGCATTTAGTTTTTAACTCCAAGGTTAAGGTATGTATACATACATACGGTATGTATGTATATTCTCTCGCTTTTATTTTTATCAAAAATAAAATAAAATAAAATACTAAAATGAAGCAGGATGGATGGGAAGAGGACTCGGATGCAACGTGGCAGAAAGGTAATGGACAGAAATGGCATAATTGATAGGCGGTGCTCTTTTCCCAGCTTAAAAAAGCATAATTTTACACCTTTATTCCGCCACGCCATTCTCCTTCCCATTCCCAGTTGGCATCCACCACTTCTTTTGCAATCATTTCAATTGGACCCTACAGAGAGCAACCTGATTATTCTTAACCCACTGTTCTTTCTTACATTAATTTTAAAATTATAATTTATTAATAAATTTTTTAAATATATATATATAGTTTTAATGTACGTGAACAATACATAAAGCTTTTATAAAAAAAAACAAAAGAAAATGAGATAAGAACGAAAGAAAAAACTAAAATGAGGGATAGGCCATAGCATAGCATGGCATGCCCCCAAAAAACAAAAGGTTCCAGCTTTGATTGTGTGCTAAGCTGGCACCAGCTTAGTCTGGCTCCTCCAGTTATTGCCTCACGCGTTATCCACCCTCCATGCTCAACCTGCAAGATTATTTATTTTTTTATTTTTCTCTGTGACCATGTCTCTCTATATATATTGCCTTCTCTTCAAAACTCTTTTGTCAAAGCATTTTCAAACACCCTTCTTTTTTCTATTTGCTTCATTCTCTTTGGTTTCTATACAAACTACAAACAACAAGAACAAGAATATGGGGTTCGTCTTGATGATTGGGTTAATGTTAAGTTGCTTGATGGTTGTTGCCTCTGCTAGCTTCTATCAAGACTTTGATTTAACATGGGGTGGTAAAAGAGCTAACATTTTCAATGGTGGACAGCTTCTTTCTCTGTCTTTGGACAAGGTTTCTGGTTCCGGATTTCGGTCCAAGAAAGATTATTTGTTTGGCAGAATTGATATGCAGCTCAAACTTGTTGCTGGTGACTCTGCTGGCACTGTTACTGCCTATTATGTACGTTCAGCTCTCCTCTTTACCCACTTCTATTTCTTTCTCTGCTTTCTCTGTTTTGCTCCATAATGATCATACTGCAGTCTTTGCATGAAAAGTTTATGCATTTTATCGTTTATAACTGTGCATTCACGAGCAGCTATAGCAAGTTCATTCCTGTTTTGTTTTGGCTCTTTAAAAAAAATAAAATTCAAAATTTGGACCCATAAAATAAGGGCCAGTGGGACCATATCGTGTCAATTCAAGGAACATGATAATGTCTGTCATATGTCCACCATACCCTATTGAGTGTTTTGGTCATGGCTATGTGCTCCTGCAGTTATCTTCTCAAGGACCAACCCACGACGAAATCGATTTTGAGTTCTTGGGAAATGTCAGTGGTCAACCTTATATTCTCCACACCAATGTTTTCGCTCAAGGCAAAGGCAACAGAGAGCAACAGTTCTATCTCTGGTTCGATCCCACCAGAAATTTCCACACTTATTCCATAATCTGGAAACCCCAACACATCATGTGAGAACCAACAACTACGCCCTTTCTTTCTGAATATTCACCATTTTTAGTTACTATGGTCTGATTTAAATTGAAACTGGCGCTCTGTTTCAGCTTCTTGGCGGACAACATTCCAATTAGAGTGTTCAAAAATGCTGAATCCCTTGGCGTTCCTTTCCCTAAAAACCAGCCTATGAAGATATACTCAAGTCTTTGGAATGCCGATGACTGGGCTACAAGAGGTGGTTTGGTTAAAACTGACTGGACTAAGGCACCATTTACTGCATATTACCGCAACTTCAAGGTCATTCCCTGCAGTTCTTGTGGTTCTAAATCGTCTAGCTCGTTCTCTGATGCTGCATGGCCGGCCAACGATGAGCTTGATGCTACTAGCAGAAGAAGACTGAGATGGGTTCGGAAATATTTCATGATTTACAATTACTGCACAGATTTAAAACGATTCCCTCAAGGTGTTCCTTCTGAGTGCAGGCAACGCTGATGGTGAATGACTTGGTGGGCAAATTTGGGTGTTGTTTGTAATATATTTGTGGGTTGAAGATTCCTTGACGGCCTCTTCCTCTGATTCAAGTTTCACTCAGCCTGATTGATTCTTGGTTAGGGGTTAAATAAATGAAATTCTTTATTTCTTGTTTCGCAGTTTGCTGTTTTCTGTACTGGCATTGAGCTTGTAAATTCTCTACTACTACTGCAGGCAATAAAATTTTCTTCTTCTACAATTCAGCATAGGAACTGATAATCAATCCTTTTAAATATTTCATTCAATTATAAGCCAATCAGCATAGCTAGCTTAATGTCAACCCTTGAATAGTTTTAGAAAATGATTGATTATTAAGTAATAACTATATTCAATTCATGTATTAATTTTAGGAAACCTCCAACACTTTAAAGCAAATAGGTTCCTCATTAAAAAGATAATAATAATAAAAGTTATGCAATTTCTCAGTTTTGCAATACTGCCACAATAGTCTGATCAAATCTCTTTGCTACTGCAAAAATTTAAATGGGTTTACCTTTTCCAATTTAGGTGATTAATTAATCATGTGAAATCATAATTTTCTAGTCCTGATAAAAATAACATAACCTGAGGCAATCACAATTACAATTTTTCTCATTACTCTCTCTTGGAAAATAGTAAATACATCTAGAATTTGAGTCCTAGTATATTTTTATTTTCTCTTCACAAATCCAATACATGTAATCCTCTTCAGATCTCATGCAGCTGTGTGGAACCAATTTAATAACATCATCAAAAGCACGAATGTGCTAACTATGTAAGCAAAATTATCTGCAAATTCATGTGAAAGAAAAAATGTCCTGAACTCCTTGAGTGTGCACAGAATATGCCTACAAATCATCACAATTTTGCCATGTGCAATACGGTAACTCCCTCTCTGTCAACACAAATTTTTTTCTTTCCCTGTGCTCATTAACCTATATTTGCTTTGTGAGTCTGAGTCAGACTCTGTAATAAATTTCTCTTCAACATAATTCGCAAATGTCACCCTTGGTCGCTGAGCACACTGCAGGGAAAAAAAAAGTGTTCTGTTTGTTACAAGTTTTGAGAAATAATACATATTATTTAAGTCCAATGGGGAAAATAACAAATATGGACAGTTTAAAAAACTAGAACAAGTTTGTAGAGTTAGGCTACACTCACAGTGACCTTGCAGTGAATGTTGAGATCAAAATTCATTTGGCTAAGGCGGTTTTGTGCCAGTTCTTCCGCTTCAGATGTTCTCCTGCAGGCCTCTTTCGCCTTTGATTCAAAACAAAGGAAGCTCACAAGTCAACTACTATTTCAAATCCAAAATTGTCTTAAATGAATGAACAACAGTGAAGCTACACCACAGTAATAGATTAGAGATACTGCCAACAAACTTGCTATATACCTTGGCATAACCAACATAAAGTATGCTGTTTCTGAAAAAAAAGATTTTTGGCACTCAATGGAAGCAATTGAGTCAATGTTTGCAGGAAACTTTAGAAAATCTAAGTTCTTTTTGAGCAACTGGTACATGTAAGAAAGAGTATAAGATGCTAAAATTTAGTGTCTTTCATATCTTCTGAAAGTTTCTTAAAAGGGAATTGATTGTCAAATATTGCCGTCTTGAAGTGAACTCCCTGGAAGCAAAACATGGTTGATGTGTGTGATGAAATAAATAATAGACACAACTACTGTATTTCAATAATAGAAGGTGTCAGACATGAATACGCATACATATATTACTTATAATCCAGAAATTAGATTGATGTAGAAAACATTATTAAAATTCTTAAACAAGTGAGACCATACATCTTATTTGGTATTTAGATCTTATTTATTTCAATAGAAGTCTTATTTTGGAAACGAGTCTTATTTAGTAATCATATTTTAAGAGCAAGCCACAATTTAATGTTTAGTTCAATGAGTAGTCAATTACAAGTACTAATGCCGGACATGTTTTCAAGCATCTGAAATGACAAATTTTGGTTGTATATGTCACGCATTCAAAGAAAAGAATCAAGAGCTTGGAATGAGGGTACTATTTAAATCATATGTTAGATATCCAGCAAATAACTAAAACACAATTGATAAACTCCCATTAAATGATTGATATCAGACCTGAGGATAGGACTTGTATGCACGTATCTGTATTTTGATTGCAAACTAGAGATGAAGGTACTGTAGTAAATCCTGGGCCCAATAAATTAACTGACACTATAATCTGTAAATAATACAAAAGGGGATAACCTAAATGACCTTTCTAATACTGTTTCTCTATGACTTCTGCTGCTTTAGAAAGTGTTTCATCATATGACTGTGTGACCTTCGCCAACCAGACCAAGTTACTTCAAGTGCAAGCTAATTCTATCCAAGTGGAGAAACCATATCTACCTGAGTGCAATTTCCAGTGATATCTAAGAATCCAGTGCACATGAGTCAGATTATGATGTCATTATAGGCCTGGGAAACCTTAGCAACCGTACATCCTCAACTGTACACCTGAGTGACCATTCCAAATTTTGTTACGAAAAAAGGGCTCTAGTTTCTAATAATGAATATAACTTGGAAGAAATACATCACACTCAGAACAGCATGGATCCTTGAATTTGACTTGCATGATTAACTACACAAGCAGCAGTTCATTGACTTCTCGTTATATATTTTGAGTCACAATTTTATGAATAGATTCTTAGCCTGCAAAGACCTGCAATTTGAGTGATACACTTGACAAAGCTATGGAAAGCTATTCAATTGCTTGGACAGCAATTTTTTCTTTCTAGGGCAAAGACAATGCCCAATTGCTAGATAGGGAACAAGGGGCATATTATCCTAACTATAAAAGAAAACCTAAGAAGGGTTAAATTCAGATTGATAGATACATTATAGGTCATCGTAGAACTTCAAAAGAACACAACAGGTTTATGGATACATTATTCATCACAATTCCTTCATGAATAAATTCATGTAAACCAGTATTCAATATGTCAAAGCTCTATAAAAAAGAAATAGATTGTTGTCGTACAAGATATAGAGGCTACAATGTGAATGTAAGATGAAAGTTGCAGAGAGCAGAATATTTCATTCATCATGTAAATGTGGATAACTGATAATGCAAAATTTAGACACCCTTTGATTCTTTAATAACATTTCTCATTGACTGGCAACTTTTACATAGATATAAAATGTTGACCGTATTTTTTAACTAAGTACTAAAAAGCATGTACAAGGAAATGAATGCAGTACTATTCACAAAGTAGCTTGCTATAGTAGACAGAAAAGTAGTTCAAATTGGAGAACAGAGTTAATGACATGTATTATGTAGATTGCTATGGTAGACAGAAAAGTAAGAAAAGCAGGAACATCGTGTTTTTAGGGTCTATACAGTGCTAACCTGACTGGCGCAAACAAGAACATGACCATCATCACTGAAAGCAGATTCCTCCAACATATTGCGTACATATGATAGTTCCTTGATTAAATCTAAAACCAGTTCTTCGGCTTCTTGCATTTGATTTCTTGAGAACTCAAATGCCTTTTCCGAGTGTAGACGAAAGGAAGAACAGTTCAAACAAGTACAAAGCCCTCTGCATTCCCGAGGAGTTCTTTTAAGAATCCCCATTTTAGAAACAGCAGTAGGAATATTAAAACGAGAAGTTTTTGAATAGTGTGATGAGTTCCGAAGCAAGTTTTCTGCTTCAATTTGATTTGCATCATTATTAACTTCTATAATTGACTTATTCCAATCCTTTTCAATGTTTAGGGACAATGACTGTGGAGCATCTTTTCTTAAGAAAGCCGCAGAACTGCAAAGAGGACATAACGACATCCCTGGAAGATTACTTCTACCAATTTTATTGATAGTTTCAGGGCCCTCCAACTTTTTAATGGTATTTGATATATCCTCTTCAAAATGAACATCTTTCTCCAGCTGTAAATGAAGTGGCTTTGGAGATACATTACCATGCTTAAATGATGCTGTATTTGGTTCTTGATCATTTGATGAAGCCATTTTTGCAGCAATAGGCAGTGCACTATGATCACCAGTTTGACGCTCATGACGACACTCATTGCCATTAGAATTTCCAATGGACATTTCTTGACAATCAGAGACAAGGGGAAGTGACAGAGGGTCTGCTTCATAACTTTTCTCAAATTTCAAAATTGGGTCTTTTCCAGAAGCACCTAAAAGAAACAATTATAGGAAATATTGCCTTCTCAGGAAAAAACCCTAACGAACATATCCAGTGCCCAACGATCAACTGAAAGCAGAGGAAATGAAACAGGACTTACTGGAATTATCTTTCATAACCTCCATCAAAAAAGGAAGCATCCTTCTATAGCCCATTGAACCTGGTGCTTTGAATAACTTCAACCTTGAGCATCGATTCAGAACCTATCATTATAAGAAGTGACAGCTTAGTATAGATCAGTCATATTTTCTTCCTAGTTTAATCGTGATAGTAAAATGGCATTGGCGAAGTGTAATTAACCTACATTAACACTCTGTAAGGACAACATAATTTTCTTAAAAAGAACTGTTTGAGGGCTGAAAATTTCAAAGATTTGAGAAACTTACCAGTTTCCTCGAAGAACTGGAGGCAATAGTTTTGTCATCGACAGCGTTATTATTTCTGTAGGCACCTCCACTCAATGGCTTCCCAAAAAGATTATCCACATTATGCATACGCTTCACGCTATTACCTCCAGACTCAGCAACTACAGCCTTACCAAAGTTGTCATCATCTGGCAGTGTCATTAGAACATGTTCTTTATTTGAGTCGTTAATGTGCTCTAAAAAATCACCACGTTCATCATCTCTCTGCTCAGCATTACTTAAATTCAAATTCTGTTCTCTATTAGGCAAGTCTGCATTTGCAGGGTTTAGATTATTAACTTCAGAAGAATCCCCTACACGAGGTTCATATACGCCTTCAGTTTTCAACTGCTTTGTATCTTCAAAACAATGACCATCCTCACTATTTTTACTAGAATTGCTCTTGACTAAAGACACACTGCAGTTCAAATTGCTCCTATTTTGAGGATCACAAGAATCAACATCAATATTTGCAGTTTTCCCACTATCAATCGACTTTGTTTCATTAGAAATTGCAATTATTGAATTATTCAGAACCACAGTCGGTTCGTGGTCAGAAGTCTTGATGTCAACTTCCTCAATTTCCCAATTCTCAATTGGCTTTGACCACTCTTCAACAATTGAATTCAAGGTGTGAGAGAAATCCACACCCATGCAAGATTCTTTTTGAACTTCCTTCGTGCACTCGATGGATGTTGATTTGGATTTTTCAACATGATCAACATCATTACTTTCACCAGGACAACGCTCACTCGTAGATTTATTTATCAAGATGTCTTGACCATGAGAACTTGAGTGCGAGTATTCTTCCGGGCCCATTTCAAATTTTTGATACTGACCCATTTTCCGAACACCTGTAAGTACTATTTGAAAGAAAGTTTAGCTTCCAAGTTTTACAAGGCTTTTAGTGAAAAATAAAGAGTTCAATCAAAATGATCAAAAATTAAGAAGAAAATTTAGATTACAAGGGAGCATAGAAGTTACGAGATCTATCTTCTGAAATATCCATCAGATAGGGAAGCAATCTTCTATAGCTGAATGAGCCAGGTGCTTTGAAAAGTTTAGCTCGATAACATGGACGAAGAGCCTATTTAAGATATCCATAACAGGTCAAGATTTATAGCGAGCCACAAATTAATCAAAAACTCCTAGTGTGTGACAGAATGTATTAAAATTTTGAAGTTCTTACCGATTTAATTCGAGAATTGTTGCTGTTTCTTTGATTTTGCTCCCTTTCATTTGATTGCTTCTCCATAAGAAAACCCACTCTTTGTTCCCCACTTTCCTCTCCCTCCTTAGCACCAAAAAGAACTTCAATATCTGGCGGTGTTGATTGAACATGTTCTTCACCCAAACCACCAAGAAGATTTGAAACATCCTGCTCTTCATACATTTTCGACTCCTCCGGGAACGATCTAGGATCTGTATCCTCCAGATTCAGATCTTTTGAAGATAAACCGAAATCAAGTTTCTCAATTTTATCGTTACATTTGCTCACATTTGCATCGACAACATCTCTGTTAAAAAAAGAATTGCAAGAAAACCCACTTTCTGAAATCTCGATTCCTTTCTCAGACTCTTTTCCCTTTTCATTTTCCCCACCCAAACCAAACCCGTTCGAGAAAACGCGTCTGGAGCGCAGATCTTTGATTGATAAGCAAGACAAGTCGTTGACATCGGAAGAATCTTGGGTCAGAACTCTTCTTCTACGTTTTTCAGAATGCGGTTGAACAAAACTCGGACCTAGGGTACGGTGATCGAAGCGGGCTCGGCCAGAGCGGTTGCGATGGACGTAGATCTGGGATTTGCTGCGAGTGAAGATTCCCACCATTGGATGATTGGCTGTACAGGATTGTCTCTTACGTTTCTGGGAGCCGAGGCTTCGTTTTTCGGCCATGGTGTATTCAGAGATTGGAGAGAGGGCGTGATTAAGATTTGGCGGGAAAGATGGACAAAGACGGTAATGTTCAGCCTCCTTTTGGCGGGAAACGGAGCCAGAGATGACTTTGTTTTGGCGGGAAACGGAAATTTTAATTTATTTATTTCTGGGGCAATAATCAATTTCAAAACGACTTTATTTAAAAAAAAAGTATATATATATATATATATATATATATTCATTGTAATTAGCATTCTACTGATTAAAATCTCCCTGACTGTCATATTTTACTTTTATAAACTAATTTAATAGCCATTTCTTTCTTTCTTTCACTCTTCAATTGATACAACCATACATGCTCTCAAGTAGTGGCAAATTTGAATCCTACCAATTCAAGTGGATCCAAATTGACACATTAACTACTCTTCTAGTTCAAAAGACAACAAATAGGAGCAATATGCATGTAGCTTATTAGCAGAAACTCCCAGAAGAGAAAATTTTACAACTCTCTTGAATTTTCTCTCCCTTTTGTCATTATTTTCTCTCTGCTTTTGGATTTGTATCACAAAATGTTCCTAGATTGTCCAAGGAAACACAAAAAGTCAGTAAACAAACACATTGCAACATCTCTAAGAACCAAAATTCCCATTTCCAATAGCTAAAACATTGGTTAACAGTTTGACCAATATGACTGAAGAACAATCGCGCTGTTAACTAAGAATCCTTGCCCCGAATTTGCATGGCAGGCTTATCTTCATTCGAGTCCAAAATACGATTTACATACTCATAATCACTTTTATACATAGACAAAGATCCAACAGTAAAATTAAAGAACATAATAGTACAATTATTGGAGTATTAGGCCTAATGCATACCATTTAGCTTCTACTCATGATAACACAAAAATATTTTTAACTCAATAAAAAAAATCATAAATTACTAACAAGCACATGGAATTCTAATATATAGGAAAAAGATGGAAATTATTAAAAAAAAAGGAAAATTGTAAGAGAAGAGAGAAAGAGAAAACAAACAAACAAACAGTAATTCAGTAAGATTTAAAAGAGAAAACGCATTAGTAACTCCTAAAGACAAACAATGTAAAAAGAGAGCAAGACCCACCTTCCATTTTATTTATTTTTAAAATGTAACAAAAGACTCGCAGTTCTAACGGCTCTCTTAGAAATTGTAGAAGGGCTGTAAACCGAAACTTGAGAGCTCATGATCATAGTTCATAGACACGGATAAAACAAAATAAAGACAAATAAAATCTATTTACAAAATACGCCAACCTCATCAACAAAAGCCTTGAGATTCTTATCAGAAGACCCACCTTCTCTGGCAGCTTCTACTGCCAAATCCTTCCATTTCCTGGCATTTACTCTGACTTCTTCTACTTTCTCTCCTTCTCCAATCACCAAGTCCAGACACCTCTTAATCTCATCGCTTTTAACTATCCCTTCTTCGTTTGCATTCACTCTCACGCCAGTTTTACAAAAATCTTCGATAATTTTTGAGTTTGTGCCTTGATCTGTCCACTGAGGAAACGCCACCACTGGCACCCCAGAAGCAATGCTTTCCAAGCAAGAATTCCATCCACAATGGGTTATAAAACAACCCAGCGATGCATGGGACAGAACTTCTACTTGTGAACACCATGGCACTATCATTCCCTTTTCATTCAGTTCTTGTTTATAGTTTATCAATTCTTCTTCTTCTTTTTCTTCTTTCTCTTTCGCCCGGTTTTCTTTTTCTCTTATGACCCACAAGAATGGATGGCCACTGTCTAGCAACCCTCGTGCAATTTCCTCCATTTGGTGCTTCTCCAAAACGCTGATGCTTCCAAATGATACGTAGATAACCGATGACTTTGGCTTTGAATTCATCCATTCGATATAGTTCTTTGAATTATTGAAAAGATCGCCTCGAAAGGAAGTATCTAGCGGGGCCTTTCCATCCAAAACAGCCGTCGGAACCAACGGTCCGACGGCAATCATATTGAATCCATCAATGGCTCTTAAGGATTCTGGTTCTAATGTTGCAAAGGAGTTGACAAGAACTTTCTTGTTGCCTTCAACAATTCTCTCTATTTGTTCTTTGATTGTTTCTAAAAATACAGTATGCGTATTTGATGAGACTAAGAAAGAAGGAAGATCTCTGGCTGTCAGTTGCGGCAGCCGCGGTAATTCTATCAAACATGTAGGTTCATTAGCCTTCTCTTTAATGAAATCTCCATACCCGTAGAAGTTATAGTAATAGATATCGAAAACCAGTGCTGGTTGAGTCCAAAGAAACGTGGAAGGAAGGTGAAATTCACGCGCCACCTCCCCTACCCAAGGCAAAAGTGGGGTGTACACCAAGCTAGTACATGGATGACCCTCATTTTCACTAGTCTTGATGATTTCCCTTAAAGTTTCGGATCCGCGACGCTTTATCTCCAACATGTAGCGTGCGGGATGAAATTTAAAAGCATTGAATCCGTTGTCGAACCCGTCAGAGAAGATAGCGAACGATAAGCCGTCGCGAGCTGGGCTTTTGGTCATGCAGCGGTGGGCATAGGCAGTGGTGGCGAAGGTTACCCGTGCGCCAATTTTTATAAGACGGCTTGCGAACTGGAGGGCAGGGTTTATCTGGCCCTGTAAAGGAAATGTTACCACTAGAAAATGGGGTTCCACCTGCGTCATATACGGCGGCGCTCAGCGGCTTAGTTTTTGTACTTTTAATAGGAATAGGGATTAATATGCAAATGCTTCAATTGAGCTGCAGCTACGATGCAGAAGGGAAACGATTAAATAAGGGATTGAAATTGGAAATGGTGACGTTTGAGATGACGATTTGAAGTAGCCTTGGGATACCCAAAACAAAGAGTGAATGGCATGTTTGGACGGCCATATTGAACTGTCTAAACCACCAAAACAGTGGTTTTTTCTATCGAACTTGACAAGTCATCTATAAAATCAACTGACACATCACTTCAAATTTCAAATCTTGGTTGGAATTTGAAGTGGCTGAAGCAAGCCTGCTGGTGAAAAAGCTTCATTTTTGTCGTGTTGACACATTGAAGATTGAGTAATATATTTTCATATCTCATCTCTCATATTCGGCCAAACAAAATTTGTGATATCCATTTGCAAGTCCTTGATATACTCCATAATGTCCTCCAATCTTTGAGTAGTGGAATTCTTGAAAAACTTTTAGTTTAATCTCAGTTTTTGGTGGCACTATAACTTCCTGTTGAGAACACAACACCGTTTGTTTAAGAGTAAAGTATTTAACTAATTCAGCTTGGCTTTTCATTAGCTCTTTTCTTTGTCGAACATGCGGACTATTTGCTTGGGCAGCTCGTAAATCTTTCCAAATTTTGAATTTTGGCCTTGTGATGGCTTGTAATGTTGGGCTGTCTGGTTTTTGAGAGAATGCGTCTGCTGCCTTATTGTGTTTACCTCGCTTGTATATTACTTCATACGCATAACCACCAGCTTCGCTACCCTCATTTGTTGTTCGGGAGTCGTAACTCTTTGATGAAGCAGTAATCTCGAACTCTTTTGGTCCGTCTTGATTTGAATTTATGCCCCCATGAAGTAAGGTCGCCAACTTCTTATTGTTTCTAGCATGACCATGCCTTCTTCTTTGGACCGAGGGCATTGCTCATGTATGCAACTGGTCTTTCTTGTTGATTTAAAAAAAAGCTCCGATTCCTTGTTCTGATGCATCTGCTTTTACCATGAACATCTCATCAAAGCTAGGCATTACCAAGACTGGGGTTGTAGTAAGAGCTTACTTGAGATCTTTTAAGGCTTGCTCGACTAGAGAGTTCCATTCAAACTATCCTTTCTTCAACAAATGGGATAGAGGTTTAGAAATTATACCATACCCTTTTACAAATTTTCTATAATAGACAGTAAATCATAAAAATCTCTTAAGTTCAGTAGCATTTGAGGGTTGAGGCAGTGTCTACTCGTACTCCTTGATCAGTTACAACACGCCTAATATATTCTACTTCTCTTTTTTTGAAAACACATTTAGAAGGTAAATATATCATTGATGTGTAAATTTGCGTAATAAATTTTTAAAAAGAAAACCTTTAATTTCGAATTGAGTATTTGTGTATTATTAACGAGTAACGATGTTACAATGTGATGAATGTCACTGTGATGGGAGCCAATCACGCCTCTTTTTCTGTACTGACAGGGAATTAATTTGTTCATGTTTTGGTTGGCTGAGAATGCCATGATGCTGATAGGGAATCGTTTTAATTGAGATTAGAATTGGCAAT
Source organism: Xylocarpus granatum (assembly GCA_019650275.1). Lineage (NCBI taxonomy): Eukaryota > Viridiplantae > Streptophyta > Magnoliopsida > Sapindales > Meliaceae > Xylocarpus > Xylocarpus granatum. The sequence goes on along the minus strand of BNST01000352.1, from coordinate 27,176 downwards.
GTGAAATGGTGACGTTTGAGATGACGATTTGAAGAATGAAGATTCGTATTTAAGGAGAATTCTGTCACTTCTTGATCACTGTCGTCTGAGTTGACAGCTAATAGCACGGTGACTTGACCAGGCAGCTAAAAGTTAAACCGTGGAGATAATGTTGGACTGATAGTCATAGAGATTAGAACACAACACAAACCTCCGATATTTGTAAGGAATTATACCTTTACAATTATCATTATTAAAAGAATGAATTGAAAGTTCGTCATTATCTTACTCTTTCAAAACTGAACGATGTTATTGTAATCTCACCAAACTTGTTCCTGTAACCGATTTTCTTTATTTACAATACCTTCGTCTTGCAATTCTTTTTTAAAAAATAAAAAAATATATATCAAATTAAATTTATAAATATTTTATTTTATTTCAAATACTCTTTATATTTCATATATAATACATATAATTTATTAACTTTTAATAAATTTTTTTATAACTAATCACAAAAGTGTATGTATACAAAGATTTATGTCCCTAAACCTCATGACATGATTGGTTTTAGAGTACATGTCCAACAAATATAAATAAGCTCGATACATCCCATAGGCTTAAGTTCTAATGGGCTTGTTTTATGAGTTAATATTTTATTAAATAATAATATTTAAAAAATTAAATATTATAGAGCCCATGGGCCGAAGTTTAGACTTGACCCCTTTGACACCTCTCAAAGTTATATTTAGACATACGGATAACATGGTTGATTTCTATCCAATCCGTTAACTTTTTGACAAATTCTAAATTACTTGACCTTTTTTGTGAATTTGCAATGCCGCCTCAATTACTATATTTAACTAATACTATTTTCTTAGTCAGTATTAAAGTAATATGTAAATATATATTATAAAAATTTTAATATTCTTGTTTAATATTGAAAACAAAATGGGTTAGAGCCAAGACATCATCAATTGCCACAAACGCCACTAGAATCCTCAAAACTCAATGTACTTAAATCATGAAATTATTATTAGCAATCACTACAAAGAAAAACTAAGCCACCATGAAACGACAACATTAAATGATGGTGAGTGGCAACACAATGCCACCACGACCATTAATCAATGTACAGAGTATTGTTTGAGGTTAAGACTGGCATAGGCACAAATTCGCGTGCATGCGGGGCTCATTCGAATCGGTGATCAAGGCAAAATGTGATTTCGTTTGGTGGTTAGGAGCGTGAACGGGATTTGTCTCCTTTTTAGAAACCAGCCAAGACGGGAACAATGAGGAGCCTGTAACTCATTTGTAGAGATTTTAATATACTGAAATTGAGGTGCCCATTAACCGTTCCAAATGACTTTTTTTAAAACTGAAATTGGTAGTAGATGTTCGTGACTATTTTCTCGGGGTCTAACTCTGGTGACTTTGTCTTGTAAATAACAAAGTGAAATGCAGATAAAGAATCGCTTTCCATGCATTTGACAGTTAAGCAATAGTCAGACTCTTACCAAAGTCAAATTCTGGATTTAGGTAAATATCACATAGTTTGCCGTTCAACTACTTTTCAACCACTACGGACAACTGTTGTCCATAAGTATATAGCTAGAAAATAAGACAAGGATAAGAAAACAACGAATTGAAGAAGGCTTCGATGCTTCTTCATGCATTTAAATTATTAGACAATTCAATCATGCAAAATCCTCTGTTGAAGCATCACAACTTGGAATAAGCCTGTTGATCTTGGTTTTGTCTAAGTCCATTGTCTATTGGGCGTGTGTGTGTATAAACCTAATCCAATGCGTTGCCATTGCTAGTACTGGGGCTCTAGTTTTCTCTTGGCTGAACAATAAGTTCATGCAATGATAGATGGATGCATTGCAATATTCCGTTCACTTTTTTGTAATTTATTATTTCTTTCAATTTTTTGAGATGTATTTGATGGAGTACGTGCGCACGATGTAACAATATGCTTTTGATGACCATGTCAAATATATAATTTAAACTGTATAATCTCCTGTGCTTGGTACAAACTGCTTTGAATTCAGATTCCATGCACAAAATACAAATACTTACGAGGTGACGTAAGAGGTACGAGCTTCAAATGACAAAACTTGGGAATAAATCGAGTGGTCACGTCACATCAAATCCACGCGGTTTAGAGTAAGCAACAGCTGTCAAAACGCGGGGCGTCGCCATCACCACCGTCGATCCGATTCCATCCAGCCCAAAATTCTGGGCATTCTCTGCTAGGTCTGGCTCCCCCGCCTATCTAATATTCATTCGTATCTCCAAAGTTAATATTAATTTATGCAATTTTACCTTCATGTCCCTTGTTTGGTCTCATTTACAGTCTTTTCTCAAAATTAATTTTAAAAGGAAAACCAGTTAAAATGAAAATTAGATTTTAAAAACCTTTGGCTTGGCTTGGAAAATTTAGCGTGAAAGTGGAGCAACCGTTGTTCACTTTCGTTTGGGTTTCGGACAGCTACTCAGTTGCAGTTTTGGTTTAGTTGTACCGAAAAACAACAGGCCTACACACACAACACAACACCACCAAACAATTTGGCATCGAAATCCAATCCTCACAAACAAAAACACGAACACATGATGCTCAAACAACCTCAACTTCTTCTCTCCGCCGTTCTCCTGCTCCTTCTCCCCTTCCTCCACCTCACCTCGACGGCGTTGGCCGATGACTCCGATGCCATGCTGAAACTGTCTCAGTCTCTTAAGAATCTCCCATCATCCTGGTCGACCACTTCCTCCACCGGCTACTGCAAATGGATCGGCGTTAATTGCGACAACTCGGAACGCGTAACCAGCATCAGCCTCTCCGGACGCAATCTCACCGGCACTCTTCCCCAAGAAATCTCTTCTCTATCACAAATCAAAACCCTTTCTCTCCAAGAGAATGGCATCTCCGGTCCCATGCCGTCTTTGGCTAATCTCACGTCTTTGCAAGAAATTTATTTGGACGGCAACAATTTCACCAGCGTACCCAATGGCTGTTTTGATGGGTTGTCGAACTTGCAAGTCTTGAGTATCAGCCATAATCTAAATCTTTCGCCTTGGTCTTTTCCTAATGAATTGACCAAATCTACTAGTCTCACCACTTTGTACATGGATAATGCGAACATCGTTGGTTCAATTCCTGACATATTTGATTCTTTTGCGAGCTTACAAAATGTGAGACTTTCTTACAACAATTTTACTGGGTCTTTGCCTGCCTCATTTGCGAAATCTGGTATTCAGGTCCTACGGATGAACGATCAGAAGGAAGGGTTATCAGGTACGGTTGATGTGTTATCTGGGATGGCGCAGTTGAGACAAGTTTGGCTTCACAATAATCAGTTAACGGGTTCTATTCCAAATTTGTCTGACTGTGAGAGCTTGTTTGATTTGTCTTTGCGTGATAATCAACTGACTGGAGTGGTTCCTGCATCTGTTGTTTCGCTTCCTGCTTTGTTGAATGTTTCTTTGCGAAACAATAAGTTGCAAGGCCCTTATCCTGCTTTTCCAAGTAACGTTGAAAATGTAAGTCTTGACCACAATAATTTCTGTAAGAACAGTTCGGATGCTGGAACCGCTTGTGATCCACAAGTCACAACGCTGCTCCAGATTGCGGGGGCTGTGGGTTATCCAGCGCTTTTATCTGATTCGTGGTCAGGAAACGATGCTTGCAGTGGTTGGCCGTTTGTTGCTTGCGACTCACAAAAGATCGTCACCATAAATCTTCCAAATAAGCAGTTGACAGGAACAATTTCGCCTGCATATGCAAATCTCACATCCTTAAAGAGTTTATATTTACAACAGAACAACTTGACTGGTCCTATTCCTGATGACTTGACGAAACTAACTTCTCTGCAGAATCTTGATGTATCTAACAATAATCTTTCTGGACAGATCCCCTCTTTTAAAAGTAATGTGAAGTTGACCGTGACACCCGGTAATCCTTTCATTGGTTCTAATGTGGATACAACTCCTGGGAGCCCAGGGACACCAGGGACTAATTCTAGTAGTCCTAGTGGGATTCCAACTGCATCAAGCAAGAGTAAGCTGTCAATTGGTACAATTGTTGCAATTGTTGTTGTTCTTGTGATTTTTGTAGCAGTTGTGTTCTTTGTTGTGTATAAATTTATTGTTAGGAGAAAGCGTAGGAAATTTGATAGGGTAGAGAATCCGGAAGTTGGGAATGAAATACTTAAAATTGGAATAGTTGGTGGTAATGATATGAATGTGTATGGTGGGGTTCCTAGTGAATCGCATAGTCAAAGCAGTGGTGATCACAGTGATCGTCGTCTTTTTGAGGCTGGAAATGTGGCTGTTCCAGTAGAGGTTCTTCGTCAGGTTACTAATAACTTTAGCGAGGCTAATGTTTTGGGTAGGGGAGGATTTGGTGTTGTGTACAGAGGGGAATTGCATGATGGAACTAAAATTGCAGTGAAGAGGATGGAATCTAATGCTATGGGAACCAAAGGATTGAGTGAGTTTCAGGCTGAAATTGCCGTGCTGACAAAGGTCAGGCATAGGCATTTGGTTGCACTCTTAGGTTATTGTATAAATGGAAATGAGAGGCTATTGGTGTATGAGTATATGCCTCGGGGAACTTTGGGGCAACATTTATTTGAATCTCGTGAGCATGGATATGGTCCTCTTACATGGAAACAGCGGGTTACTATTGCATTGGATGTCGCACGAGGAGTGGAATATTTACACAGCTTGGCACAACAAAGTTTCATCCACAGAGATTTGAAACCTTCCAACATACTTATTGGCGATGAGATGAGGGCTAAGGTTGCAGATTTTGGTTTGGTTAAAAATGCACCTGATGGAAAGTATTCAGTTGAGACACGATTGGCTGGGACATTTGGGTATCTTGCTCCTGAGTATGCTGGTATGTTGAACTTTGAACTTTGTGATATCAAAACATTTTGAAAAAATTTTGGCATTGCAAATGGCTTGATTGATAACATATAATTCTGTAAATAATATTGCATAGCCTTTATAACTATCAAGTTTGTACAAATCTGCTGCCCAAATTTGCTTAGATAGTACTATAATTTTATGAGCCTTCCGGCATTAAGTGCAATCAAATGTCAACTACGGATATAAAAGTTATTAGAAGTTTCATTGACATTCTATCCTTGGTGTTTAGAACTTATAATTCTTTTGTTGTGTTTACCCTTGCTTGTTGCTGAGCAAAAATAACAGTATATTCTTCTTTGCTGGTGAGGCTTTAATTTGGAGAACTAAAAAAGGATTCAATATTCATAGTTTGAAAATGATAAATTAGAATTAGCAGAATATCTTTTGGTAATCTGGTGCTGATTATATGATCTAGAGAGTTTCCATGGTATTTCTTTTGCTGCTTCAATTTTTTGCTTAATATATTTTTAACTGTAAACTGTTAAGTAGATATTTCCAGAACTAAGAAATGATGCAATGTTTGTAATTTGAAAATGATAAATTAGCATTAGCAGAATATCGTTTTGTAATCTGGTCCTGGTTATATGATGTAGACAGTTTCCGTGGTATTTCTTTTGTTTCTTCAATTTTTGGCTTAATATGTTTTTGACTGTAAACTGTTAAATAGATATTTGCTTTTCATTTCTCATATCTTCTGGATTTTCTTTGCACAAGATTGTTGAAATAACTGTGAGTTTTAATTTCATTGTTGGAAAATTTATGATGATTGGTTTTTCTCCTCTTTAGGAAATTTATCAGGAGAATCATTTTGGTTGAAATATCTTATGTTGATCATAAATCGCCGTTTGATTTAATAAATGCCTATAATTGATGTTTCTTCAATTTGTGAAGCTAGAGTAAATCATTTTTTATTTTCACTATGATAGCTTGTGTTTTATATTTTGATCACATGAAGCAAGCTTGCATGTCCCTGTTCCTTTTCTCTTTAATTGTTTTTTGCTTTTGTCCTCAATTAATCTTGAACGTCACCATGAATGAATTTATAATTTATTTCCATTTGAATATTAATTGCATCTACTTTATTTGTTGGCATTGTGCAGCTACTGGAAGAGTGACAACAAAAATTGATGTTTATGCATTTGGAGTGGTTTTGATGGAAATCATTGCTGGCAGGAAAGCGTTAGATGATACTTTGCCAGACGACAAATCTCACTTGGTCACATGGTTCCGTCGGATCTTAATAAACAAAGACAACATCCCAAAGGCTATTGATCCAAACCTCAACCCTGATGAGGAGACGATGGAGAGCATCTATAAAGTAGCTGAGCTGGCAGGACATTGCACTGCACGCGAACCACACCAGCGACCAGATATGGGCCATGCTGTCAATGTTTTGGTTCCTCTTGTAGAACAGTGGAAACCTACAAGCAACGAAGATGAAGAGAGTTTTGGCATTGATCTCCACATGAGCCTTCCTCAAGCTCTACAGAGATGGCAAGCTAATGAAGGTACTTCAACAATGTACGGCGATACCTCCTACTCCCAAACCCAGTCAAGCATTCCTTCAAAACCTTCAGGATTTGCAGACTCATTCAACTCAACAGATTGCAGATGAGGTAAAATTGAAAGTTGAAATGATTTTGAAGATATGAAGAGAGATAGAGTTGGGACTTGGGAGAGGGAGGAAAGGAAACAATAGATCGCCAAGGAATTGGCCCAGCCTCATAGGTGACCGGAAGAAAATGACAGTTCTTCTCATTACATTTACTGATATTTTTGTATGTTATTTGATGTTTGATTGTTGCTAAACCAAAACAAGTAGATTGGTTGTATTTTGTTACATTCTTTGAAGCTAACAGATTGATTTGTTGTGATGGTGAGAGTTTTCAGTTTGATCAAGAAATTTGTATTATAAATTGTTTGACCATTTTCATTAAATGTATTGTGCAAGTATTGTTTTTTTTTCATTTACCTCTGGTTGGGAATACAATCCCCTTGCAGTCCTTGCTTTGGTTTGCTGTGTGAAGCAACTACTGGGGATTATATGTATATCAAGCATTGGTGATTAGGTGAGACTGAAACCGAAAGGAATCTAACCATCGTATGGGATGGCCGCGTGATCAATAACAATAACATGGAAGAATACGTACTGTACTGTACCTCAAATTTGATCTTTAATGAATTTATTTTTGCAATGGATTTGAGAGACGTGCTGGCAAATACCATATTTTCAAGGGATATCATGTCAATTAAGTGTGAGGAAGACTGCGGCAGTTGAAAATCACTGTTTGAGCATTGACTTGAGTACCCATAATTTATCAACAAATTTTGATTTTACTCTTAGATCCTAACTAACCCACGTGCGCAACTGAAAATAAGCATGTACAGTTACCATCTATTGGTTTAGTTGAAAGCTACCCTGTTTCTTTAACAATGATATATATGATCAGGGGCAAGCACCAGTCCGACAACTTTTACCCCACCGCAATTAGCAATTAATTGTTGACTGTATATAATCAGCAAAGAATCAAAGTATATTATTATTAAAAAAAATTTTAAATAATGTATTCTTATTATATTAATATAATAAAATTATTTAATTAATAATAAGTGATAAAAAATTTTTAAAAAATTTTATAATTTTTTTATTATTTATTTATTTTCTAATAAGAAAAAAAGTGGGTGGAGGAGGGAATGTCACGACCCATATTTCTAATGCATAGTTATATATATATATATTGGCTAGTTTAAGAAATAATTAACTACTGTAATTTGATATCTAAATTTCAATTCATACATAGCCTTGGACACGTCCCAGCGTCTCAGTGTTTTAAGTAACATTGATTGCAGATTGCATTTGCCAAAGCAAACAACTAAATAAATTAAGACCCAAAAGAAAAGAAAAGGAAAAAAGAAGATGCCTTGCGCGCGCAGCACACCAAACCTTTACCCTTTTCCCTTTACAAATTATCATCGCTTTAACGTTCGAGTTTTCTTCTTTTCTTCAACAACATCATTCTTTGAATGTACATTAATCTAACGTTCTTGCTTATCTAACTCAATATCCTTCTACTTTTTAAGCCCGCAACCCTTAATCCATCAAAACTTGTAGACCTCTCTGATGTTGCTCTAACTAAATGGGTCCTTTAATTACTCTCTTTTTCTACCCATCCCTCTTTGTTCTCTCAAGTAAGTTTTCTGTTACAAATTTGTTGTTTTCACGGCAGAAATTTGTCATGATATATAATTTTTTTAACAGCAATTTAATTAATTACTTGCAGGAGCTGCAGATATTTCAAACAAGATTGGCATCAACTATGGGCAATTGGGGAGCAATCTGCCTTCTCCACATCAATCAATCGAGCTAATCAAATCCATGAAAGCAGGCCGTGTCAAAATCTACAATACCAATCCTGAAATACTGAAAATACTCTCGGGAACTAATCTGAAAGTCTCGGTTATGGTTCAAAACCATGAAATCATCCGCATTGCTTCAAAACAAACTGTTGCAGACCAATGGGTCCAAGAGAATGTCCTTGCTTACTATCCTCAAACCATGATCCGATTCATTCTCATTGGCAACGAAATCCTCAGCCACTCCGAAGAAGAAGATCAAAATATTTGGCGCCATCTTGTGCCTGCTATGTATAGAATTAAGAATTCTCTCAATGCTCAAAATATTCATAACATTAGAGTTAGCACCCCATTAGCCATGGATATATTGCAGACAACTTTTCCCCCTTCAAATGCAACTTTCCGGGCTGATATTCAACATTCCGTGATGTTACCATTGCTGAAATTCTTGAACCACACAAAATCATTTGTCTTCATTGATGTTTACCCTTATTTCGCTTGGTCATCTTCTGCTAATCGAAACAAAGCCAGCCTGGATTTTGCACTTTTTAAAGTGACTACAAATTACTACACAGATCCCAATTCTGGCTTGACTTACACTAATCTTCTAGACCAAATGCTAGACTCGGTTAATTTCGCCATGGTGAAACTTGGCTACTCAGATATCCGAATAGTAATATCTGAAACTGGGTGGCCTAACGCTGGTGATGTAGATGAAGTTGGAGCAAATATTTACAATGCAGCTACTTACAACCGAAACCTCATAAAAAAATTGACTGCAAAACCAGCTTTAGGGACACCGGCTAGACCCGGTTTAATCATACCAACGTTTATATTTTCATTGTACGATGAGAATCAAAAGACAGGTTCAGGGACAGAGAGACACTGGGGGATACTGCATGCAAATGGAGCATCGATTTATGAGGTTGATCTGACTGGAAAGCGGCCATTGTCTGATTACAAGCCATTGCCTGTGGCGCATAATAACGAGCCGTATAAAGGCAAGGTTTGGTGCGTGGCTGTGAAGGGTGCAAATTTGATGGAATTGAACAAAGCATTGGCTTATGCATGCAGTCAGGGAAATGGAACATGCGATGCTTTGGTGCCAGGAAGAGAGTGTTACGAGCCTATATCAGTATCTTGGCATGCTAGTTATGCTTTCAGCTCGTATTGGGCTGAGTTTAGAAGCAAGGGAGCTAGTTGCTACTTCAATGGATTGGCTCAGCAAACAACCATAAATCCAAGTGAGTTTTCAGCAACCTGTTTAATTTTCTTAATAAAATTTCTTATGGGTATTTATTAATTTGGTGATTCTTGGGTTGCAGGTCACGGAGGTTGCAGGTTTCCTAGTGTGTCACTATGAGTATGTGTGTGTGTATATCATGAAGCTTCTGCATATGCTGTCAGGAAAATATATAGTGATGATTTATATAGTAAATGATTTAGAATATTTCTAATAAATTTTTGACTTTTGGTATGTGATTGTTAATCAGCTGAGTGGAAGTGAATTTTATTTATAGATTTACAGCTTGGCCAATGCAGATATGTTTATACAGAAGTATATTAGCTGTATTTACCGATTTAATAGTTAAAAAGCAAAGAGAATGTGGAATGGAATGAATAGGATGCAATGGAAACTTAATTAACTTGCAAGCAAAGATCAATTGCCAATCCATTTTCATTTTGATCTTCAATCCAAGTTTATATTATACATAGCACCGACACCTTAGCTTTCTGGGCACAGAGATCACATAGCAAAAGGAAAAGCTGTAATGGGAAGAGTAATCACCCACCCAAATGGCAGCACCGCAGCTGTTAATATTATTGCTTTAAACCTCCAGTTAGACAAAAATTATCCAGTTGGAAACTAAACGTCATGCAAATATGCCTGAAATCCCCGCACTTTTCACTTAATTAGCTTAAGACTCGTATTTATATATATATTTCAAATACCTGCAACTGTTTAAAAGCAAATTAGCATTTGCTTTGCAACACTTACCAGGCCAACCAACATTGTAATTACTTTGGTCGACGGTAGTTTAACCATTCACTATCAGCAAATAACACCATCAATTATAGACGCCGCGGGTAAGCAAATCACCCTACCATCTCTGCCACCATTATTCCGTCACAATTGCCGAAGCCACCAAAAATTGCAAGTCGCCGCTGCAGTTTCAAAGACGTTATATGGGTACATTCCCTTTTTTGTGTTTTTTTTCCTGTCTTTCTTTATCTACATTTTAGTCCTTGAACATTTCAGAAACAAAAGATCAGGACAGCGTTTGGACGTCTTCCCTCTTGTTATGAAGCCAATTACCAACTCATGAGCAAGCCACAATAATAAACAGAGTAGGATAGTGTGAATCTGTTAGAAAATTAGTTTGTTGACCTATTTTATGACCAAAATAAGGGATGTCTAGTTATATCAGTGTGACATAAAGAAAATATGAGTTGAGGATGCAAAGACAATGACACAAGAGGTTTGGTATCAGTTCCTGACCAATTCTGTTCTGGAGCTAACAAAATGAAGAATTTTGGAAGCCATGCCAATTCCCTTTCCAAAGTCAAACAAAATCTCCACAGAAAAATGGTAGATAAAAACAAATATCAAATCTTAATATATTAAGGTGCATACCGACATATTAATTATACAATCAATGCGAGTGTTCTAAAAGTAATATATATCTATAAACACGAAAAGGTTGTGAAGAGTGGATAGACAAGACAAACATCTACCTTGTTTTGCTGAGTAGGGTTTGGTGATCCATATTGATATTTCCACCGCCCCTTTCGGTTATTAATGTTACTTGTCCATTTTATTTTGCTTTCTGGATTTTGATCAATCCATGTTCAAAGTTCAACAATTATGCAGACTGACAACTAACTCCATGTATGATTGAAAATTTCAGAGGAGCTGAGGACCACGGATTATGTAACAGAGCTGTTAAATACCATTTATTCATGTGGTGCCCATAACCCGACAACATCTATATGACATATTGACTTTTTAACACATACTTACAACTCCATGTGTGTTTTAAATTTGAATAAAATACAAATATTTTTTTATTATTTATTAAATACACTTAAAATATTTTTTAATATTTTAAAATATTAGAAACAGACTCTTAAATTTCTTAAATATTTTTCTTACGATTATTAAGAGATTTTTCTCGAGAATTGGTATAAAAAATTTGAGAATTACAACAAAACAATCACTACATGGTATTCGAGGTGTGGTGCCAACAAATATTTTGAATTTCACAAGTAATTCCAGGTCAGTTGAGGGCACCAAACACATGACCAAAATTTTGTCACAAACATTACGAAGTCACCCTTTAATTCTGCCTCCTAACCGCCCGGATTTTATACACGATCAAATTCTGACAGTGAACATGGCTGTTTTGCAAAATGTCATCTTTATCTACCAAAATTGATTACATAGAGTAATTTTATTACGTTTAATATTAATAAAATAATAAAATTATTTAAATAATTTTATTACATACGAATAATTATTACACGGTCTGTACTTTTATACGGTCCTTGTCTCGTACATCAAATCTGAAAATTAATTAATCTGATTTTTATTTGGCTGGATGGTTGGAGCGGGGGCGGAGCAGTCGAAAATTTATTTATTTATCTTTAATAATTAAAAAAAATAAAAAATACACACGTTGTGAGTGACGAAGAGAGTGTGTTGAGTAAGTCATGGCGCATTTGGCTGGCTTTTCTGTTTCGGTGACCTCCGCTTCCCGTAAAATTTAAAAAATAAATAAAAAAATAAAAACCCACGACTTCTTGGGAACTTCTTTAACATCTTCTGACAAACACTCTCTTTGATTGATTGCTTGCTTGCTAATATCTTTTCTCCAATATTTATGATTTCCATTTTCTTGATTTGATCCGAAATGGCAACTCTTTCTTTGACTTCGTGTCTTGTTTTCACCTCCTCTGATTATCAATATCATCATAATCCTTTCCGTTTCCTTTTCTCTCGTTCCAATGTCGGTTCTCACAAAATCTTTACTAGAAAACGTCTTCCCACCGCTCTTCAAATTTCTCCCAATTGTCGCCATCGGGTTTACTCTGAATCCAAGGTAATTATTTTCTTCTTCTTCTTCTGTTTTTTGAAAACGGTTGCATATTGAATATATACGGTGCGTTCTTTTGTTGTGCTTGAATGAAAAGACATTATATGTGTTTCATTTTTGTTTGAGTGTCCATTGAACATCTTTTGAATGTATAGGTCGAGTGACTGCGCGAACTTTACGCTGAAATATTGCACTTTGAAATTTGAATATTAGTTTCTGATTAACCACTGTTTAATACGAATGAATGGCGTGCAAGGTTTGCCCGGTCGGTTCGGGACTGCTATGCTTCTCAAATGTTTGATAATAGTTTTTACATTGTAACTGCTATTATCCCCCATTCACAATTTCTTTGATTGCCAGTGATTTAATTTCATAGCAGCTGAGCAGTGATTTCACAGCACAAATTTATTAACTCCAGTCTTCATTCTTTGGTTTTACTGGTGCCTTGATTTTTCTTTTCATTTCTCTTCATTCTTGATTATCTATACTGTCATGGCTATCACTGAGAGTATTGGTTTTAACGTAGTTCCATGATAAAATCAAGGATAAACTTTCGGATATATGCACATTTTTCTGGTAAAAATAGAATATTTGCCAGTATATCCGGCATGTTACATAGTTTTTTTTTCTTTCCATCATATTTAAAGTTTCCAAAATGTTAGCCAAGTGCTACATATGTACGTTAGGTTGATCACCCATTTTTTCACCAAGTGATGTTCAAACTCTTAACTATTTATTTATGTGTGTTTGATATTCATTGAGAAAATTTTTGTGAATATTTCTTTCAAATTTGAGGTTTTGTCATATATGAAAGGTATATTTAGAAGTCATTACCAATCCACGCTCAGTATTCTTTTTTTAACAGACGGAGGAAAAGCAGATAAGAAAGCTCTCACCATTCCTAGAAAGAACATTACTGTCAAGCAATGGTACATTGTCTTCTGATGATTGGAAAGCAGTTCCAGACATTTGGAGGTCTTCTGCTGAAAAATTTGGTGATCGTATAGCTGTTGTGGATCCATACCATGACCCACCTTCCAAAATGACCTATAAACAGGTTAGTTCTATTGTCCTGTGAGTCATGTTTTATGAAATCAAATGTTTAATCAAGGACATATGTGGAAACCTCTTTTATTGTGGTCTTTTATTTTGGTTAAATAAGCGGAAAGAAATTCCATTTAGCCATCACTCTTTTTAGTTGGTGGTGGCGGGTTTGTTTGTCTCTTGGCCATGGTGGCAAACAAAGAATGACAAAGTTGAGGGAGATTAACTAGTTTTTACTAGTCAAGTGACTTGGTCTTTGCTATTCAGCAATATACTTTCAGGGGCAGATGATCAATGGATTGCAGTACAAGCAGAAGTTTTATTTTGCTAGTATGATTAAGAATGCAAAGGAGGAAGGGGTGCACTGCTTTTCCTTGAAGATGGTAAGAAAGTTATATCATTATTGGCATGGTGTGAAGAGACGCTTTTTTTGGCTAGTTTTCAAGATAAGTATTCTATCAGGATTTTGAGATAGTTAGAGGGGCCAACTATAGTTAGGTAGGAGGCTGTGTTGGAATTTAAGATGGCTTTCAAAGTTTGTGGTAGAATAACTGAAATTCTTTTTGTTGCCTTTTACATGGATTGCAAGTTAATGGTCCTGCAAGGATATGTTTGTGAATTGGACTGGAATAAAGTTTTTGGCGTGCAAGTCTTCTTAAAGGTTAAAGGGGATGTAATTGGTGATTGTGTGTGAGAGAAATGGAGAAAATGTGGATCATATGTTGTAACATTGTGCCAGTGCATGTTGACCTTGGGGCAATAACTTTTTTTTTATTAAATTTGACCAATGGTGCCTAGTCTGAAATTAAGATTTTGGTTTATCAGAGCTGTCGGGGGGTGAAGATGTGTTGCTCGAAGGCAATCCTGAATAGTCTAATGGGCTCTAGTTGGATGGAGCACAATAGAGAGCACTTCAGGAAGTAAATAAGCTTGGTTGAATTTTGAAGATGGTGTTTTTGAAGGTTTTGCATTAATGGTTGTCAATTTCATCTTCTTTACGCTCTTATTCATATCATTCCACTAATATCTGGTATAGTCCAATTTTAAATTTTAGTTGTGATTTCCTCCTAAGTACATTGGTTTCTTCCTCTTCTTTTGGGCCCTTTCAAAATTTTTATGCTTATTTGGTTGTCAAAATTCTGTTATATTTGCGCAAAATTCAAGATATGAGATGTTTTTAGATTATAATGTGAAAATTCTGTTTACATTATACTTCAAACTTGAAATGTTTTTGGAGTATAATGTAAACAATACCATGACATAAATAATATTAACATACTATTAATATGTAAATCTTGCAAGATACCTACTGGTTCCAGATGTCCTTGACATCTATGGTGGTAAAAGTTAGTCTTGTTTAGACTGTACTTCATATGTGAAGGTGTGATTGCCACTGTTACTGCAGGTTTTAGAAAAGTTAAAAGTTTCTGCTTCCTATTAGTACAGTTGACTTGTGTGGTTAGTCATCATCAAAGACAAAAGATAAGTTGCACTTAATGTTGTGGAATTGGTTGTACAGTTGTATTCTTTTAACCAATTGGCTTAAGGATTTTTCTTAACCTTATATTACATTTTTATGATTATGCTATACTACTTGATGATTTGATATTGTGCAACCAGATTCTGTAATTAGAATGCAAAACTAATCATGATGTATGCCATAGAACAAATGAACTATACCATAATTACTGGACATAATAATGTAAGTTTCTTTCTGGCATCAATGCAGTTGACTTGTTCAATTTGTTACCATACAATATATAGTTGCATTGATGGTGTTGGAGCTGTTCTTGACTATATTCTTGTCTTATTAGTGACAAGCATTTTTCCGTAGACTTATATTTTATTTGGAAGGCGATGGTATTGTATGTGATGAATTTGACATCCATGCAACTAAATTTCAACAAATGGAATGAAAAACTAATTAAGAACTATGTCATGGTAGAAAATGTTGTCATTCATTTGGTTGATTTAACATTTGATTCTTTAGATTTCTGATTTGCAAGTTTTGTGAGAAAATTAATTTCTTTCGTTTTTCTGTTAAACTACTTGCCTCTGCGAAATTTCAGTTGGAGCAGGAAATTTTGGACTTTGCTGAAGGTCTTAGAGTTATTGGAGTGAAGCCAGAGGAGAAGCTATCACTCTTTGCTGATAACTCGTGCCGGTGGCTTGTTGCGGATCAAGGTAGGCAGCAGTTTAATATCCTTACCTAACTATTTATATTTGACATCTAGTGATTCCATTTCACTGCAGTTGTGGCCTAACAGTTTTGCCTATGAAGCTCTAAATTCATCAAGTGAAACTATGAGATCTAGTACTTGCTTTTTTATATATCTGAGAACTTATATACCATGGTTGCAAGGGGCAGCCAGTCCATTTCACCATGTGTTGGGCTAAGAATATGGGCTTAGAGGACTGGCAAGAACCTTTTGGGTCTCAATAATTCTATTGATTAATTGGGGAAGAAGATTTGGTGCTCAAAAAATTACTGTTTATAGGCAGTAACCTTAAATGATGTCCATTTGTTCTGCATTCATGCTTATGCAGGTTTTGTTATTACCTTGTGTGTAATTTAGTTTGAGATCATTGTTGTGCTATTTTTGTCTAGGTATGATGGCAACAGGAGCAATAAATGTGGTGAGGGGTTCAAGGTCCTCTGTTGAAGAGCTATTGCATATATACAACCACTCTGAAAGGTTTAAGAAAATAATTACATTTCTTTTGTTTACTTTTGCTTCTCTTTAGTAAACATCTGCATTGAACTCTTAAGCCCTATACAATGAGAAAGCTTAATTTCAGGTTCAGCAATACGTACAAGTTGCTTTATCTTTTCAATTTAATTCATATGACGTCTAGCAGTATGTGTACATTAGTTTGTCCGTTTGCTGGTTTCTGCACATGCATAGAACATGCCACCTTGCTGATGTGTATGGCTTTGACATTTGGACCTTCTTTTAATTATCAGTATGGAGTTTGAATTAGTATGCTTTAATGTTGCTAGATAGTACTAAGGATAATAGCATCTTAGAATCAAAATATAATATGATTGACATAATTTTTGGCATTGTATTCACTGTTTGAAAAATATACCTTGATTTTTCAAAAATATAGTGCTAGGAGCTCCTTGGATTCATCTTCTTATCTGTAAAAGCATTTATACGAGCAAATGTTGAAAGTCTGTAATTTTCATTAGTCTCACCGAATCCGTCTACTGTTATTAATTCATTTATCCCTATTCGTAAAAAAAATCAGTCTATGTGCTTTATGTATTCTATAGTCTTTTGTCTATGTATAATGGCAACAGTAGCAAAAATATTAATCAAATAGATTTCCTTCTGTTTTTTTTCTTAGTGGAATTACAAAAGAAATTGATGTAATGTTATTATGACTACAGTGTAGCACTTGCTGTGGACAATCCTGAATTTTTCAACCACATTGCAGAAACATTCTGCTCCAAGGCAGCTATGAAATTTGTCATTCTACTTTGGGGGAAGAAGTCATCTGTTGCTACTGATATGATTGGGGGGATACCCATTTTTAGTTTCAGTGAGATAATAGATTTGGGTCATGAGAGGCGCAGAGCTCTATCTGATTCTGGTGATGCTAGTAAGTTGATTTGGCTTGATCTACCTAAATTTAGAATATCTAGCTTTTAATGCAAAATTTCTTGCTGTAGCATATTTTGATTCTATGACTTAAATGCTCATTCACATTGATGCAAATATATAGTGTTGCAAATTGTTGTGGGAAAATACGAAAAGACTTCATGAAAGCTAGTGTAGGCATTTTGCTGGATTGTGAAATGGAACTTGCCTATTGAGATTGAATATAACTACTGAATAAATCAGTAACTTGCATTGAAGGAGTTTACTTGAAAATGGGAAAAGAGATGTTAGTTCTACGGGCATTATTGTTAGTTAATGGAGAAACCTTGGAATATCTGGCTACTTGGCTTGATATACGGTGCCTTGGTTTTTCTGTTCTCTCTCTTCAGAAAGTGATTTTATCTTTCTAAGTCTCTTCATTTAAGTCGTTGGAATCAGATTTCATCGCTAAGCTTTTTTACATTATGGGATCTAGTATTAGTGCCTTCTAGGCATAATATTTCAGATCTAAAGGCCAGCATACTGAGATGGAAATCAGCTTTCATAATTCTCTTGTTTTTGAGTCTTGGGAGGCTGTAAAGCCCTCAGGTGTAGTCACAACCAATTTTCTATAACCACTTTTTTAAAGACTGAAGCCTCTAATGTGGTGGACAAGGAAAATGGAAAATTAAATTAATTTTTATAATACAAGGAGTTTTAGAATAAACTTCAGAAAATTACAGTAGGGCCAACCACATCAAATGAAATCAAGAATAATAACCCTACTAGTAGAATCCTTGAAATAAAGTAAATAGCATCCTAAATTTCGAAATAAATCATATGCTGAATAGATTTGGACGTGCCCTAGGCTTAATGCCTATTTCTAAAATGGGTGCAAAGGGACCTGTGACAACTTCATCTTGCTGTTTATACATTTTTAGTGATTCCTACATACTAGAATTTTTGCTGCCCTTGTAATGCCTAATTGTATAAGTTTGCATGCATGTCTGTCTGCTGTGCTTATAGGAACAAGATACTAATAATCTGTAATTGTGTTTGGTATTTTTTTTGCTCTGTGTAAACCAATGGCCCTAGCTTTGGCAATGTTCTTATAAAGTTTTCCTAGGATTCCTCTTGAATTTCCAATTTATTTATCATATGGTATTTAAATTCATTGGTGATATTGCATTTGTCATTATTTGAACCATACATGTTTTGGGTGGCTTTCTTTTAAGATGTTAAATATATGCCAATAATTTGACAGTTGCTTTACTTTGCCTATTGTCTTTTTAATCTTTAAAAATTTTCTGTAATTTTTTTCTTGACTTAAAAAATTTCTTATTATAACTATACCTTTTTGCTGAAAGATACAGGAAAAAGAATACTATTGTTTAAATCAACAGCTATGTAGATTGATTTGATTGGTGAACTATTTAGTTTAATGAATGTTGTATTTGGGGACAAAATATAACAGCAGAAATTGGTCTCATTAGTGCGTTAGTGGTCATTAATTATGATATGGCATGAAACTTAAATTGGAACCAACTTTCATTTAATCATTGGGGGTATTAACGGATAGGTCCTCAAGTTTTGGTGAAATAACCTATAAGGACACACACAAGGGACCAATTTGTAAGAGCATAACAACTACCCACACTTATCATTTTCTGGTAGTTTGCTGCTAGTTGATTTACATTTTCTTGTTATTTGTTGCATTCAACCTTGTTAGAGTTATTTATTTTTTCTTTTTCCAAAAGGAATTTATGTTATGTTTGGTTTTTTATTTTTTTAACTTGTGATTACAACAGGTGCTATGCAACTTTTAAATTAACTAATATGATTGTAGGGAAACACTACAAATACGAAACCATTGGTTCTGATGATGTTGCTACACTTGTATACACAAGTGGAACCACTGGAAATCCAAAAGGCGTTATGCTTACTCATGAGAATCTCTTACACCAGGTTCAACTGTTTTTACATGTTTCTAGCTGTATTACTTTGCAACAGCAGCATAATATGTCCTTTTCTTTCTGGCCATGAAAAAGCAAAATTGTCAATTGGCAGTATTGGATCATCAGAGAAAAATAGGAGGGAGAAAAATCTATGTTTGTCCCACATCATAGATGCTAAAATGATATCCTTCATTTTGAGACATGGTTTACTTATATTTTAATGATAAACTGGACAATGACTGTTAAATATATCTATTGTAATCCCAACAGTGGTTGATTTCCAAAGGTCTCCACTAGGATATTTGAATTGCTCAGATAAACTCATTCCCCTGTCCTAATTTTTCATGGACGACAACCTGCGGGGTGTAGCTTATTTAGGAGGTATATTTTGAACTTCAGTTGGTTCTGACACTTCATGGTTTCCAACTTCATGCATCTAAATAACTGTAACAACCCTCATCAAGAATTCATCAATTGTCATGCAAACAGATATTGTCTTTGGGAAGTATACTTCCTCTCTTAAAAGGAAGCTAAATGCTGCCTGCTGTATTCCTGTTCTTTGCCCTCTCAATGGCAGTAATCTAGGAGTGTTGCTAATGGAACATTTTTTGAATAATCTCATGTATTCTAACTTGACTCTTGATGCTAAGTGATTAGGCATGTCAAACTTTATAACCCTCCACTACAATTTCTTTGATAATTCTATATGGATGGATATTCCTTGCTTAAGTTGGAATAAGAATCAACTGGAATTCCCTTTGCTGGTGCTTGTATCAAGTCTATTAAGTATTTTACCAGTGGATGATAGCAGAAGACAATTCATTTTTGATTTGTATTTTGGTGCTTTTGCTTGCCGTAGTATTTGTAAGAAGATAATCACTGAACAAGATGGTTCCACATTGAGTTTTGTTAGGTTACCACTTGACTAAAAGTTTAAGCTTTAAACTTTTAGTGTTTAAGCTTTAACACTCCCCTCATGTTCAAGTCTCATTTAATAGGCTTGTCGAGTGAATCGAAATATTAAACACACTTGGCCCACTTTGCAATGTGTAAAATTATTGTAATATTTAATTAGTAGAATAAGTGTTCAGCAGATTCGAGCACAGGAACGTAAGGTCAAATTGGCTTTGATCCCATGTTAAGTTACTACTTGACTTCAAAGCTTAACTTTGAAAGACCTCAAATGATAGTATATAAGTTCTAACAAGATTCTTTAAATTTTGTGAGCCATAAGGTTGATATTTTTTCGTTTGCTAATTTATCCTTTTCTAGAAGGAACCTAGCCCACCACCTGTCCCCACTCTTTTTTTTGGTTAATTGGTTGCAGTACTTTGTTTAGCCATTACTCTTACTGTGGATAACATTTCTTTGTTGATTACTTTTTAGATAAGAAACTTATGGGAGATTGTACCTGCTGAGCCTGGTGATAGATTTCTAAGCATGCTTCCACCTTGGCATGCATATGAGCGAGCTGCTGAATATTTCATATTTACATATGGTGTTGAGCAAATGTACAGCACTGTGAGAAATTTGAAGGTATTTTCTTCACTTTTTGGTTTTCTTGTAGGTTCATGTAATATCTCAAAGGCATTTCATGAACTTGAGTAATGGAAGAATGAAAACACACACACACACACACACATTACACAGGATTATTTTGTGGAATATGCTTACATTTCATCACATTTATCCATTACACAAAATTCTGATATTCATGTCAGTATAGTTGATTTTATTATTATTATTTTTTATTTCTTGATAGGATGATTTACTACATTACCAACCACATTTCCTGATTTCTGTTCCTCTAGTATATGAGACACTGTACAGGTATGGCCCTTTTATAGGATTCAGATAAGCTTATCCTTTGAAGAAGTTTCTACTTCTCATTCATGGTGATATATTGATATTTAAACAGTGTTCTATCATATATGTCAACTTCAACGAAGAATCCTTTACAATTTCTCTCTTGCTTAATGTGAACATTTACCTTCTACTTGGAGGATTGTTTTTACAAGATAGATCAATTAGGAGACCAAATTTCAGAAGATATTAGCCAAATTTGAGTCCATTCACATGTTGTTGCAACTGCCAAGAAAAGTACTTTTAGTTCTGCTGTAAGGTTAATTTGTTTGAAAGTAAAGCCATTTAGTATTTGATGTAAACAGAAAACTTGTGCAGCTCAGTGAATCTGAAATCTTAGAGATAATTTAGTTCAAACACCATTGGAGCCTAGATTTCTTGGGGAAGAAAATCTGGAAAACCCCTTAGAACAGTAGCTTGAGCAAATTCTGGAAAACACTGATATTTTTCTGCTGTAAAACTCTGATTTGATTCTCTGCATTCTTTCCTCTTTTATGGTACTAGATTACAACTGTCTTAACGTTTTCTAGGATGCCTCTATGACTCTTTAGTTTTCCTAGATTTTCTTCCTTAAGAAAGATTAACTCCAACAGTCTTTGGAGTAAAATTATCTCTAAGATTTCAGATAAAGTAAACTGTACTAGTTTCTGTTTACGTGACCTTCTGCTGTAAGTTTTATCTGTTTACATCAGTTCCACTGTAAGTTTAATCTGTTTACATCAGTTCTGCTGTAAGAATTATTTGCTTTAAAATAAAGCCATTTAAGATTTGGAAAATGGTGCTTTTATAGTTGTTAGGAAATAGTAAATAGTTGTTTAAATGTATTCAGACACGTGAACTAATAAAAAAGAACATGCTGATATATGACACCTTAATTTGTGCACACATTGTGACAGTTCTGAACGTTTGGGTCAATAGGTTACAGTAGAGATTACATTTGACAGTTATAACTGTGTACATTGTTATGTATCCATGTTATATCTAGTTTCATTTATTCAAAAGTTTGTTGACCTAAGGTTTATCAGTTTTATAATTGTATACGTATGGAATTGTCTTTTCATATAAGGATAATATGGGTATTTTGAAAAACCATTAATTGTACTATAGGATTATTTTGTGATTAATTTTGATAAAGAGCCCCACACTTGCTTCTCAAAATTTCTGTAAAAGTAAGTTTGATTGTTCAACAATTATCTTTGTTTTAAATAGTTTTACCAAATTTATCTTTAGTCAAGAATTGTTAAGGAAAAAAAATGACTTCATTTTGCCAAAACCGATCCCAAATGAAGCCTTGTTATAATTAAATTACCCAACTGCATATTTATTATATTTGTGGATACACCATATTGGAAAACACCTTTTTCCTCCTTGCATTTTATCGTGTGTTTCATCCTTGAGATGAATTTTTTAACACCAATTAAACATGGTTGATAAACTTGTATGAGAGTGAACTCTTCCATTGATCTGAAAATACAAACCTTTTATTTTAAATTTTACTTGATAATTGTTAACACAATATTGTTGGGGCACTTATCTTTGTATATGATATTATATCAACTGAGATATAACAGAAAGTAACAAGTCTCCTTTTGGCTCTTTTTTGTCTATAATTTGAGTGCTCAAGGTTGGAACTGTAGGAGGATTGAAGATTCGGATAGAGTTTGAGAACAATATGACTAAAAATAGAATTTTCATGGCAAGGTTTATTGCGATTGATTATCGAAGAATAACTTGAAGAAAGTGGAAAAAGACAGCAATGTAGTTGTCACACTCAAGTATTTCTTGGCATCACACTTTATGTTGATTGTATTAAGTAATTAGGAGAAAAATTCTACAAATCTTTTTTTGGAAATCTGACACCTAAACAACGACTAATTTTGTTTACCGAAATTTGTATTAGTTTATTCAAAGTCCAAGAGGAGGCAATCAAACTAATCCATTTCTATGTTTGTGCATGTGGGGTTGTAATACAAATATTGGGTTAATTGGCCTTTAGAGTCCTTTTTTTAATGCACTAGGTGGACTTTTATGGCTGCATACTGCTTCTTTCCGTCATTAACTCATAATCTGCCACTAGGCTTGAAATTTATTTTGGTGGAAATAATTTCTAATTTTTAAGAGGGTCATATCTTTTGTGGATTCTCATGTAGTAATGTCAAAACATTACTTGAAAAATTGAATGTTTTCTATTGTAATAAAGTATATGGCAGGTATGCCATGTAAGAGGTAGTGATTTCACAGTATTTTGTGATACATTCTGTTGATTCTTGTTTTGGTTTTTGTTAAATTGGGTTAGTTTAAGTTCTTTCTTTCTTGTCTCACTGTATTGGGGACACCACAAACTTTACTAGTCTGTGATAGAAGGAAGGTGAAATGGAACCCATGGGGACCTCATAATGTTCTTATGCCATTGAGCTTCAAGCTGTTATAGGTAAGGGGCCTAGTTATAATGCTCCCTCAAATGCATGACCAAGATTTAATAAATGGACTTACCATGGATCCAAATATACTCAAACATAAGTGCACTTAAAATTTAATTTATTCAGATGAGGGGCATTTTCAAATTTGAAACTTACAAATAGGTCTTGTGTAATAGTGACGTTTTTACAATCTGAAATTTAGTAAGCGAAATCCTGAAGCAAAGTAATAAGTCTAGTTGGCATTATTAAAATGGATGGATTTTCTAGCCAACGATTTTATACACTTTGTGGATTTTTTTAGTCACATCCTGAGTCCGTTAATTTAAGATAATTAAAAAAAATCTTGAATTTTCTCCTTGGTTTTTTTACATTCACTACCTGGTCCTATTTGATTAGTTAAAGTTTTTGTTTCTAGTCTATTCTTAAAGCTTCTTCTATTTGTTTTTCAGTGGAATTCAAAAGCAGATTTCTACAAGCTCCACTGCTCGTAGAATTGTTGCACTTACACTTATATGGATCAGTTTGGCATACATGGGGTGGAAGAGAATATGTGAGGTTCGACAATGGATGGCATTTTTTCCTTAATCCATCAAGCTATTTGCTTTGTATATCATGCAATATGAAAGAGTGACTGCTATTTCCTTTTCGATTAGCCTAAGCATCTAACAGAACATTAGCGGACAACTGATGCTGATTTTATTGGTAATGACAGTTGTAATTGTTCATAGCTCCTCATCAACATGAAAAAGAGAATTTTCCAGCTTAGCAAACTCCTCTTTCCTAATACATAATTTCACTTCTAATATTGTCAATGCTTGGGAACACTATGCCATGGTACTCTTAGAGAACAATTTGTATAAAATGTCATTTGATTGCATACTTTTAGATTGTCTGCACCTGCACCAAACTGCAGTAATACCTCATTTCATGCTCTTTTGCTTTTCTTTTCTCTTTATTATTGATATGTCTATTATTTTTTTCTATAAATATCTCCAACTAACATAGGGTTTACCCTTTAAGTTTCTTGATTTAATTAACTTTGATTTGGTTCATAGGGGCTATGCTTAACCAGGAATCAGAAACAACCTTCACATCTTGTTGCTATGTTTGACTGGCTGTTGGCAAGAATTATTTCTACATTCTTGTGGCCCTTGCATATGCTGGCAGAGAAGCTTGTCTACAGTAAAATTCGTTCTGCTATTGGAATATCGAAGGTTTTAATTTTTTCTTTTAATTGCTTTGTTGTTTGTTCTTTTCTCCTAGTATTGGATGATTTTTTGTTATTAGCATTTAATCCCATGGCAAGTGAATTATTCTAGTTTTTTGGTGGAGTTGCAATATGGTCACCTTATCTAAACACCCCTCATTACTTCCAACAAAATGGGGTTATGTGAACCTGGAAAAGTACTCTTCACAAAAAATAGTATTGGTAATGTACCTAAGTACAAATCATATAATTAAATGAATCTCTGTTAATTTTGCACCCATCTAACATATACCTTTCCCATTTTAAACACTGATACTTTTTATCCTTTGGAATTATTCCAACATAAAAAAGGTATGAAATTTTAATTTAAGCATTGACTTGAGAGTTTTTATTTTCCGTGGGTTCAACAATTATTCAGTTACTATTGTCCTAACAGATGCAATCTGTTCAAGTTTGTGGAACTGAATGTGTATATGGTCACCTTATGTTGAAGTTTTGCAATTTGTTTAGAAGAATTTAACTGAACAATCCTAAAACATTCAGATACTTATGCCCTAACATTATTTTATTTTCGATTAAATTAAGCTGAGCACATACATTGAAGGTTTTGTAGATCAAGGTTGTATTTTGTATTAAATCAGTTTACAACTAAAAGTTTTATTGTTAAATTTTGATAACTGTTGTGTTGAGAAATTGGGTATAGAGAGTAATTTTGATGGTTCAAATTACCCCACCCATTGGTGAAACTCCAAAAAAGTATTCACAGCTGCTTTCCTACTGACAAAAATATTTGTTTTATGTTCTCTTCCTTATCTCTGTTGTCTTGGTGCTCCCTTTCCTTTGTTTGTCCTCATTGGGAGTCTTAGTTTCTCTTCATTTTATTTACTACCAAAAATTAATACCTTAGTGCCTTTTCATTGATCTTTGGTGTGCTGTAGGCTGGTATAAGCGGGGGAGGTAGTTTGCCTATGCATATTGACCAGTTTTTTGAGGTTAGAGATTCATATTCTTTGCTGACGGAACAAGAGATTTTTACTCATTGGACACTTACAGTGGTGTATGTACATGCAGGCAATTGGAGTGAAAGTACAGAATGGCTATGGTTTAACAGAGTCTTCTCCTGTTGTTTCTGCTCGACGACTCAATTGTAATGTAGGACTTGTCTTCTTCCTATTAAAGTTTTGACCTTGTTTTTCATGTACTGTCTGTGCATTTGATTACATGTCTGTGATACAGAAACTTTTCATAGTTAAGATACTAGGCTCTTCTGTGTGAGGTGTATTGATAGAAAATAGAAATGGTATCCTGAAGCTACTATAGACAGAAATATATTCCCTCAACTCCCTTATAAAACTTGTCTATAAGAAAGACCAACTAGTTTCAATGAAGATCCTATCAAATTGAAAGTTACTGGTTTGGGTGTCGTCAAGAGGATATTGACATAGAAATGTTATACTGAAGCTACTATAGAAAGCTTGTCTATAAGTTGGACCAACTAGTTTCAACGAAGATTCTGTTAAATTGAAAAGTCACTGATTTTTCTTGCTGCAAGAGTATATTACAGAAAATAGAAATGGTATTCTGAAGTCACTGATTTTGCTGCAAACAAGGATTAGTATCTTTTTGTTCGATGTGTATGATACATATTCAAACTGGATATTTTGCACCTATCTAGCTGTGTTTTGGCATTTAATGAAGAAAAATTTCCTTTTCATAGTTATGCATTATTTTCCCAGTATTAGATTGTCCTACCATGTTCTGGTATGAACCTTTTCATGTTACACTTCTGTGGTCTTCATAAATGTAGTTTCTCAGCTACTGTTCTGATTTTAATTATATCTATGGTAGATAGAGTGGTACATCATATGACAATGTCACAGATTTAACCTTTGAAGGTTCTTGGCTCAGTTGGTCATCCAATTAAGTACTCAGAATTCAAAATTGTTGATTCTGAAACGGATGAAGTTCTCCTGCCTGGCTCAAAGGGTGTTGTGAAAGTTAGGGGGCCGCAAGTGATGAAAGGTTACTACAAGGTAATATTATGTCCTGTAGTAAAACCGAGATCTTTTTGGTTGAAAAATTAAACATAATAATCAAATTTGTCATAGGCAATTTTCCTTTTGCCTCCTTTTTTAAACACTTGCATATATTTCTTTTTAGTCATTGTTTTTCTTAAACATGCATTTATGATAAGTTTGTCAATTTACTATTGTTGATAAGAATATCATTTGATCCTCATTGATTAAATGCTTTGTAATTATTAAGATGTTCATAAAGGACCGTAGGATAGAAAATGTTGTGTGAAATGTTTGAGATTCTAAATATCATATCTATGCATGAAAAAGGCATGCATTTGTTGTGTATGCTTGTGTGGATCTGGAGTTCATTTTGTGTCTGCTTGTCTGTTTATTCATTACTATTTTGCATAAATCTATACAAAAGCAATATGAATACATCTCTGTGACTTTCTGTGAGCCAAAACTAAAATCCATTCTGTGTCTGCCTCTGCAGCAAAAATGCCTTCAAAAAATCTCATGAGATTTTTTTTATCCATGCTGAATTGAATTGAATTCATTAATTAGAACATGCCGAGAACGGTATGAAATGGAGGAATACAGTGAAGAGAAAAAAAGAGAAATTAGAGAAGAGAAGAGAGTAGAGAAAAATGAGAAGGAGATAGGAGAGAAAGTATTGTTCAAAGGTTTTGTATCTAAGTTAAAATTTGCATACAATTTAGGGGAGTT